>PVLC010000053.1:269029-361921 GCA_004027655.1 Graphiurus murinus
CGGTACTGGGGGTTGAACTCCGGGGCATTCTACCTCCGAGCTATACCCCCAGCCCTATTTTTTATTCCTTATTTTGAAACCGGGTCTCACTAAGTTGCGGAGTGCCTCACTTAGGTAGCTGAGGCTGGCCGCGAACCCGGATCCTCCGGTCTCAGCCTCCCGAATGCTGGGATTACAAGCGTGCGCCACCACGCCTGGCGCCATTGCAGCCCTTTCTACCATCCTGCAAAGCTTCTTTGAGGCTATTACAACCCAAACGGCTTGAGAGAGGATATGGGTTTGAGAGCCAGCTTTGCTTCTAGCTAGCTGTTTGGAATTAAGTAAGCCAATTATATTCTCTGGGCCTGCTTTCTCATTTCCAACATGATGCAGCTAGAAGTAGACAGTGTCCACAACCCTTTCATCCCTGAATGGAATGATCTCACAGAAGGACAATAACAGTCCTTTGGAGAACCAGATGAACCGTCTCTCTTCCTTGCAATGGCCAGACATCTATTTGCGAGGCTGCTTACCAGAATTTAAACTTCAGTCTATGGCTGCAGCATAGAGAAAAGTCTGACCACATTCCTTGCTCAGTTGACTGTGACCTCACCCAGCAATTTTTATGTTGGGTTCTAGTATCTGATTCCAGAAAAAGTCCAGTTTCTCTCCCACCCTGTATCCACCCAACTGTGGTGGGATCCTGAAATGCTCTCCCGTACTTTGCCATTAACCTTAACTGCCTTTGGCCAATGGAATATTAACAAACACAATGCAAAGAAGGCTTTAAAAGTACTGACAACTGAATTTTCTCCCACTCCTCCTCCTAGCGAGAACTGCTAGGTCTCGCAGGCTTGAGGCTGAGAGACACATAGAGTGTCATGTCCACCTTCCTGGCTAAAGCCGTCCAAGATCAGCCAACCACCAGCTGAGCCCCTAGACACACGGCCAAACCCAGCCAAGATCAACAGAGCTGCCTGCCCAACCCACAGAGGACTGCAGGCACAGAGATCAGGGGAAATCGGCCAAACCCAGATTAAGATCGGCGGAACCTCTCACACTTCTAAGCTGAATATAGTTGTATTATTACATTGCACTGAAGTCTTCTGGTTGTTTGTTCTGTAGCATTATTGTGACAATAGGTAACAGATACACATTCCTTGGGCTACTGGTCCTCAGCCAGATCATAATGACTATTTTTAGAACAAAATTTCCTTGGTGGTAAAACAGCTTTAGGACACCCCACAACCTTAAGACACATTAGTGCCTTTAAGGCTTTAGAAATCCCAGAATAAAGCAGCCACTTTAAGTTTGTCTAATTCATGTTTCCCACAAACTGTTTAACTACAGACACCCCTCTCCACCAAGTATGATTCCCTAATCAAATTCCCCCCAAGCTGTACACCCCGAGTCTGGTTTGAAGCTCTATCCAACCTATCTTCTTATTAGTTAAGCCATGTATTTTTTCTCTTCCAAGGTAAGGTAAGTGTGTGTGTGTGTGTGTGTGTGTGTGTGTGTGTGTGTGTGTGTTTTACTGGGGGTTGAATCCAGGGGCATGCCCCAGAAGTATGTCCCCACTCCTATTTTATTTTGAAACAAGGTTTCACTACATTTCTGAGAGCCTCCCTAAGTTGCTGAGGCTGGCCTTGAACCTGCGATCCTCCTGAAGGATCTCAGCCTCTCAAGTACTGGGATTATTACAGGAGTGCACCACCACACCAGCTTAATTGACCTTTTATAAAGAAACAAAATACCTTAAAAGCACTCCGACATCACAAAAGCTTAGACTGTACATAGCCAAAGTCTAACTAGAAATGAAGGATGAATGTACCACAAACAGCTGAAATCCACACAGTCTAACTTCTGCCTTTGTCTGCTCAAACAAACTCTTTACAATTTTAACGTGCCTATGTTTGTCTTTTACCATTGTTGACGAGCCTCCGAAGATCTGGCCACTGATTCCTTGTCTATTTCATCTCCTCTCTACCCATTCCTATTCCCATGTATAAATTCTGCATGTCCCGAACTATACTTACCTCATTACATCAAATGGGCCTGAGATACTGCTCTGAAACTCTGTTAACCTCAAGTAATGGGATACAAAAGTCATATTTGAGTCAATATAAGGCCCCCAACATATTAAAAGTCTTCATGAACTGTAATTTTGAGGCAGGCTAGGGTGAGGAAGTCTAAATTCTGTTTGCAGACTGGCCACAAGGTGGCACCATATTAGCTGGTAAATGGAAATACCCACCATCTTTGATAGAATTCTTGCATTGTGGGAGGAGGTTTTGCAAAAACTTCAGAAAGACCACCCTCACATAAAATGTAACCTGTAGGACACAGAGTTTCTTCTGAAAGCTCTTCCTCACCCCTTAGCCACATCCAAGGCCAAACACACACAATTCATCCAGCTGACTTGGATCAGTTGAAACAGTACTTCTTTCTAGAAGTGTTTTCTGAAATCCCCAAGAATGCAAGACCCTCCCACAATAGAATTCACTTAATATTAACATTAATCCCCACAATGAATGCCTATCATTTGGTCCAGACTCTGTGATGGGAGAGATCCTTGCTTATCCCTCACAGAAGGTCAATGAATACTGGATAGGTAGATGCATGGCTAGGAGACATGGACAGATGGAAGGGGAATTGAACAAACGGGATGGATCACTGAATGCGACCTGACTCATTTTTGCTGTATGTTCATTCTCTTCTCACGCTTCCCCCCACCCAGCTCCAAGGAAATGTAATTACAAGCACTAGGCAACAGCACAGAAAAGAAAAGAAGAATAAAAGAGCCTTGGCTGGGCATGGCAGTGCACACCACATGCCTGTACTCCCAGTACTTGGGAGACTGAGACAGGAGGAATCACAAGTTCAAAATCAACCTCAGCACCATAGCAAGACTCCCAGCAACCTAGAGAGACCCTGTTCCATAAATAAATACATACATGCATACTTACATACATAAACAGAGACGGCTGAGGGCATAGCTCAGAGGTAGAATGCCCCTGGGTTCAATCCTCAGTACCACACACACACACACACACACACACACACACACACACAAATCTTGGTAGTTTTATCGGCTGAAAAAGTGATTATCATGACGTTAGAAATGATGTAGACCCACATATTTTTAGAGTAAGGGCACTTGTCAAAAAATAAAAGGCAATCAGAAAAAAAAAGTAGGGCATGGTAGTCTTTCCTAATCAGAAAAAAAAAAAAAAAAAAAACTAAAGTAGCATATTTTATCTTTTCAGAGATAAACGTTAAAGTTCTTTGTTGAGAGTGGAGGATTCACTCCAAGAATCATACTGTATATAATGAAGTGACCTCTCTGAAGCAGCAGGCGGGCCGACAAGGACTTTTCTTAGAACTCAGTGGTTCAGGTTTCCTGCTTCCCAGCACAAAACTCACCCAAGAAATACTTTTGTTCTCATCCACTTTCTCCTTCGGGCACAAAGCTCACTACTTCAGTTACCCCCACACATTGTCCTCTTGAAAGAGGACAGAAATGAGTGCAAATACAGCTATTTTAAAACTGAAAAAAAGCCTCCATCTCTGATATTCCTTCTCATGTGCCTTCTGACCCCTGACTCAGCGCCCAATAAACCCCGGGTGCTTCTAGGCAGAGCTAAGAAACAGCCCTGTCATTGACTTAAACATCCTTCCAACTGACACCAGGCAGTAGCCTGAGGAAATGTCACATGAATGAACTTTTGGCTATGTATGTGGACAGCCTTGTTCTCTGGGATTTAATTTTATTTGAACTTTCCTTTGACCCCTTAGATACTGTATTGAAAACAAGGGCTGCATAGTATTTTCATAAGTCAGAAAAAGACAAAACCCTGAAATTAAGGAAAGGCACAATCAGCTGATGTTTTTCAGGTTCCTTTTTGTCTTATTTCCCTCCTGTCTGAAATCCTTTTAAATGCCCCAAGTAATAATATAAATAAGAACCTAGCCATGAGTGTGTCCTCTACACACACATGAATGATAACTGTAGAGATCACAGGAATTCTCCCAAATATCAACCTTAAAGATCTGCTACAGCCCAGCTTCTCTGGGAAGTTCTGTCCTTTGAGAGCTTTTTAAACTTTCAAGAATCCTTTTTGCCTCCTACAGCCTGTTTTTCTGCATGAATTCTTTCAAAAGACATCTGCATCCCCTGGGAAGAAATGAAAGTGATACCAAGTAAAACAAAAAGCAAACTTCAGAGAGATTTCTCAAGCAAACACTTCCAAATCAAGTTATTTCTTCACTGGGTCCTTCCCTTTCTCTCCCTAACTTCCTTGAAAGGTTAAATCCCTCAAGGTCGTTTATTCTTTTTATTTATAAAAGAACCTACCAGGTAACCAAATCAAGATTTCTTTTGCAGAAGGAAGCCCAGCCAGCTAATCTCTGAAATGTGAACCACAGCCACCAGGACTCACACAAACCGCACCCACCCTGCAGGTCTTGCCAGCATGGTTCCTTAATTGGCCATGAATAGCTGCAGCCAGCCCCAGCAATTTCTGTACCCTGTATAGTATAATCTCCTCAAGCATTAGCTGGGTGTTTAAAGGCCAAATTTTCAAATAGCATCCAATTAATAATTGTAGCAATCATGAAAGAACTGCCAAACTGCAACACAAATTCTGAAGCCCAAAAGTGGAGATGCAGCTAACTGAACCAAAAACAATTCTTCGACCGCCCCTTCATCTCCATCATTTTTAAAATGCACCATGTAGTAAAGAAACTTTCTGGAACCAGATAATGCAGAAGGTTAGGATTTCATACTTGAGGTTCTACTCACTCACTGAGCACTGAGTATTCCTGAATATAAAGATAAAACTCACTGACAGCTGCTAATGGAATTCCTTCCATCCATTCAACAAAAGTTTACCGAGTCCCTTGCACTGTTCTAGGTATTAAGGGTGTTACAGTGCACAACAGAGATGGAAATCTATTTTCTCAGGGAAATTCCATCCCGGAGTGGGAGACTGACAACACAGGTAAGAAACTGGTCTGAACACAAGAAGATACTAAAGACTATGGAGGAAGAAGCAGAAAGAAGGACAAACCACAGGGACGGCAATGTTGAAACAGGAAGGTAAATCCAGTTGGCAAAGATTTCAAGGAGGGGAGGGAAGGCGTCTTACAGGCTTTGGGAAGATGGCTCTCCAGGCAAAGGGAGGCCGCGCAACAGGCCTGGGGGGAGGAATGCCTAGTGTGTGAGAAACAGCAGTTGACAAGGAGTGAACAAGGAGATGGTGGTAACAGATGAAGTCACAGATAAGGTGGAAGGGATCCTGCCAGACCCTGGAGGCCCTTGTAAGGACATTGGCTTCTGTTCTGGAAGAGGTAGGAAGCCACTGGAGGCTTGGAGCAGAGCAACATTATCAGACATATTTTAGAGGAACTGCTCTGGCCGCTGCATTGAGAACACACTGCAGGTGAGGGTACACACAGGGCGACTCGCTAGACGGCTACTGGAATCCAGGCGGAATCTGGCAAAGGAGGATGGCTAGGCCAGAAGGCGATGATGAAGGTCATGCACACTGGCTAAGCCGGAGATGTGTTCTGAATGCAGAACAGTAGCATCTGCGGCTGAACTGGAGGTTAATGTCTAAGAGTAGAGACATTCTGGACTTTTACTTCCCTAATTAAAATACTGCTATAGTTTAGATCTTTTTTAATGTGCTTTTACTGGTGTATTATAGTCTCACATCATAATGTAAATCATGGTGACAATGACATCCATGCACCCAGCACTTGATGCCTCCCCACCTCCCCATCCCTTCCCAATAGAGTTCTGAGACTGACGTTGGGATTTTCACCCATGTACACACAGTCTATGGTGGTATTTCCATTAATGACCCTCAGTCTTCCCCCTTCCCTTCCCTTAGAACACTTCCCTGGCTCCACTGAGTTTTCTCCTCCGTTATCTGGAGTCCCTCTGGTATCCCGGTTGCTCCCCAGCTTGCACATATTAAAGAAAACATATGTCCCTTCACTTTCTGTGGCTGGCTCATCTCACTTAACGTAATGTTCCTCAGGTTCTTCCATTTTCTTGCAAATTACATTATTTTATTCTTCTTTATTGCTGAATAGAATTCTATTGTGTGTATTTCCCATAATTTTGTAATCCATTTTCATCTGTTGATGGACATTGGGTTGGTTCCATAATTTGGCTACTGTACAGTTTAGATCTTAAATGCCTCCTGCCCACAGCCCATGTGGTAGAGGCCTGGTCCTCACCTTGGCCTGTTGGGAGGTGATGGAACCTTTATTTTTATTTTTATTTATTTATTTATTTATTTATTTATTTATTTATTTATTTATTTTTGCAGTACTAGGGATTGAACTCAGGGGTATTCTACCTTCGAGCTACACCCCCCAGCCCTATTCTTTATTCTTTATTTTGAAACCAGGTCTCACTAAGTTGCGGAGTGCCTCACTAAACAGCTGAGGCTGGCCACAAACCCGGATCCTCTAATCTCAGACTCCCAAATGCTGGGATTACAAGCGTGCACCACCACGCCCGGCTCATGATGGAATCTTTAAGAGGCTGGACCTAGGAGGAGAAAAATGAGGCCACTGGGGACACGCTCTTGGAGGATATGTTGGGACCCTGGCTCTTTCCTGTTTCTCTCTTTGCTTCTCAGCCATAAGGCGAGCAGTTTCCTGTCCCACATTCTCCCCAAGGTAACGTGCCCTTCTGTGGCCCAAGGGTAATGGAGCAAAGTGACCATAGACTGAAACCTCTGAAACTGTCAGCACAAACCAACCTTTTCTCCTCCGAAGTTGATTATCACAGGTATTTTGTCACAGTGACAGAAAGTTAGCTGATACAAATGTTCCATAAAACTCTAAATTTGTGTTCACTGGGTTATTTAATCCAATAGCTTCTGGTGGTGCACTAATTTATACCTCCAGCCCATACTTCCAAGCAATCCACAGTTATCTGCCAGTTTCTAAGCTATTTTGTCCCTCTGGTCCACTCAACCTTGCATGACCACCTATTTCTAAACTTGGTGATCATGAAAATAATTTTTCATTCATCCAAGTTTAAGATCCCTATGTCTCTTTATGTGCTGCCTTTCTCACTGAATCCAGGCATGGAAACTCATGAGTTCTGCCTCTGAACCCTTTCATATACTTTCCTTTCTATTAATCCCTTTGCCATCTCTCTGGGGATGAAGGCAACAGTCTGCCAGATGGTCTTGCTGACTCCAGTTGGCCTCATCAAAACTGCCTTTCTAACTGCAGAAGAAACAACGCCCCACATCTTGGGCTTTATAATGCACTGTCCCCACTTGCAGCTTTCACCCCTGCACCCTGGGCTCCAGGGATCTCCCCATCCCCTTGCTATAGCCCTCTGCCCTGTAACCTCCCACCCCTGTGTGCTTTACTGTGTCTGGAGGACAAAAGAGTGTTCGTGCTCAGCTTCACACCTTAACTTTCACACATGGTGCTCCCCCAGCCTAGAATACAATGTCCTCTCCTTTCTCTCTCCTGTGTATGTGTGTGTGCGTGTGTGTGGCATGCGTGCATGTGTTAGTTACTGAAAATTAAATCCATACTACTGAGGTATGTCCCCATCCCTTTCTATTTTTTTTTTTACTGTAAGACAGGGTCTCACTAAATTGTCCAGACTGACCTCAAATCTGTGATCCTCCTGCCTCAGCCCCTAGGATTACAGGCATGTGACACCACACCCAGCTCTTGAGGGCAACTTTTCAATCTGCTCAACCATGGAAAGTCAGTCCAAATTCTGGACCCTGTGTAAAAACACCCGCCTGCTCCAGTCCGCATTCAGGTTCTAGATGCTGTCTTGCCCCGACCCATTCATTAGGACCTCAAGTCACATGTGAATGCTGTATTTGCTCAGAAGGTAAAAACTTCCAGATACACCAACTGTTGTTCATTTTGACACCCTCCACTGAGACATATATTGAGCATTCAATGCACATTAACTCAATTAACTTATTTCAGTAAAATAAATGAACTGAAATACTGACCCCATCCCAGCTTTTATGTCAGTCTCTGAAATTGGGGATTGGGCATTCCGAGTACAGGATCTTTGAATAACACAATTATTTTCAGTTATTTCCTATGTCATCTATTTTTATTTTTATTTATTTATTTATTTATTTATTTATTTTGTGGTACTGGGGATTGAACTCAGGGGCATTCTACCTCTGAGCTACACCCCCAGCCCTATTTTTTATTCTTTATTTTGAAACAGGGTCTCACTAAGTTGTGGAGGGCCTCACTAGGTAGCTGAGGCTGGCTGCCAACCCGGATCCTCCGGTCTCAGCCTCCCAAATGCTGGGATTACAAGCCTGCACCACCATGCCTGGCTTTTTTTTTTTTTTTTTTTTTTTAGATAAATAGCATACCACAGAAGAACAAAAGTTCCAAAAGTGATCTCATGGAGATTAGGCTCATCACATCCCAGACTGTAATCTAACCAATCTTTGGCTTAAAGTCAAACGTGATACTGGCTTCATGGGAGAGTAGACAGGAATGGAATGAGCAGTTCTGGCCCAAAAGTCACAAAGTTTGGCCACCACTGAGATCTCTGATTGTAGATCAGGGGCCACAGGACGGTAGAAGCCAAACTGCTGGCTTTTAATCCGGCACTTACGGTCTGTCTCGGAGCAGCCATTCCTGCTACATTTCAAAACATCATGCAGCCTTCACTGCTATGTTCTTCATAAACAGGACTTTGATGACTCACAAGCTATGACTGGATGGGGGTAGACTCCCCATGAAACCATATCCTGATATTCCTTGAAACAGGGCTACTCTTAACTTCCCCCATTGCAATAAATATTCTCTCCCTTACTCCTTTCTTTTTCAAGGCAACTACCTCCACTTTTCAATTGATGTAAATAACACAGTTTCTAGTGCCTAACTGAGTGATGCACCCTCACTACAGCCCTGAGGAAGACAGGTGCATTCCTTTGCCTTCTAGAGCCTTCGGCGGGAGGAGGGGCAGACAGTGATCAAGTAGCCACACAGATATAAAGTTACATAGTGTGGTTAGAGTGATGAAGGAAAGGGAGATGGAAGGGGATAAGACTTAATCCAGAGGGTTTCATGCTCCCCTCAGGAAGTGATATCTGAGCTGACACCTGGTGAGTAAGTTTGTAGTTGCCCGATGGAGACAAGGAAAGAGAAGAGAGACTTGTATCTCAGGAACAAGAAGGGACAGAGCAGAAAGGAGACAAGTGCACTAGAATACCTATAAAGAAATAAAAACAAAGCTAGAGACTGAGGGAGAGAAGGGCCGAAGAAAAAGCTGGAAGGCAGAAGATAAATCAGGCAGAGCTCGAGACCAATGAAAGGCAAGTTTCCAGGAGAAAGGAAAGTGCCCTAGTGGGTGAGCAGGCAACAGAAGTTCCTCCAAATAACCCTCAGTGTACTAACATTCTCAACTCATCCGCCATCACCAATACTAAGCATGGTACTTTTGAGATAGCATGTCCCACCCTAGTCCCTCAAAAAAAGTTTTTAGTAGTAGCTCAAGACTGGACAGCCGGCACCCAACATAAGTGTCTCTTGAGAGCATTTGAACTAAGAGACACAGAAGCTATAGAAAATTGGTAATGAGCACTTAACTAAAAGCTTCCAAGAATAGCAGGGACTGAAGGACGTGCAAAGAAAAAAAAATGTGGCTGTAACTTGTAACAGAAAGAAATCAAGGCTATACCCTCTGTGACTGCTTTGAGCTATACTTAAATGCAGGGGGAGTGGTCCTCCAGGTTTCTGAAGCCCTTGTCTTAAGGAAACTGACAACTTCTGCTTTTGCAAGTTTGTAATGCTCCCTCTTAGCACTCAGCCCCCACACTGTGAGAAGTCTCAGCCACGTGGAGAGGGGCTACAGGGAAGAGAACAGGCTCTTCAGTTGCCATCTGGATGAGCTCATCTGCTCACCAGGCCAGTAGCTTTCCTGAGCACCCACCATATCTGAAGCCCCTGGAGAACAAAGCCCCAACCAATCCCACAAGAAGCAGAACTGCCCTGCTGAGCCCATTCAGGACACAGACTCATGAAGGGTGCTAAATGGTTGCTGCAAGCCAGTAAGTTTTGGAGTAGATAATTACAGTGCAAAAGATAGCTAAAACAGGAATGGAGCAGAGTAGCAAATAAGTCTGAGAAGGAAGAATAGGTATACGAAGAGGCAGTGACTCCTTGCATGACCAGGAGTATAATTCTAGACTCTGGCACTTTAATTCCATGAGACTTGACTGGACTTTTTTCTTGTCACTGCAATTCACAAAACTTTAGGCTTTTCAGCAGTAAAATGGCCTGAATCATGAACAGTTTAAGGGTTTCTACTCACAAAGATTTGGTTATGATGTTCATATAGTCTAACCACCATTTTGTTCATGCCTCTGCAGAGAAATTATTATTCATCAGTGCCCTACTGAATAAATAGCACTCAAAAATTCACCTGTCCATAACTATGGTGTTGATAAAACAGTCTCTGCCAATTAGCCTACTTTAGAATAACAAGTTTACTGACTCCTAAAGTTTCAGGGACTAACAATTAGAAGAAATAAGGCACAAGTATCTCTTATGGTGCAGGTATCAGATATGTTCTGCTGTAAAAGCAACTGAAATATGAATGCTAGCATGAACATTAGTTACTGCAAAGGCAATTCACCATATAGCCAAGAAACACACTGTATTTCCATATTTTAGGCAATTCTATAATGGTAAAAGAGGCAATTGTATAGTGATAAATTTGTCGTAAGTGTACACTAATCTGAGCAAAAGCACAACCTGATAGAAGATACCAGTGGGTCTACTTCCCTACTTTGAGATGTTCACGAATTAAAAACATGCATCGCTCCATATGTTATATGAGGCCATTAAGTGTCTAAAGATTTTTTCAAACATTGTTTTTGGTTGTTTTGTTTTGTGGTGCTGAGGACTGAACCCAGGAGCATTCTTCCTCTAAGCTAAACCCTCATCCATATTTTATTTTTTACTTTGAAACAAGGTCTCACTAAGTTGCTGAGGGCCTCACTAAGTTGCTTAGGTTGACCTTGAACCTGTACTTCTCCTGTCTCAACCTCCCAAGTACTGGGATTAGAGGTATGCGCCACCATACTCATCTCTGGGTTTTTTTTTTTGTTTAGATTCCTCTAATATTTTTATAGTGTGCAACCTGTATTGTTTTAAGTGGCAATGGGTATTAAAGATTAGAGAAGTAGCATTTTGTCCTTGCCCTGAAGACCAGGCATTCCTCCAAATACCATCAGAATTTTGGACAAATCATTTGCTTCACTGACTCTTTGAACCATCAGGAAGTTTCACCCCTTCTTTCCTTCCCCCCTTCTTTATCTCCCAAGCTCATTGCCATCCTTCAGGAACCAACTCAATGTCACTTGCTCTATGAAGCATTTCTTGTCACTCACCAACCTCTCTGCCTTTTCTTGACAGACATAAGCACAACTTCATTTAGATATGCGTAAAACTCTCCATATGCCACTAGCACTTTAAGATAGTATACTTGTAATATTATGCAAGTCATATATTAACAGTTCTTGTTTGAACTTCTATTTTTTCAACTACATTATGATTTTCTTGAAAGCAGTGATTAGATATTGTTCACTATGAAGTCCACCCAGACCCCTCCATATCCCCACTGACTGGTCCCAGGCACACCAAAGAGGTCTTATTCCAGGAAACAAGACTCGCTTGACCATGAGATTGTCACTACAAGTGCTAGGGACAGAGACTTCCAGGAGAAGCCCTGGAACACCGACACAGGGGGCGGTAAATTAATAGCCCAACTCCCTACCTCCCCAGCAGGGCAACTCTGAAACAACACACAGGAGCCTCAGCTGCCCACGGTGGAATCTGCTCATCAGCACAAGGTATATTGGCTGCTTTTCCTCCCTTTTCTTATTTCTCCAATCCCCCTATTGGTGCTTCCTGGAACCACCTCCAAAACCTTGTTTCAAACAAGCTTTGGGAGAAGCCAGCCAAAGATGATGTGTATAGTTGTTTATTGGTTTTTGGTTTTGGTTTTGGTTTGGAGAAGGTTTCTTTTCCAGTTTTTTTTTTTGTGTGTGTGTGTGTATGTGGTACAGGGGATTGCACCCAGAGGCATTCTACCTCTGAGCTATACCTCAAGCCCTTGTTTATTTTTTTGTTTTGAAACAGGATCTCCCTAGATTGCTGAGAGTCTTTACTCTGCTGTCCTTGAACCTGTGATCTTCCTGTCTCAGCCTCCCCAGTAGTGGGATTACAGGTATGTGCCACCACTCCTACCCTAAGCAAATCATTTCACTCCCTCCTTGCACGTTACCAGCATGGCATCTCCAAGAGGGGTGAACCTAGGGCATCCCATAATCAACGATCAAATAAGAAAGAACTGCTCTGAGCCTCAGCTGTTAATCTTTTTAAGGTACACAAATGATATTTTGATACATGCATATATTGTGAATAAATGAGAAGTTTACACTAGCTGCATCATTTTGACAATTTCTTCTAATAATCCTCCCTAAAATGAAAAAGAAAGTAGAAACCTAAAATTCTACACCTTGAAAGGATTAGAGTTGAGTCTCAGAAGCTGTTGCCATCTGCCCAACTCAGCTGTTCCACACGGTGTTGACCTACTCACTGGCAAAAGTCACGGAGTCTTAAAAGCCAGTGCGGGCCAGCAGTGCTTTGGAATGAATGAAACTCCTGTCCCTAGCTCTCACATTTGAAACAATGGCAGAAATTATTCCAGCTACTAGCCATAAATAGGACCATTCTGACAAATGGTCAAGACCTCTTCGCAGCAACACCTGGAAACATCTGGCAAGCAAACCGAAAATACCTGGAAGGGGTGGAGGGGAGATGGATATAAAGGGGAGAAAGTGACCATGAACCTCCTGGAAGGAATATCTGGGACCATGGGGTCCAGGGGGGGAGGTCTCCCTACTTATTCTTTTAGGCAAAAAGAGCTGTGAGTATTGGAAACAGAAGAGGCAGAATGACAACCAAGAAGACAGTTCTAATTTTGTATCTTTTATGGGTGTATTATCTAAAATGTGGTTTCCTTCCAACTTCCTACAACATGAAGACTGGTTAGCTGCTTCTCCCTGATATTTCTTCTAAGTTTCAGGGTCATGGAAGAGGACAAAAAAAATAAATGAGGTTATTCGGTGTCCTTTGACAAAAAGTTAGATATTAAATTATCTTGTTGCAACTATAAATTTGAACAACGTACAAGTGCTAATTTATTATATATAGTTATATTATATATATATATATATTATATATATATATATTTAGTATTATATTACTAAAATTATAGAGCCGGGCAGGGGGGTGCATGCTTGTAATCTCTGTACTTAGTGAGGCCTTTTGCAACTTAGTGAGACGCTGCTTCAAAATAAAAAATAAAATAGGGCTGGGCTGGGGGTGTACCTCAGAGGGTAGAATGCCCCTGGGTTCAATCCCCAGAACCACAAAACAAAAATAAAAAATAAAATAAAATTATAAAATTGTTCAGAAGTATTGAGTTGCCAAGAAGGAATATATTATATGGTGGTGCACACCTTAATTCCAGTACGTGGGAATCTGAGGTTGAAGAACCACAAATTTAAGGTCAACCCCAAAAGAAAAGAAGGGCTGGGGTGTAACTCAGTGATACATTGCCCCTGGGTTCAATCCCTGGTTTAAAAAAAAAAAAAAAAAAAAAAAAAAGGAGGAGGAGAAGGAGGAGGAGGAGAAAAATACAACTATCTAACTATACATAATAGAATTATCCTTATCTGGGAAGTTTTTTTAACTTCCAAAGCCCAGGACATACCCGAGAACAGTTATAGTATCTTTTGGGGTTAGGCATCACAAATATTTTTAAGGGGTTCCTTGGGTAATACTGATGTGCAAACAAGTTGAGCACAACTGACGCACTCTGCTCAATTAATGCTAATGTGGCTGGCAGCAAAAGACTGCGCTTGAACCAGTCCTTCACTTCTCTAAAATCTTCCCCTGGCCTGGCCCTCCCAGGTGACCACCGGGGGACGAAGCTTGGTCTTCTGTGTGTCTGACTCCTTGTGTATCTGAAGCTGCCTCCCTCCTCCCTCCAGCACCCCTGGAATTTGATGCTGACACGTGCAAATGGATAAAAAGGACTAAGGAAGAACCGTCATGAAGTGCAGTGACATTAAAACCACATGCAGCAGGGACACATGGTGACCAGTGTCTTCCCAGGAAGGATTCGCCCATTAGAAAGAACACCAGCTGGGCATGGGCCACACACCACCATTGACACTCCCAGCTTCCACCTCTTTTTCATTCCTGGTCTATCTCAAACACTCAACCATTCACTTAAATATTTACTAGCCGTGTGGCTGAGGCTGAGCTCACCTTGAACTTATAAGTTTCTAGGGACAACAGATTTTAAAAAGCCATTGTAAGTCAGTGTAAACAGAAAAAGAGAAGTACACACCAAGCAGTGGCATAAATCTATCACAGGGAATAGTTACCTTTGGGGCAAAGGTATTCCAGACTATAGGAACAACCTAAGCAAAGTCCCACAAAGGCAAGAAGATGATAGGGAAACAGGAAGCTGCTCACTGCATAAGGAGCATGCATGGGAGGTGACAGAGGTGACAGCACAGAGGTCAGCCGTGTGAGATCACCAAGGGCAGTGGCAGGTGGGAGGGTGGGCCTTGCCCTACAAGGAGATCTCTCAATAGAGGCAGCACTGGCATGCTGGGCTGGAAAATTCCTTGCTGGGGCAGGTGTTGTCCTGGGCATTGTAGGAGGTTTAGCAGCATCCTAGACTCTACTCCTAGAAAATAAAAGCACAACTTTTATAGTTAAAACAGCAGTACCCCTCCCTGCTGTATGGACAACAAAGTCCCCATGCCAGATGCCCCTGAGAACAAAACTGCCCAGGTCTAAATGAATAAAACAGTGATTACTTTTTAAAGGCACCGTCCTTAGTTATATCCTTTGTGAAAATCAAGATGTTGCATACATGACACTCAGTTGCAAAGGTGGGCACAATGGTTCCACAATTCAGCAGAGCCTCCCCCCACAGACACACACATCATGCCCTTGCTCACTGTGCTTTTAAAGGCATAAGAACATTATAACATGCAATCTGCTATGCAACAGAACATGTGCAGGCTCTCCTGCACAACATATCCTTTTGCACAGACCTCTTGAAGGAAGGCATGGTATCAGATATCTGTTGCTTTGTAACTACTCAAAAACACTGTGACTTTAGACAATAACCATTCAGTATTTTTCAAAACTGACTAGCTGGACTCAGCTGGGCAGTTCACGCTCCACCTGGTGTAGCTGAGGTCACACAGCATACTACCTTCAGCTGGGAGCTAGACTGAGGCTGGGACATTGAAGATAGCCTCTCATCCTTCTCATCACATGACTCATAAGAATCTAGCCTAAGCTTTTATACAGCATCAAGGCTGGGTTCCAAAAAGGAGCATTCCAAGGGGAAAGGCCCAAGTGCTATTAAGTCCCTGCTTGCATCATACTTGCTAATGTCCCATAGACCAAAGCAGGTTATGTGGCTAACACTAGTCACTGCGGAGAAAAATATACAAAAACATAAGAGACAGGAGGCAGGCAGTTCACCGGGACCCAAGGTAATGGTCTGTCATAGCTGGAGGAGTTTCCTGGTAGACTAGATTATCTTGTTCCATGTTTTGAACTAGGAATCGATAGATTTTTAAAAACACTGACTACATACAAAGAGAATCCAGACCAAATTAAAACTGAAGCTGCCACACAGATGAGTCCCTTCCCTAGACTAGCTCTTAATACAGAAGTAGGAAAAATCCAATCACATTACTTCCTAATGAAAAAAGTACTTCAGAGAAAAATGTATTTTACCCTAAAGGATAAAGGCACCCATGATGAAAGATTTACCTATGAAAGATTAAGTACTATTCTTTAGATAACTTTGAAGACCTCATGACTAAAATACACTCAATGGATTAAAACAAACTGATCAAAATCTGCTGTTATATCTAGAGAAATGAACCTCCTTTGAAGAACTAGGTGCAATATTAAATTTTGCTTTCAGTTTTAGTCAGCTTTTTGTTACTATTAAAACACACACACACACACACACACACACACACACACACACACACACACACACACCTGATCAACAACCTAGAGGAGGAAAGGCTTATTTTGGCTCATGATTTGAGAGGTTCAGTCCAGGTCCACGAAGCTGACCAGCTCCAAGACAAAGACATCGTGGCATGAGAACATAACAGAGGAAAGTTGCTCAGCTCAGGACACCCAGAAAGCAGAGGGAGAGAAGAGAGAGGAGAGGAGAGGAGAGGAGAGGAGGGAGGAGGGAGGAAGAAGAAGGGAGGGAGGGGGAAGAAGAAGGGAGGGAGGGAAGGAGGGAGAGAGGAAGGAAGGAAGGAAAGAAGGAAGGAAGGAAGGAAGAAAGGAAGGAAGGAAGGAAGGAAGGAAGGAAGGAAGGAAGGAAGGAAGGAAGGAAGGAAGGAAGGAAAAAAGCCAGGCATGGTGGCACACGCTTGTAATCCCCAGTACTTGGGAGGCTGAGACCGGAAGATCTGGGTTCTTGGGTAGCCTCAGCTACTTAGACTCTCCACAACTTAGTGAGACCTTGTTTCAAAATAAAGAATAAAAAATAGGACTGGGGGTGTAGCTCAGAGGTAGACTGCCCCTGAGTTCAATCCCCAGTACCGCAAAAAAAATCAATGAAAGAAAGAGAGAGAGAGAAAGACAGACAAGAGTGAGAAATGAAGGGGCCAGGAACAGTCCCAGTCTTCAGGGCCCGCCTCCAATGACCCGGCCACCTCCTTCAGCCCTGCCCCACCTCTGAAGCCTCCTATGTTGGAGCTTTCTAGGGAATATTCCAGATCCAACCCACAGATTATGAAAAAACACACACCAATTGTCATATGTAAAACTATATTATGCTTAGTCAAACTAATCAAAGTCTGCTTCAAGAGTGTTTTAATGCATACATATAATTATTATGTTATTTTTTCACATGCAGAATATGCAGTTCATTCAGAGGAGAAAAACATTTTGACTATGACAAACTTCTGGCAGAATAGCAGACAAACCCTCAGAGTGACCAATATGCCTGCAAACACAGAAGTCCATTCGGTGGATTTATTTTGTGGGTGGTACACTGCTTTTCAATTGTCCTACCCTCAGATGTAACCAGTACAGAAGTTCTTCCTGGTCGCAATCTCATCAATGAAGAATGCCCAGACCAGGGTGAAAACTAAGCCTGGAATGAGCTCCTAAGTGGGTCTGACATGTTTCAAACAACAGTGGGGTTGAAAGACCGATTTGATTCAATCTCTATTCAGAGAGAGGTCAGAAGACTTGGAACTGCAGAGGATCTTTTTCTGAAGCATGACAAATAAAACGTGTGTGCATTCCATTTTTTAAAATGGCTCCAATAAACTATTTTGGTGAATGAGGTACAGTAATAACATCTAGAATAATGCCAGACTCGACCAATGGGACAAGGGAAAGTGGCCTTGGAAATCTAGCTCTACAGCCTTCTATGTGTTCTTGGTAAAATTGCTGGGGGACAAGGGGTACGGGGAAGTGGGGAGCTCTTGACTGCTTTATACCTTTCAATTCACAGAAATGAAACTTACTTCTGCTATTTTTTAATCTACTGCTACTGATCTATCCTAATATCCTCCTGTTGTGAAAAAGAAAACAGAAACTCAGAGTTAGTTAAATAATTAAACTCTGAAGTTCAAACTGGAAGAGCAGCAGCTTCACAATTAGACCTCAAGTCCAGAGATAAATATTAGTGCATAGACAGTCAGTTCTTCTTATTCACTATTCCCATATTTGCAAAATCACCTACTTGCTAAAATGTATTTCTAATTGAAAAATCAATACTCATAGCACTTTTGCAGTCTTTGATGAACATACACAGAGAGTCAAAAACTTTGAGTTGTCTAATGTGCAGATTCCCAGCTGAGCTGGAACAAGGCTCCACTCTGCCTTCTCATTTCAGCCCCTGTACTGTGGACAAGTCTCCTTTTCTCAGTCTATTTAATATCAAGCGCTTTTCATAATTTTGTTCTGTTGGTTTTTTTTTTACTTATTTGCTTGCTTGTTTGTTTTGGTGATTTCATTGTTTAAAATGGCCCCTAAGATGAGTGTTGAAGGAATGCCTACTGTTCATAAGCGCTTCCCTGGAAACTTCTGATACTTTCATATCACATTAGGATTGCTGCAGATATTGCAAGATTCTATTGTGCTCAACAATAACTCAAAATTACAAGCACTATGAATGTGTCATTTCATGTGTATTAACATATGATACACATAGATTATCATGACACAAATTCACTATTTCCATGTCTGCATTTTGATACAATGACTTCCTTTGTAGTTCTGTGTGTTTTATTTTATATATTTAAAAAATTATTTAGAGAAGGGGCCCATAGAGGGTTCATCAAACTGCCTCAGGGGTCTGTGGGAACACTCACCAAGTCCTTCATCCCACGGATCCCATTACCTAGAGAAGGAAAGCAGTTTGATGAGGCCCCACCACCAGGAAGAAGCAGCCCCAGGCCTGAGGCCTTCTGGGACTTTGTGTGCTTAACTATTAAATTACAAGAATAAGAATGGGATACCTCATCCCCCAAAGCTCAGCAATGGCTGCATGAGCCCGAAGATTAAATAACATCAATATAAAAAAATTGAGAAGGATGTAACCCTGGAAATGAAAAGGATGAAGACTACAATGCATACCTGAGTTCACTGTACCCTCCCAAGACTCAGGTCCACTGCCTCACTCCACATGGGAAGCAGTCACTAAGGTGGAGAGCCAGAGCCTCTGGGGGGACTACGTGTTGCTCAGGCTGGTGCAAAACAAGAGCTGTAGACCCACCACTTCTCCCCATCACCCTGCAAGCATCCCATTCACTAGCCACACAGATTAACTGCTGCCTTCCTCCAGCCACCAGTGAGAAGGAAACCCAGGCCTGGGCATGCCAAGCTCTTTCCTGCCTCCTCACCCTGGCAAGCTCCTTCTCATCCGTTCATACACAGTTACATGTCACCTTCCTCAATTTTTACAAAGCAATTATGTTTGTCTCAATACTAGACTGTGAACTCTGTGAACATGGGTAAGGGAAGAATATAGGGACAGAGAAAAGGATTTCTATACTGATACATCTATGTTGATAGATAACGACAGTCCTAATAAAGTTAATGTGTGTGTATTGAGCATGCAACAGACACAAGGCACTAAGAAATTTACATATACTGCCTCACTTATCTTCTTAGGAGCCAGGGACAATGATGGACCTAACTCCAGAGATTAGGAAATACAGGCACACAGTGAGGTTAAGTAAGCTGCCCAAGGTCACACAGAGGAGAAATGGTGGAGCTTGGATCTAAACCAAGGTGCTGTGATCCAGAAGCTATGCTCTTCATTGCTAAGTCCAAGAGATGCTGATCTCATTCTTTCACTCAGCAGGGGAAGAAGTTACAAGTCACAGAGAGTTTTTCTTATTATGAGGACCCAAGAGAAGATTAGAATTCAGAGCTCAACTTCCAGGAGGCTGCCTGACTCTAGCTTGAGTTAAGATTTTAGTTCGGAAGGAAGGAGGCAGGAAGGAATGAAGGAAGGGAGGCAAGGAGGGAGGGAGAGAAGGAAAGGTAAGAGGAAAGGCAAGACAAGGGGAAGGAAAGGGGGGGGACTGGTAGCTCAGGTAATCAACCTGATCAGTCAGTAGATGGATAAAGATGAACAGTGAGACAACAAAAGAACTGATCATATTCGGGCATCTCCAGCAAAGCAGACGGGGCCCAGAGTAGAAATTGGTTCTTGCTCCTTGGACAGTACAAAAACGTCAAGATATGCTATTAATATCACTCCCATATTCCTCTAATTTAACATAACTTCAAACTGTTATGTTCCAGCCAGGAAGTACACAGTTAAGGAAAGGCAAGCTCAGAGCTTAAGCTGCCTTCCCAGGAAATCCTCAGAGATTCCCTTCACTGGGAAGAGATGACTTTATGTTCTCCTTCAAATTAGTGCTCCGACATTCTCATTGGCAAAATGAATATGATGTTCTGTGTTTGATCAGAGAAAGGATGAGGACATTTGCTTTGCTAGGGCTTCATATTAGTCCCTTGCTTACCTATCTCATCATTTCAATTTATTCTACTGAAAAAAAGGTTTATTTTTCCCCAAAGCAGGTGCCTTTGTGCAAAACAACAAGGAAGATGTCCAATCTCCAACTTGTGAGATCCAAGGGAACTAAGCCATCATGTGCAAACATAATCCATGTCTTTCCTGGGGAAATAGTCCAAACACAGAAAACATCTGCTGTGACACACTTCCAATGACTTTAAGGGGAAAACACTTGCAGAGATATCATGGCCTTTGATAGTAGCTAAAATAGCTTTCTATTTTGCAAATTATTCATTTGCCACAAACCAGCTAGACAACATATCAATTAAAATAATATACCTTTTCAACTCAGAGGAAAAGGTAAGCAGACATCCCAAAGTATGCATGAATCTACTGTACTGTCATGCAGATTTGGTTGAAGGTTTTGTCTGTTTGTTAGTTTGGGAAGATCATAGTTAGCTGCAATCTTCAGAGACATACATTTTCACTCTGAAATCCCAAGTCTAGGGCTTGGGATTACTCTGTGATTTTTGCAGTAAGTGTCTGCCTCAGAAGTAGTTGGCTCCTGCGTGCTGTAACTAGGTACTACATTAAAACTCCCAAAGATCAATGAAAATTCTCTCCTCACTAGAAGCCAGACTTCCTCCAAAATATGGGGGCAGAGCTCCGACTTAGGTCAGTTGGTTGCAGTGTATTTTCATTTTGAGTGGCAACTCTAGTACAAGAAATTTCATCTGTTTCCAAGCTTGTCGCTGAAGGCATGGTTTTATATTAAAAATACAATACACTGAGAATGTCGAAATGAGCCAAGAACAACAAACTAGATAGAACCAAGAGGAGCCCCAGAGGCTGCATATGGTAGCGAAAGCCAGAAACAAGTATCTATATATAGAAAACTACTATCTTAACCAACAAGAAACCTACTTGTTTGTGGAACTGTTTTTCTACTTTCTTTGGGAATGTAACTCAGTGTACAGTAATTAAATTAAGAGAATATGTTGTTGAGGTAGTAGAGAGGCACATGCACACGCACGAGGGAGGGAGGGAAGAAGGGAGGGAGGGAGGAGGGAGAGACAGAGAGGGAGAGAGGGAGAGGGAGAGAGAGAGATTTAAAAATATATATATTTAACATCATTTGTTGAAAAGTCTTTTTTCTCCAACGTATGTTTTTTGGCACTTTTGTGTAAAATCAGCTGGCTTTAAGTATGTGGATCTGTTTCTGTATCTTCTGTTCCATTCGTCTATGTGTCTGCCTACAGAGTTCTTATTGCTGAGAATCGCTTTGGCTATTCTGCGTCTTCTGTTTTTCCATATGAAATTTAGGCCTGATTTTTGTAAGTCTTTGAAGAATGACATTCATAATTTGATAGGAATTTCATTGACTTTGTAGATGACTTTTGGTAGAATGGCTATTTTGATATTCATTCTGCCTATCCAGGAACATAAGAAATATTTCTGTCTTCTAAGATCTTCTTCAATTTCTTTCTTCGGTGTTTTATAATTTTCATTGTAGAAGTCTTTGATGTCCTTAGTTAGATTTATTCCAAGATATTTTATTATTTTTGAGGTTATTGTGAATTGAATTATTTTCTGGATATCTTTTTCAGTTAATTCATGGTTAGCATATAGAAAAGCTACTGAATTTTTTTAGATTGATTTTGTATCACGCTAATTTCTAGGGGAAAAAATGGAATTAAATCTCTATCCCTCACCATGCACAAGAGTCAACTCAAGATGGATCAAAGACCTGGAAATTAGACTGGAGACTTTGAAATAACTACAGGAGGGCACAGGTCCAACACTCCAACATATAGGCACAGGCAGAAACTTCTTCAATAAGACCCTCAAAGCTCAGGAAATTAAAACAAATATTCATAAATGGGATGGCATTAAACTAGAAAGTTTTTGCTCATCAAAGGAAACCATCAAGAGTTTAGAGAGAGCTTACAGAATGGGGGAAGATCTTTGCCAGCTATTCCTCTGATAGAGGGCTAATATCTAGAATATCCAAAGTACTTAAAAGACTTAACACTAAAAAAAAAACGAATAACTTAATCAAGAAATTGTAAAATGAACTAAATAGACACTTCACAAGAGAAATTGCCAATAAATAGATGAAAAAGTGGTCAATATCATTAGTAGTCAGGAAGATGCAAATCAAAACTACACTGAGATTCCAAATAACCCCATTTAAATTAGTCAAAGAACAAAAAATGCTGGTGAAGATGTGTGTAAATGGGAACTTTTCTGTATTATTGGTGAACTACAAATTAGTGTAGCCACTTATGGAGATCAGTGTGGAGACTTCTCAGAAAACTGGGAATCAGTTCATCATATGATCCAGCTATACCACTCCTGGGTATCTTTCCAAAGGGACTGAAATCAGAATATTATCGTAATACATGTATATTCATGTTTATGGTAGCACAATGTTTATGGTAGCACAATTTATAATAACCAAATTATAAGACCAAGTCAGGTGTCCATCAACAGATGAATGGATTACAAAATTATAGGATATACACATAATAGAATTCTACTCAGCCATGAAGAAGAACAAAAGTATGTCATTTGCAGGAAAATGGATGGACCTACAGAACATTATGTTAAGTGAGATTAGCCAGTCACCGAAGGTGATGGGTCATAGGTTTTCTATCATGTAAGGAAGCTAGGGAGTAATTGAGATATAAGAGACAATTTAGATAATGGAAGACAAACTCCAGTGGAGTGAGGGAGGTGGGTTTTTTGGGGGGAGGGGTAATTAATGAAGGAAACACTTCACTGACATTACGTATGTATTTGAGAATACCAACCCAATCTCAATATTTTGTATAGGAAGGGGGCACAGTGGGGAGGGAGCCAGGGAAAGCCACCAAGTGCTGTGTGCATGTATGTCACCACCACTATGATCTACATTATGATGTGAGACTAAAATGCACCAATAAAAGTATAATATAAAAAGTATAATACTCTTTAGGAAAATGTTACAAGGGAGCTGGGCATGGTGGTACATGTCTATAATCCCAGTACTTGGGAGGCTGAGACAGGAGGATTGCAGGTTTGGAACCAGCCTCAACAACTTAGCAAGATCCTCCACAACTTAGTGAGATCCTGTTTCAAAATGAAAAATAAAATTGGGCTAGGGCAGGGCATGATGGCACGTGCTTGTAATCACAGTACTTGGGAGGCCGAGACAGGAGGATCTGGTTCACGGCCAGTCTCAGCTACTTAGTGAGGCCCTCAGCAACTCAGTGAGACCCTGTTTCAAAATAAGGAAGAAAAAATAGGACTGGGGGTGCAGCTTAGAAGTAGAATGCCCCTGGGTTCAATCTCCAGTACCGCAAAAAGTAAAAATAAAATAGGGTTGCAGGTACAGGTGTAGCTCAGAGGTGGAATGCCTCTCGGTTCAATCCCCAGTACCATGAAAAAGAAAAGTTACAGGGTTTAGATGGTGATGTAAATAGGTCTCTCTTCCTGACTGGGTGGAAAGACAGATGTACGCAACTAGAATCCACCACAAATATCCAAATCTCTCTGTTGTTCTCCACTAACAGCATGTCCCTAAGTGTCAGTGGGCTCACAGGGCACCTTCTCAGCTCTCGGCCAGTGCTCTCCTGAGACATACCTACGTCAGGATTTGAGAGTAAGTTTACTTGGGAGGTGATTCCAGGAAATGCCAGGAGGAGAATGGGGGAATGGGCCAGAAAAAGCAGCCAATACCAGGCATGCTATCATCAAGTTAGCGGCATGAATAACCGAGGTCTGGTGCACTGGGGTCGGCGAGGATGAGCTGCTCCAGTTTTCCCGCCTGCTAGAATTTGGATCCGGTGTCTGGGAAACTGTGCCGAGGGCTTGGTCTCAGATGCAGCGGGTGCAAAGGCGAAGCTTTGGGAAGGGACTGGATCGTGACTTCACAGGTGGAGGAACCCATCAACAGCTGAATGAACAACAGGAGTGGTGCAAGCTGAAGGCGGCAGGGAATGGCTGGAGGAACAGGTCCCTGGGGTGTGGCCTGGACCACCGACCGTGTCTTGTCCCTCGTCCTTCTTTCCTCTCTGCTTCCCAGCTGCCAACAGCTTCCCTCTATCACATCCTTCTGCCATGATGTCTGGCCTCTCACCTCAGGCCCCACGCAATGGAGAGGCCAACCATGGAGGGAAACCTCCGTAGCCGGGAGCCGAAATGAACCTCCCCTCCTCCATGCTGAGTGTGTCAGGCAATTCAGTCACAGCAAAGAAAAGCTGACTAACACCCCACCCCAAAGGCAAGGGAGGAGGGTACACACCCACCGCTGCCTGCCTTGGAGAGGGCAGCTTTGACCTCAGGACATACTTGGGTAGGGCAGGTGACCGGAGGAACATATAAGGAGACACAAATGCAGGAAGTTAAAAATGAGCCACAAAAATGGTAAGTGCTCCTTCACATCCATGCTTTTAACAGCATTATCATGTATCCATGTTCAAAGCAGCATTCAGATTCAGCCGAGAGATGGAAGCAACCCGAGTGTCCATCAATAGATGAATGGATAAGCAAACTGGAAGATATGCACAATGGACTATTATTCAGCCTTGAAAAGGAAGGAAATTCTGACATGTGCTACCTCAGGGATGAGCATTGAGGACATTATGCTAAGTGAAATAAACCAGTTACAAAAGGACAAATGCTACATAATTCCACGTTTATAAAGAACCTATGGTAGTCAGTTACACAAAGAAAGAAAATAGAATGGTGGTTGCTAGGGTCTGGAGTAAGGAATGAGAGTTATTATTTAAGCTTTATTTCTGAAAAACTTTATTATATTTATTTATTTATTTATTTATTTATTTATTTATTTATTTGATACTGGGATTGAACCAGAGGCTCTCTATCTCTGAGCTATACCCCCAGCTCTTTTTATTTCTTATTTTAAAAAAGGGTCTCCCCAAATGGGAATGAAACTACCATATGATTCAGCAATACCACTTCTGGGTATCTACCCAAAAGAATGTAAACCAAACTACCAGATGGATGCATGTGTATCTATGTTTATAGCTGCACAATTCACAATTGCCAAACTATGGAACCAGCCAAGATGTCCATCGACAGATGAATGGATTACAAAACTATGGGATATGTACACAATGGAATTTTATTCAGTCATAAAGAAGAACAAAATCATGTCATTTGCAGGGAAATGAATGGAACTGGAAAACATTATGCTAAGTGAGATTAGTCAGTCACAAAATGTAAAAAATCATATGCTCTCCCTAATATGCAGAAGCTAGGGAGAAAGTGGGTCATAAGAGGGACTCTAGACAAAGGAGAAACCTTAGATGAGCAAAGACGGTGACTTAACTGAAGGGATGGGGGGGGAGGGCAGGGAACATCCTAATGCACACGATGTACTGTCACAAACATATCAAAGTCAATCACTAAACTGAACTGAAGGAGGGAGGGTGAGGGAGTGGGGCAGGAATTGGGGAAATGAGAAATGTGTGCATGTACGCCTTTACCAGCTTGTACCTAACAACGATGTATGATTACAATGCACCAATAAAAAAATAAAAAAAGAGATTAGCCAGTCTCAGAAAGTGAATAGTTTTATGTTTTCTCTTATATGTGGAAGCTAGATAGAAATTGAGAAACAAAAGAGACCTCAGACAGAGGAGCAGAGACTCCAATGGAGTGATGGAGGAGGGGACAGAGATGTACAAAAGGTAACGTTTAAAGAATGCTATGTATGTATACGAAATGACCAATGTGGATCTTAATGACATGCACAAGAAAGGGGAGGGAGAGGGTGAGATCCGAGGAAACTGCACCAAGTGTTGTGTGCATGTACATTCCTGTCACTATACCTCAAATGATGTACAATTACAATGCACAAAAAATATAAAAAAGAAATACTATGATTAAACAGATAGAAAAATGTAAAAAAAAAAAAAAAAAGGCATCTCCCTAGATGGCTGGGAGTTTCACTAGGTTGCTCAGGCTGCTCTCAAACCTGTGATCCTTCTGTCTCATCTCCCAAGTACTGAGGTTATAGGAATGTGCCACCAAGCCTGGCTTTGTAAAAGCCTTATTTATGAAAAAGTTCCATTTTCACTACTATCAAAATTATATATACTACAAGTTTTATTGTTAAAAACTTTTGTAAAGATAAAGTTTTATTTTAGTTATTCAAGCTTTATTTTTGCAAACTTTATTTATGACAAAGTTCTGGAGATAAGTGGCAGTTGTAGTTTCACAACGTGACTATACTTACTGCCACTGAACTGTTCACTTAAAAATAGCTAGCATGGAAAATACTACGTGTGTTTTCCCACAATAAAAAAGGGAAGTGTGGAGAACGATAGCCATGGCACCTGCAGTATCCACTCTAACCATCTTCAAAGATCTTCAAAATGCTCGGGTGAGGCAAGAGACCTGGGGAGAAGTATCAATAGAGAGGGGGTCTTCTCCTTTAAAAGACAGATTCATTTCCTCTTTCTGATTTTAAGAGTCATAAAGAATCATTGGTGAAAACCTAGTGCATAAAATTTAAAAGACAATTTCGATAATCTATGATTTCAGGGATGGCTTCCAGTATGTGCAGCATGCACTGATGTGGACAAGAGAGACCCCTGAAAAGCAGACATCCCCAGACCTCAGCTGCGCAGCTGGCGGAGCTGGGCCAGTGTCCCTGGGGAGCACAGGTCGGCAGCAAGCTTTGTGCCCATGTCTCTCCTGGAACACCCTGCTACTCGAAGTATGGTCCACAGACCTGGGTGTCAGCATTCCCTGGGCGCTTGTTTGAGATGCAGTCTCAGGCCCCATCCTGCCTGAACTGCTGGCTCAGAATCTGCATTTTCACAAGGTTCCTGGGCGGTTCTTATGCACCTGCCTATGAGTTTGAGAAGGGCTGCATTAAGGCAGTCCTCCTACTTTGGCCATGATTTCCGAAGAGTTACGCTGCTAATCCCCTGTGCCCTGGCATTAAAATTTCTACCTTTTCCGTTTGTGTCAGCCTTGCCTCGGCCACAGTCATCTTCTTCTTTTTGTTCAAACTTGACCACCTCATTCCTACCTCAGGGCCTTTGCATTGGCAATCTGCCTAGAATATGCTCCAGATTCCTATATGACTTCCTCTTCTCTTCACTCACGCTCCCAAGTGGCTGTCACCTCCCCGAAGAGACGCCCCTGTCTAGCTCTTCTGTATCTGGCACAGAGGAGACACTATATTAAAAAGTGTCATTACTGCTAATGCATATTAATATTACAGAGAATATCATCTGAGAGAAAACCAGCAGAAGGTGACAGCAAAGTAGGAAATTCTCATCTAAAATAATAACTTTTATTTTCTCTGCTGGAATTGAAACATGTCTCATAAGGCAAGCTAAAGAAAATAAAATGATTTTTCTCCCCCAAGACTCAATGCTTCTTTTGTAACACAAAATACCCTTAGATATTTTTCAGACTTAAAAAAAAAAGTGCAAATGAAATGACATGTTGAAACTTGCTCTGACCCGCTTGCATTTCCAAGGCTGCTGATTTGTTGTGTTTAATGTCTTTTTTTCTCCATTTCATACCAACTTTGTTAGCAACAATACAGTTTTGTTAGTTTGTGCAATTATAAATGCATTAGCTTTCTCACTCATTGTAAAAATCTGACTTCATAAACAAAAATAAATAAATAAATAAATAAAGCTCACCACTATAGTAATGTTATCCCAGCAGAATCCTTTAAATTCAGAGACTACCAACTTTTGCCTGGATTTGAAAATAGGGAGGGAGCCAGGCATAGTGGAACACACCTGTAATCCAGGACTTGGGGGGCTGAGACAGGAGGATCACAGGTTCAAGGCCACCCTCAGCAACTTAGTGAGACTCTGTTTCGAAGTTAAAAAAAAAAAAAAGAAATACGGCTGGGGGTGTAACTCCAAGGTAGAATGCCCCTGGATTCACTCCCCAGTATCACACTGTGTGTGTGTGTGTACGCGTGTGTGTGTGTGTGTGTGTGTGTGCGCGCACGCACACGAGTGAGTGTGTAGAAAAGAGTGAAAGGGCTGAGGGAAGAGAAACAAACTGAGTTATGCAGCAGCCATAGTTTTAAAATTAGGAGCACATAGCAAAGTTGTGATATGATTCTTCTTTGACCCAATAACTCCTCTCCTAGGAACTGATCCTAAGGATGTACAATAACATATATCTTCAGTAAATTATATTCCTCACAGATTTAATTATGATAGTAATTTTGTTAGAGAAAAATCATTTGTGATAGTGGACAGCTAGTTAAATAAGCATTATTCATTCGTGCAGAGTGTTCTGTTCAGAATAATGCTACGTAGAAGTAGGTCTAACACCCATCTCACTGACACTTTCAGGGAGAGGGGTCAGTGGGGTGAGAACCAAACAGAAGCACACTAAGTGTACTGAGCATGTGTGTTTGTGTCCCTGTAAACCTCACTATGAAGTGTAATTACAGTGCACCAATAAAAGTGCACTTAATAAAGAAGTAGGTCTAGAAAATGTTCCCGCTATCGCAGGGTCAATGCCATCCTCAGCAACTTAGCCAGACCCTATTTCAAAATAAGAACTAAAAAGTGCTAGGTGCAGCTCAGAGGGAGAACACCCCTGCGTTCAATCCCAAGTACTAAAAAACAAAATGCAGGCTACGCCAGTGTGTGGACAGCATATCCCATCACTCTACCTTTCTCTCTCTCTCTCTCTCTCTCTCTCTCTCTCTCTCTCCACACACACACACACACACACACACACACACACACACACACACATACATATACAAACCCAGGCCCTCTCTGTCCCTTTCCTTTTCATTTTTACAACGCTCATTACCACCAGACACATAGTGACCTGGGGGTTACTGTCTCTCTCCTCCTAGAACAAAGCAGACTGCAGGGGGATCACTCTGTTCCTTGTGACTTCCCCAGGGTGTCCCACGGCGCCCAGCATGCAGGAGACCAGCAACACACATGACCTGGGAGGTGAATGAGTGAATGAGGATCGTGCATATGTGTGCAGAGACAGAGACACTGGAAGGTATTTTCCACAATATTGTTAGTGACTATGGCCGGGTGGTGAAAATATGTGTCCTTTCATTTTCTTTATACACTGGTCTATAGTTTCTAAAACTTTCCCATAACTTCTTCTTAAAAGAATAAAAGCTGCCAGGGGTGGTGCCATGTGCCTGTAATCCTAGTACTTGGGAGGCTGAGACAGGAAGTCAACAGTGGGAAGGCCAGCCTCATCACTTAGCAAGGCCCTCACACATGTTGAGACCCTATTTCAAAATAAAAATTGAAACAGGGCTGGGGGTGTAGCTCAGAGGTAGAACACCCCTGGGTTCAATCACCAGCACCGCAAAAAAAAAAAAAGTTATGAGCTCTTTGCAAAGTTATGAGCTCTTTGCACATGTGTGTATTTGTGTGTTAATATAGATATACATATGTCTATATATCAATATTATTTATGTAAATATATATTTACTAAAATGTATATATTTAAATCACTTAAAATGTATACATTTAAATAGCATTAATATGTGTATATATACATGCTTACATTTGACTACCTAAAAATAAAATTTCTCATTTCCCAAAGTGCCAATTTATACACTGCAAAAAAATGAAACGTTATTTTACTACTCACCTCAAACAAATAAACTGATATATGGGACAAGTGGTTTAACAAAAACATACACACACTTTTATTAAGTCATATATGAAGCATAACACTGGGTCATAAAATTTTTACAAAATGGTTCCTTCTTTCAGGAAAAATAAGTTTTTTATGTTAGGACTTGCAGATTGCATTTTGCAAAGGCAGTAGAAAATGACGATTTCACAGTTATCCCAATAGGTGCCCTATTTGGTTTACTTTTATTATATTGAAATGAGAGATTGCTCCAGAAGGCAGCAGAACTGGATCACAGTGTTCTCACCGTCAGCAAACTGAACTGCCATCAAAAGACTCGCCTGGCCAACGGCTCAACTCAAGAGCACGGGAGGCATTCAGAAAGTGTCCTTTGAAGTAAGTTACAGGGGCAGCCTGAACATCAGAAAGCATCTATTCTGGAAGGCTTACAATGTAACATATTTCCTGGGCAATCTTCAGTGTCTCCATTTTATGTTCTTGCAGGTAATATGAAAACTTTATAATCAGTATACCTTTTAAAATCTAATTTGGAGTTTCTACAAACTCATCCACTGCAAAGATGACCCTTATCACCTAACACTGTAAAGCAAAGTTCACTGGAGAAGGTAGGTGCAAACACAGGTTTCCATGGGAAGCAGGGTGCTGAAGAGGATCAGGAATTCTCTCCCTGGAGACCGCCAAGGGAGTGGGAACACTGGTCCTAACAGGGTTCCTTGAGCCTCACACACACTCACCCTGACTTTTTTCTCTTCTCTTTGCTTGCTTTTGAAATATTTCTTTTCACTCACTGTCTGCAACGTGTTAACTGACGATCCATAAAGGAGGTGTTGTCTTTGTTTCTTTGCCTTAATTCACAATCTCACTGTGCAACTTACCTCTTAAGAATGCATAATTTAATTTTGTAAAAGTTTTTTTTTTTAATTGTCTAGGCCAAAGGTTGGCAACTACTGCCCAAGAGCCAAATCAGACCTGCCATCTGCTTTTGTAGAATCCATGAGCTAAGACTGATTTTCACTCATTTAAATGGCTGGGGGAGAAATCGAAAGAAAAATTACACTTCATGACATGATAGCGATATAAAATTCAGATTGCTTTATTTATAAATACAGATTTGTCGCAACTCAGCCACCCAGATTTAGGTATTGTTTATGGCTGTTCTGTGACTGCAGAACTGAATAGTAGCAACAGAACAACAAAGCCCACCGGGACAAAAAGACTTTCTAGTCTTTTATAGAAAAAGTCTGTGGACCCTAGCTCATGACCGCGACACACAGTGTGACAGTGTAGATTTCTGGGTTCCTGAGTTACATAGCTTTTTGTATTTTCTACAGCTGTGTATCAACATGTACTACCTTTCCAAAAGTTCAGACGAAAGATCTGGGAAAATACCACTGTTAAGGATGACTGCATCTGGGGAAGAATGTGAAACTGGAGCGAGAGGGTGAAATCGAATATATTCCTCACTTCCCACATGCATCTATATTGTTTCTTTCCAACAAACAGGTATTACTTTTGTGTTAAAAAATAAAGAAGGAAATAAAATTTAGCAGGACTTTTCATGTACCAAATACTGACCTTCCAGAACAAGATACAATTAAACTGTTGAAATGCTGAAAAAAAAAAAAAAAGATTTCTACAAGTTTCTGAGAGTAATCATTTATCATGGGCACCTTCAAATAAAAGTCCTCATTACCATGAAGAGTGTGAAATATTACTCAGTTATTACTCAGGAAAAATGTTTTTAAATGATATCGATTTGAAAAGGCATATTATTCAGAAACCAACGGTAAACACATATTGAAGAACATACATTTTTGATACAACATACCTTCACTGAGTCACAGAGAAAGACAAGGTACATTTAAATACCTCCAATTTCTATCCTTCTCACTCCAAGTTATCGGTTTGAAATCAATTCATTGCATGTTTAATTTTAAAAAAGCCCAAACTGTACCATACAAACATAAAAATTATGCAGCCATAGGCTCAAGTGTACAACATTTTTACTGTTTCTTATTTTTTAATGGGCACTAAAATCTTTCCAAGACCAGACACCACATCCAAACAGGCGCATAAAACAATAGCTCCTTGCTGAACCACCACATTTATAATTCAGTGGCTGCACATTTATAAATGTTGGCTTTTAAACTGCAAGCCCAGTGGTCCCTTTAACTACACTTAGACGCACAATAATTGACAGCTCATTACGACAAGTGGTCTCAAGAGTAAAGTGTGCAAGCTAATGGTCTGTAAATGCTTTGGTCCCCGGACTTGGGCCAGCATTAAGGCAAGTAAAACTGGCCCTTTTCTCACATGAATTTTATTTTTAAATGCTACATCAAATAAAATTAATATACTTATATCTAATGTCTGAAATACTACATGTTCAAGTTAAGAGTGTACATCCAATTAACCTACGTCTTCTTGTGAAACACGCTACGATATAACAATTTTTAAATAGCCACATCTTAAAGAGGACAGAAATGATTTTTAAAGCAGTAGAATAAAAAAAAAACAACTAAATGTCCATGAACAGAGGATTTCTTAAGTAAGTTATAGTCCTTCATCCCTTAAAAGTATGCAAACAATAAGCTGGGAATGGTGGTCCATACCTGTCATCCCAGTACTGGGGAGGCTGAGACAGGAGGATCTCAGGTTTCAGGCCAGCCTCAGCAACTTAGTGAGACCCTCAACAACTTTTTGAGACCTTGTTTCAAAATTAAAATAAAAAAAAAAGCTCTGGGTTTGTAGCTTAAAGGACGAATACTCCTGGTTTCAATCCCCAGTACACCCCGACCAAAAAAACTTATGCAACCATTAAAAACCATGCTTAACTAAACTACATAGAGTTATGTAGAAAGTAATCACAATAAAATGTCAAAAGAAGGAAAAGGATAAAAATGCATATTCAATGTTATCCCAGCTTTATTTAAAAATTACAATATATTACATGCAACGCACACAATAGCAAATTATAGTGATTTTGGGGGGTGGGTGGTGAAATGACAGTAAGCCTCTCTTTTTTTTTTTTTTTTTTTTTGTGTGTGGTTTTGGGGTTTGAACCAGGGGCATTCTACCTCTGAGCTACACCCCTAGTCCTATTTTTTATTCTTTATTTTGAAACAGGGTCTCACTAAGTTGCAGAGAGCCTCACTAAGTAGCTGAGGCTGGCCTAGAACCCGGATCCTCCTGTCTCAGCCTCCCAAGTACTGGGATTACAAGCGTGCACCACCACACCTGGCTAAGCCTCTCCTTTTTATTTTCCTAAATTTTCAGTTATCTAAAACAAGCACCATTTTTACCATCAGAAAAAAAATTTAAATATAATAGTGTCCCTCCATCTCTATCTCTATTGGTAAATATCAATAATTATCACTGAATATTAAACTTATAAAATATTATATTAAGCCACAATCAGGGAAACCAAAGAACATACTTATGTTTGATTTTTGTCACTCAGTGCAAACACGGACAAAAAGGAAATAACCAAACAACATTCTATTCAAGTGTCCTGGGGAAACAAACTGAAACATTGCAGATAATACTTAAAGTTAAAAACTGTAGTACCTTACACTTAATTAAACGTTAAATATGATCACCTTAATATAAACTGGGAAAAATGAAATAATTTCCACAATTGCAAACATCGCATTTCTAAGACTAGCGTCCTTTATGTGCCTTGGTTAGAACTGCCGGTGTCGGCCACGTCTCATTCCAAACTGTGCACTCAAGTGTCATTTCCATGGAGGACACTTCTTTGCCTTTCACAGGAAAACAAAGCAACTTTCCCTAAAGGATTTCAGAATGCTCTAGTTGCACACTTTATAACAGTGAGTCTCCTGGCCCCCTTGTGCTAGAAAATTATAAACAAAACACACCACTTTCTACATTTAGACCAGACATAAACTGGTCCAGACCTAGGGGATAAGTTTTCATGATCAACACTAACTGAAGTCAGAAGGAAGAGAACAGGGAGCTCAGACAGTTCAGAGAAATGATGAGACATTAGGGCAGAAAAGGGGGAACAAGTGGAGCAACACGTAAGAGAAGCCCAGAGTCCTGCGGAGAAGCCAGAAGTGAGGGGCAGGGGGATTCCCGACGTCCCGGTGTTACTGGGGGTGGGGGTGCGGAGGGACAGAACAGCAAACTAGAAATGTTCCATGCAGGACTACAGAAGTGTAAGAAGCATCCGCCATTCCTTGGAAGAACGCCAAGGGCTCGCTGGGTACTGTGGGGACCCACAAAAGTGGGCTGATGCCATGCTGCCTCTGAGAAACTGACAGGCAGTCTCCAATGGTGTCTGCATAAATCCCTTCAAAGGGGAAAGCTCTGAGAACTTCCAGAGAGGTCGGAGGAGCCAGGAGACTGTTCAGACAGGCAGATTTTCCATGGGGGCATCCGGTGTGAGATGCTGGAGACAGCATTTGGGCAAGGGCTGGGTGGGTGCCCAAGCTCTGAAGGGCAGGAGGAGGCTCAGGCAGAGGTGTGAGGGCGTGACGGGAAAGGAACAGTAAAGGAGCAGCTCCTGTTGTGCAGGGACCATCTGTTGTGCAGGGACCATGGTGAGGAAGCAGATAAGGCTACAGGGGAGGAGGTGACCCGGGAGCAGCATGGGGGAGGAGCCTCCCGGCAGCCCAGTTAAAGAATTTCCACTTCCTTCACCAGGCAATGAAAACCCACCCACGATAGACTTCAGCAGAGGGCTGTGGGATCAGACTGGTGACCCTAAGACGTCAGGTACACCCTGGTGAGCTTAGGAAGAAGAAAATCAGGAGAATACAGAACAGTTATGAAGCAAATAAAACTACGCAGGTGAGAAGTAATCTTATCCCTGAAAACAGAGCCAAGGGGATGGAGATGACAGGAGTCTGGGAACTGGAATGCAGTGCAACTGCTAATTACTTGCTGCGAAAGAGGGAGACGAGGAGAGATAACAAGATGTTGCTGAGAGAAAGAGAGAGAAAGAGGGAGAGAGAGGGAGAGAGGAAGAGAGATGTTTAAAAAAGAAATTCGCCAGAGGAGGTCAGATGAAATGGGAATTTGAATGGCATATCCCCAGAGAGACTGGCATCCTCCCAGCCCTCTTTTTAATTTGAAGTGGCCGTCTGCACCACCCATCAGGAAGGGAGGCTCCGGCACACAGTAGGCTCAGGAAAGCACTGGGCTCCATAGGTCAGCTTGCTCCCGCTGTCACGCAGATAAGAATGAGGAGAACAAGCAGGACATCTTTCTTAGGGCAGCGCCCACAGCTCTGCTGCTGGGGAAGAATAACTAGTACAGACGCCAGCGGCAGCCTGCCTGCCAAAGCAGACTGCTGGGAGAGGGAGTCGCCAGGTCCTGCGTCCAGCGGCTGGCAGCACCCCATGCCCACCAGGGTCTGCAAACACCCTCCGGCTTCTTAGAGGTCCATGCTCGGATCTCTAATAGGCTGCCATGTGCTGAAAGATTAAGAAAGGAATTCTTACATCACCTAAGGCAGCGGTGTGGTTTGTGTTTGTAAAATTGGTTTGATGGCAGTGAAATCTCCCTAGGAGACATTACAAGAGGAGTTATAAAACTTACTACACTGAGTAAACACTAGCAGATGGTTTCCCACAAATCTTTAATTATCTTCAACTCATTATGCAGACATTAACCTTGACAAATTAATAAACGTGAATTAATAAACTTGTGGGCTTCTACAATCTAAATAGTTCCAGATCACAAACACTGTATGTAGATAGACGTTGGTCAAATCATTTTTAAATAGGCTCCTTTTCATCCTTTTTAAAACTATGAGGAAAAATTGCTATGGAGCGACTAGGGCTTTTTTTTTTCTTTTCTTTTCTTTTTCCTTTCCCTTGTTACACTGTAAGGGAGACCAAGATAGTTTCCAAGCTATTAAACTATTTGTGATATAGAAGTCATCCTCATAATTGGGGGCACACTTTCTTTTGACCTTTATGAAACTTTCATTTCCCAAATGTGACAGATAAGAAGTGCTTTTATAGCACCAATAATGGTTTTTCCCTATGGGAACTTGCCAATTATAAGCTGAAAGCAAAGGAAAAACCATACTGCATATCATTTAGAATCTAAACACACCTAGAATACGGCTAAAATGTTTAAGAATCGTGCCTGGAGGATAGTTCAGGTGAGTTTAAAAATCTACCTAGAGACATATACATTGAGAGAGCAGTAGACAAGTCAGGCGTTGTAATGCACTCCTGTAATCTTAGAACTTCGTTGAGACCAGCCGCAACAACTCAGCTCCACTCTCAGCAACCTAGCGAGAACCTGTTTCAAAACCAAAAAAAAAATTTTTTTTTTTCTAAAGGGCTGGGAGTGTAGCTTGGAAGAATAACCTCCCTTGGTTCAATCACCAATACTACTAAAAATAAAATAAAACAGTACTAATAGTAGGGCAAATATGCACTCCCCTTAGCACCCAGGCATGATGCTCAGTGCTCATAAAATACGTTTAATAAAATGAGACTGGATGGATGCAATTACACCTGCAATTATTGGTCTGAATCTAAGTTCTAAAATATTAATAAAACTTAGGCTGGGGAAAATTAAATTATGGCACACACAGCTGTCTCGATAATACACACAACCTGCAAAACACAAGGCACCAAGCCCTCAGCAACTTACCAGACCTCAGACATCTTGAGAACTTTGTCTTATTTTTTCCCATATTCTCAGTACCTATCATGAAGACCTTAATAAAAGCAACACCTTACTGAAACCATTCAGACACCACAGCAGAACTTCAGTAAAGGTATGTGCTAATGTCCAGTTTCTCCTCTAATAATAAGTCACTGCTTGTGGAATCTAGATTTCACTCATGATTTGACCCAGGTTATCCTTACTTCTACAGATGGCCCCCAACTTACAGCAGTTCAACTTCATGACAGTGCATTCAGTACAAACCAATTCAAATTCTAAATTGCTATCGCTTCCCAGGCTAGAGATAAGTTGTATCATTCTCTCTCCTGATGCTGAACCAGCAGCTAGTGGCAGCTCCCCTCAGCCATGCAATCACAAAGGAAACAAAGTGCAAAGTGTTTGGTGGGTTAGCTGTACTAAATGCATTTTCAACCTAATGATATTTTCAACTTAGGATGGGTTTTCAGGAGGTAATCCCATCATAAGTCAAGGAGCAGCTACCCATACTAAAGCAAATTCATTCATTCATTCATTCATTCATTCATTCATTCAGTTATTTATCTGCTCAGCAAGTATCTCCTGATTTTTTCCAATGTCTCAGGCATTGCTCCAGCCCTCCACTGTCCCTTCAGTGGCCATGAGTCACATGGGGCCACCCAGCATTCGAAATGCAGCTCATCCAAACTGAGATGTGCTGTACATGTAAACGACACAACATACTCTGAAGTCCTAATCTGAAAAATAAGGAAGGTAAAATATTTTGTAAAAGACTTTTATGACAACAATACGTGGAAATTGTGTGTGTGTGTGTGTGTGTGTGTCTGTGTGTTGGTACTGGAAGTTGAACCCAGGGGCTCACACATGCTAGGCAAGTGGTCTACCTCTGAGCTATACCCTACCCTACTCCTTCTTTATGTCTTTTTTTTTTTCATTTTTTTAGCTGCCATTTAAAAAGGTTTATTTGGTTTTTAGCAACTTTATAAATGATAAGCAATATTATGTAATTTCAGACAATGCAAATGATGTGAAGGAAATAAAACAGGGTAAAAACAGAGTGACCAAAAAGGGATATTTTAGGTAAGGTAGCCATGAAAGTCTCCTCTGAGAGGGAAAACAGAGCAGGAGAAATGAATGATAAGAGGAGGTCATATAGGAACCTGGAGGAATGTCCTAGGAGTGAGAACTGCACATGCAAATGTCCTAAGGAAGGAGGTAGGCAAATATGAAGGAGAAGGCCATGCAGCTGAGGCACAGGAAACAAAGGAGAGACTAGAAGGCAGTAAGGGGCCAGAATACAGAAGTCCTAGTGAGAAGGTTAGGGTAAATTCTATAGGAAATCCATAGAGTTTCAGCAGGGGAGCATATGATTTGGTTTAAATGTATGACAATCACTCTGGCAGCTGTGTGGAGGACTGATTAATGGAAACAAGAAGTCAATCAGGAGACTCCCACAGAATCTCAGGTGAGATTTCCGTAATTCAGAACCAGTGTGGCTGAACTGATGTCCTCATACATGACTGGGGGCAATGTGAAAGGATTCAACACTGTCTGCCAAACAATTTGGCAACACATATTGTTAGCTACAAAAACACATTCACACCCTTTGACAGAAATTACAAAAACATATTCTGAGAAAATAATTGGGATGATGAAAAATATTATGCATGAAGGTTATTCTGCAATTCTGTTTAAAATAGAAGACTCCAGGAACTTCCTTTGTGCTCAGCAGCCAACTAAGTGATGGATGAAATATAACACAGCCCTTAAGTTACGAGTACAAAAGTCTGGTGGCTGCAGATAATAGAATTCTCTGTATGGGAAATCTGAAAAGATCCAGACAAACTATTGGAGCCAATGAGAGTGCAGCCCGCAGAAAAAGACTGAATGCTAAAAAATTAGGACTTTCATATACACCAACTACCACCAACTAGAAAATGTAGTTTAAAAAAATCACATTCACAACAACAAAAACTTTACAGTATGCAGAAATAAGTTGAGTAGAAAGCATGTAAAATATTATAAAAAATTAAATTTTCTTGATAGACATTAGAGACTGACATTAAGTCAGTAGTTAAAGGCACTACTCTAACTACTAGTTATATCCACAGTTGGGTAGACACAGTGTGTTAAAGACATGGACTCCCTCGCATTCCAGTCAATCTCTGATTTCTTTATAATTCAAGACAAATTTCCCTCTGGATTTTTTTCATAGAACTTGACAAGTTTTTGTTTGTTTTTTATAATTCATTTAATGAGTAAAAGTGCCAAGACTTCAAAGTACCAAATACCAATTCTGTGGTCTGAGTCTCTTGCCTGCCTCAACCTCATCTTAACTAATGCAACAGAACTAACTGAGCATCCAAAATGATCCCACAAGCCAGGCATGGCAGCATATACTTGTAATTCCAGTATTTGGGAGGCTGAGAGAGGAAGAACCAACCTTGGCAACTTAGTGAGGCCCTTCATAACTTAGTGAGACCCTGTTTCAAAATAAAAAATAAAATAGGGCTGGGGGTATACCTCAGAGGCAGAATGCCCCTATGTTCAATCCCCAGAACCACAAAAAAAAAAGATCCCACATATGTAATTTTTGTAATACACAATACTGTATGTGTATGTATAGATATATAGAGACATACACTCTATAGAGAGAGAGATAGTGTACACATGTACATATAAAAGATGTGTACAAGATATATATGTATGTGTGTGTACACACAACTTGTACATGTGTATAATTATACAACAACATCTGGTACATGTACATGTAACTATACGTGTACAAGTATAATTCCTCATCATATAGATGAGGAATATAATATAAATAATATAAAAATATAAACAGAAATGAAAAAAATAGAACCCTGAGAAGAAGAATTTCTTCCGGGGGTTGATAAATGGAACGGAGTGAGGGGACTGGATTGGGCACTAACATTTTCACAATTTTAAATTTTCTTTCATAAAAGACTCAAAGCCATATTCACATATACATGCGGAGTGCGACATCAGAAATGCTAATTTAATAATCATAAATGGAGAATGATACAACACTGTGTATATATTAACATTCTAACTATAAATATATCTATCCATATATCTATCCCATATGAAAACTGGAAATGGACAGAACGATGTTGGCTATCATATTAGAGTACTAAGACTATGAATATTTTTTCTATTATATGACTTTTGAAATGATATTAAATATTTGACAAAGAAAACATATAATAAGTGCAAAAAAGACCAAATTTGAAGCCTAACAAATTGTACTTAAAATATTTAATTTAGGATAAGCTTTATTAATACTAAATAGCAACTTGTTGCTCACAAGAATTCACTAGGATGGAGAGTCAAGCTCATCAATAATTCAAATTAAATGAGTAAGTTCACATTCATTACACTAAATTTACATTTTAATTATGCTATATGAAGTTTTTAAAGTATTCTATTATTCATAGAGCACTATAGTGGGGAGGCATTTTTATTATATTGTAAGACATAGTACTTCATTCCCCCAAATAAAAATTTCTTCATACTTCAATTTAATTTCTATGCGAACCATCAGGACTGTTCTGGTTTCAATTTATTACTTGAGGATTTATAAAATGAATAAAAAAGACGTGGAAATTTTAAAATAGGCTATTGACTTGCTGTTTTCAGTAGAGAGACTAATCCTCAGGTTAAGGTTCACTTCTTAAAATAAAGAGGTAACTAGAGGGGAGAAGTATATAAAATAAAGTCCTTCACCTTGCTCAAGCAAAAGAGGATCCACAAATGATGCTACCTACAGAACTGGGACCTCAGAACATGTGACAACCAAGGAGGGGACATGGTGGCCAGTTGTACTGTGGGGATCACAGTCAGTCATTGGGACCACAGTTCACCTCCATAAGCATCAGCTCGGTCAAGGCCATCAAAAGCCAGTGTGTGCATTTGCTGCAGCGTGCTACGACAGGAAGACATGTCAGCATTTAGGCATCTTAGGAAGCCACATGAATTCTCCCTCAGTGCCATAAACTGGTTCCAGAAAGCCGCCTGGAAGCCGTTAGGGAGTGGCAACAACGGGCCACTGCTCAGTGGCTTCTCCTCTGGATGCCAGCAGAACTTGATATTCTTCCTCCCCCAGTTAATCCTGCATTCAGGGTCATCACTGGGTTCCTTGCTGAATATTAAACAGGAGAAAGGGGAAGGCTGGGGATCTGAAACGAGACTCAAGGTTACTATTTGACACTTCCCCTTAATGCAGTGAGCTCAGACTCTCATTACCCTTCCTGACAGACTCAATAGCACGCTCACCTCCAAGCCTCTACCTGGGCTGCTTCCTTTGTTTTCTGACTTCTCCTTCCCATGCTACAGAAATCGGGCCACTCCTCAGCTCAGCACATTGTCCGTCCTTGTCGTCCTCTCTTCTCTGAGCCCAGCATCTGCATCACCCTTATGAATACTTTATTACATGCAGTTCTCTCTCAATCCTAAACTTTCTCAGTGGAAACCTATACCCCAACAAGAGTGAGTCCCTCTGGATTAGACATCACACCTTGGGCAAAAAATCACATCCTGAGCTTGACTCAGGTACTTCCTTTTGAGCCCTGGTAGGTGCAGCTCAGCTCACAGTAGACAGCCTGACTAGATGCGTTTGACATTCCACTAACAGGGACACCAAATGACTAGAATTTCACAATAATGCAACATTGGTAATAACCCAGGGGCGCTGAAAACTGTTCAGAATCAGATGGAAGTTTAATTATGTTTGACTTTACTTTGGCAATTTGGTACATTAGATTATTTAGCAATTTAACAATTTGGGTTATTAAACAACAAATAAAATTAAGCATTTTAACAATTTTAATGATCACAGAGTCGATGATCCACAAAGGTAATTAAAGTGTCTCTAGTAATATGCGATTTTCCTCCGTGTATCAGCTTTCTGACCAAGTAAAATGCTGTCCATTTGCATGTTTCTACCTATGACATAGCTGAAAAAAATAATAATAAAATGTTAACACTTGACATGGAAGGCAACCTCAGTATGGAGGCTACACATCCTGTCTGCACTTTGCACAATCAGAACATGAAGTTCCCTTTGCCCACTGCCAGTGAGGTCCTCAAAGAATGTTCTCTTGGGGAGCTGCCAGTGTTTTGCATGACTATCTGAGGAAGCGTTCTGGGAAGTGCCCATAAGCTACAACAGCAGAGAGTTCCGACTCGGAAACATCTTAGGCATTTTAATTTTTATTACAGTTTAAACCATGTAAGCACAGCCCTCAGAAAAAGGAAAACTTGCTTATGAACTTTACTTTTCCTTTAATGAGTCCATTAATTTTTCTTCTATGTGTAAGCCATCAGATGGTGCCTCTCACACTTACATAAATTGATATCAGGGCATTCCAGGCCAGCATTCCCTGCCCCCCCCCCTCGCCTCTGCAATTCAAATCATATAATGTCTCATTGTCACTGCTTTGGGGAGCTAGCATGAGGTCTTTCAGCAGTCAATTCCCTCAGCAAGGACTGCCTTGGTGGAAAGGGGAAAAAGAAAACATACTTAGCACATTGAGAAGCTGAGTTTTTTAATTTTTTTTTTTTTTAAAAAAGAGGAGGCAATTGTTATAATTATAGTGAAAGCTTTTACATGCAAATCCAGTTTTCCTTGGGGAAATTTGCATACTCTCTATAAGGAATCCCTAGGCCAAAAGTACACATCACACTTTTCAGCTCATCATTAAAGCAATGCACTTGCTCAGAAATCATACTAGGGAATAGTCTGTGAATATGGCCCAGGCTTGGACCAGATATGTTGTATATAAAAGAAAGGACTTTACAAAGTGCTTTATAATATTCAAAAGGTATATTGCCTATTCCAGAGGAACCAACTGTTAATAATCAAGGTGAAATAGCCAGTAAGGCATATATTATAGCAGGTCTCCAAAACTTAACCAAACTCTTGTTCATAAAGATAAATAAATTCTAAGAGGCTTTCTCCTTTAACCCTCAACACTTCAACTAGGCCCAATAAAAATGGATCACATCATTCTTAAAAGTTAAGATTCAGGGATACGTGTGTGTGTGTGTGTGTGTGTGTGTGTGTGTGTGTGTGTGTTCCCAAGGATTAAATCTTAAATCCAGGGGCATTCTACCTCCAAGCTACATCTTCAGCCCTATTTTTTATCCTTTATTTTGAAACAGGTCTCACTAAGTTGCAGAGAGCTTAACTAAGTAGCTGAGGCTGGCTGCAAACCTGCAATCCTTCTATCTCAACCTCCCAAGTACTGGGATTACAAATGTGAGCCAGCACACCCAGCTATGGATTCAGGGATATTTTGTGGTAATAGAAATAAAGAATAGGGAAAGAGAACATCTAAATTAAGAACCTACTTTAAATTTGGTCTAAATATGAGACAAATATACATCTGCCTTTAACTTTAGAAATATATTTTAAATAATTGACCTTGAATGAAAGGTGATAGTAATACATTCTACTGAATGACTTTAAACACACATTTTTATCTATTTCATAGTTGAAGAGCATTTTGAGAAGCCAATATGCCATTCTAAACTAAGGTAATTATTGCTGTATGGAAGAAAATCCCTAAGTCCCATGAGAATTGGTGGTGGCAAGCCATTCCCAAGCAGACTATTTTTATAACAAATTAACTATCATCAAATGAGTTATCCATCAATAGGAGAAATTACCCATTTGCATTAAAAGAGGCCTATTTTTATCAGACCTTTCCAAAGCAAATTAAGTGAACAGTGGCTTTGGGAACTATAAATCCACAAGCTTTGACGGCAGTTGTCCAAAATTAAAGTTTTGTTGGAATGGGTGGGTGGAGGATGGAAACTCTATGGGTATGAACATTTCCTACCTCAGAACCTTTCAAGATGATTCCAAAATGATCTGCCACCTGGGGCAGGCCCCAGCTTTGTAAGTGGAACATTTATAAATGGAATATTTTCAAAAATAACAATGAGGGAGAGCAATGTTTTAAAAAAATGTTTAAAAGTGAAAAACATGGCCAGGCATGGTGGCACACACCTGTAATCCCAGTACTTGAGAGGCTGAGACAGGAGTATTGCAGACTTAGCAATCTCGCAAGGGCCTTCAGCAACTTAGTGAGATCCTATATCAAAATAAATTTTTAAAAAATAGGACTGGGGATGTAGCTTAGAGGTAAAACACCCCTGGGGTTCCATCCAGAGTACAAAAAAAAAAAAAGGAAAACATTTATAATTCAGTAGGCAGAAGAAGGAGGTTTAAAAAAAAAAGTAGGAGATGTCAATTTTATAAAACAAAGAAGGAATGAGACCCACAATGCCCTCTGCAGAGCACCGCTGAACAGTGTCACAGGGCACTGGTGATGTGGTCCTGTGGCAGACCTCCCCCGCCGCGCCCAGCACAGCTCCACAGGTGGGGGACAGTCACAGAGCACCCTCAGGAGGGCATGTGCCACAAAGTGAAGCCCAACACTGGTCAGTCTGGCACTTTCCAAACGTGCAAAGCTTCCGTTCTTCCTCCCCAAACATCTGTTAACATTCTTAGCAGCTCCTCTTGGAAATAATTTGTTAATATACATTGAATCATTGCTTAATGAATACGACTAGACACGGAGACTGATCAAAGACAAGAGAGAACAACCAACTGTAAAATATCAAAAGTGGTGATCTGTAGGCTAGGGGATTTCAGGTTATATTAATTTTTTCCAATTTTTCACAACAAATCCATATAACTCTTATCATCTGGGAACACACACACACACACACACACAGTGTTTTAGGAAGGTTAAAGTGCCGCCCTGCTCAATTCTCTTTATTTTAAACAGAATGTTTTAAAAGTACATTTGATAGTTTAAATGTTAACACATTAAAATGGAGAAAAGTAGAAAGATCTGGTAACCTGTAGATTGCCACAAGTGGACCAGCTATAAAAACAAAAAAATGGACTCAGCTTAAATACTGTTCTCAGATTTCTGGTGTCCTATGAAAATAAATGAAGCAAGGAGTCTAGCCCTGGCAAAAGATGAAGGATAGCCTCAGCCCCACTAATTTCCTGTTTATTCTCTCCAATGCCAGGCATTCCACAGCACTGTGGAGAGGTGATCTAAACACTGTTTACTCCTTTTATTTCCCCTCATGAGAGACAGTGCAAAAAGAGGAGAAATCACAACTTGCAAGATGTTCCTAGGGACCCAAGGCAGTAACATACGGATCATCTGAAAGATGTTGAAATTCTATGTTTTTTTGTTTGTTTGTTTGTTTGCTTTGTAAATGTTTTTGTTACTGGGGATGAAACCCAGGGGCATTTTCCCTTTGAGCTATACCCCTAGCCCTATTTTATTTATTTTTGAAACAGGGCATCACTAAGTTGAAGGCCTAGCTAGCTTGCAGAGGCTGGCCTCGAAACTGTGATCCTCCTATCTTAGCTTCCCAAGTACTGGGATTACTGGCATGCACTATCATGCCCAGCTCTGAATCCTTTGTTTTAAAGATTTCCATTTTGTAGAAAAAAAAATTCTTATCAGTCCAAGCATTTTTTCCATCAAAAATATATCTTTACATATCTGATTCAACTATAATTTTTATTCCGCATGCTTTTTGTAATAGTACAATTCCAAACAATATGGTTGAAAGGATGCATGTTAGCCTTGATTATTTTCTATTTTCTATGCTGAGTTTCAAAATGCCTTACAAATTAAAATACTGAAAAGTAGCTGATAGCTCTTCAATAAAATGCCCATTTTTAATCATAGAAAAACTGGTAATCTTCTCTGTTGAAACTTGTCTATGAACATGAACACTGAACGCACAGAACGTGAAGCCTATCTGAAAGAGTGAAACGCACCTTCCCTGCCCAGCACCCCAATACTGACACCTAAATCGGTTAAATGGCCCAGTCGAGGTCACACTGCTACTTAAGGACAGATGACACCAATCCAGAGGACAATTTCCAGAAGACTAAGATTTTGGAGCCATAACTGAGAACTCCATGAGTTAATTAAGACAATGACTGCATTTCAGCCCTGGCAAGAACAAAGAGATAATATTTATGTGAGAATGAACTTACTCCATCTGTAAGCCTGGCATGCGGATCTTCCCCTTCACTGTACTGGGCACACACTCCAACTTCGTCTGCCTGTTTTCCAAATAACTCTTGACTGATGCCAGAAAAGATCCTCCTGTTATTCTATCTGAGCCCAGTGTTCCAAACTTGATTAGCACTGGAATATGTGTATTGTGTGCGTGTGGGGGAAGGGAGAGGTTTATTAAATCAAGAAGCAATCATTTTCCCCTACAAAGCAAACATTTTACTTCCCAAATGTGTGCATTTAGACTCCATGTGAATTCTTCACCTGTGATGATGGTAAGATTTCCCTTTCCAAACAGGGAAACTGCTAAAAGTATAAAGTTTTATTTTAATATTTCTTTAAATATTTTCTATAGAAAGGCCTAGAAGTGTACTTTTTTTTTTAAATCAAATCACCTGGTCAGAAAAGAAATTCTGACAGAGCTGTACTCTTACAGTACCACGATTTTATCAACACTTATGGCTTTAGACCTAGAAATATGAGTGCCAACTTTTTTTTGAAGATCAAGGTATACTGTATCAAAGAAACTATTCATTTACAAAGAATGAATACATTTTAAGTCTGTTCAGGACAAGGCTACTATTCAATGCAGCTAATCATTTTTTGCTTTTGGCCTCTTGTATTTCTGGAACTCAATAAAGCTCACTAAGCCAGATGTGTTGGCTCATACCTGTAATCCAGTACTTGGGAGGCTAAGATAGGAGGATCAAAAGTTTGAAGCCAGCCTCAACAACTTAGCAAGGTCCTCAGCAACTTACTGAGACCTTGTTTCCAAATAAAAAATAAAACAGGGGTGGGGGTATAGCTCAGAGGCAGAATGACCCTGGGTTCAATCCCCAGTACCTCAAAATAAAATAAAATAAGAACACTTACTAAACACCTGTTTTTCCCTAAATAACTACTTCAAATATCATTTTCCTTCTCCCCTCCCCTTTTCCTCCTCCTCCCCCTCTTCCTCTTCATCCTCTCCTTCCTTCCCTACTTCTTCCTCTTTTTCTTTCTCTCTTGCAACTGACTTTACTTTCTCAGTGGGCTTTTGTCCCAAAAATGTACCAAGCTTGACAACTGTATCAGCATCGACCAGCTTGATAATTAAATTAAACTCTCATAGGATACGTGGAAATTGCCTTTCAGTAATTTTAGTTTCTTTCCTTTTCTTTCTTTCCTTTTTTGGCTGCTATATCCAATTTTAATGGTAGGGTACATAACTGTCATTCCTGACGACAAAATGAGAAGACACTGTTCTTTCTGAATTCTTAAAATAATAGTAATTAGTATCACCACCATCATCATCATCATCCACTCCATGCACTGCAATTCACACACCAACAAGAAATAAGCTGTTGTGTACTGGTCCAACTTTTGCACTAGCACTCTGTTGGGTCTAGTCTCAGTCCTCATTTTCTTTGACAACCCTCTTATTACTCCTCCCTCCTTGAAACACTGACAGTGGCTTTTGAAACACTGTCTGCCCTTGATTTTCTTCCCCTTTCTTCACTTCTCTCTTAACCTGATCCTTCACATTGATTCTTCCTGACCTTTCTGCCCTCTAAGAGTAAGTCCCATCGATCAGTCCTGAGACCCCAGTTTCCGGGCTGCATTCCCTTCGGTAGTGATCTCACCAGATTCACAGGTCCCACATCTGCACACTTTCAGCCCAGAACATCTCTCTCTCTCTCTCTGAATTCCACACTCTTCTATCCAACCCTCTTGATCATCATTCTCATGAATGTCATCCAAAACAACTGACCTTACAGCTTAGAGGAAGGTAGATAGGAAGGGGAGAGAGAGAGAGAGAGAGAGAGAGAGAGAGAGAGAGAGAGAGGGAGAGAGAGAGAGATCACTCTGCTGTCATATCATGGAGAGGCCTGAAGCGAGACAGCAAGCAAGCAAGAGGATTCAAAGGCACAAGCAGAGTCCCTAAGGGACCCACCAGCCTAAGTCACCACCCAGGCCATGGTAAATACATAGTACATACATCACAATGGAATTACTGATGAGTTACAACCCTCACGACTTAATTATGCCAACTCTGAACATTAATACATGAGGTCTTCAGGAGATAGTATATATTGAAACATCACACCAAGCAGCTACTGGTTATATGTATTTTCACTTAGATACCTCATAGGATTGTCAAATCTTACGGATCCAAAACCAACTCCTAAGCTTCCCTGTCCAAACCTCCTGCAACACAGTCTTCCACACTTTATTGCACAGCACCCCATCCTCATGTTGAACAAGCTGAGAACCTCGGAATCCCCCTCACCACGACTCCCTTTCTCACGCCCTGCATGGAATTTGTGATCAAAGCATGGGCTCTCCCTACAAAAGAGATGGTGTGTCTGACCCCTGCACACCACCTTTATCCCCACACATGCACCACTGTTCAAATCCGCACCTCCACATCCTCCCTGGTTGTCACAAACACCTCCCCTCTGACTCGCCTGCATCTGATGTTTCCCCCTTATCATCTCTACTGAACTCAGCAGCTAAGGTGGGTCTCCTCGGATATAAGCAACATCATGTCACCGTTGGGCTCAGATGCCCCAACTGTCCCCACCTCGCTCCTATAGGCCACGGTGAAAGACCTCCAGAATCTGCCTCCCACTTCGGCCCAGTCGTCCAGCGTTCTCCCTTTGCTCAGTCCAGCAGCACCGGGCTCCTTGCTCTTCCGCAGACACAGGAGGCTTTCTTCTGCCCTGGATGATTGCATTGCCATCCCCACCCCACCACAGGACACAGCCTTGACTCAAAGAATACCTGCTCAGGGAGGCCTCCCTCACCGTCTTTTCTAACACTCTAACATGCCCTATACTCTGCTCTCTCGCCCTTTATTCTCTGACATAATTATCAGTACCTACATAATCTTGTTGTTTTTTTTTTTTTTTTTAGTGTTCTGTCTTCTCTACTGGAATAAAACATCAAGCCAGTTTTTAACTTTTTTTTTTTCACTTCTGAAGCCCCAGTTCCTAGAATGAAGTAGGAGTACAGTCCAAAATTGTTTCATGAAATACATGGGCCAGGTGTGGTGGCGCATGCTTGTAATCCCAGCATTTGGGAGGCTGAGACCGGAGGATCCAGGTTCGCAGCCAGCTTCAGCTACTTGGTAAAGCCCTCTGCAACTTAGTGAGACCCTGTTTCAAAGTAAAGAATAAAAAAAAAATAGGGCTGGGAGTGTAGCTCAGAGGTAGAATGCCCTGCGTTCAATCCCCAGTACTGAAAAAAAAAAATCATGAAATACATGGTCCTCTATAATCTGTTCTTGTTAAGAACCATGGTCATCTTTCTACACAAATAAATGAGCATCTAACGCAAAGGCAGAGGGTCACGATTGATGCTTGGTGATATTTATACAAGGATTCCTTACACTATTCTTTCTACTTTTGAATATATTTGAAATTGTCTATAATCTTTAAAATATGTAATATACATTTGCTTAAACTTGTGTGTGTGTGTGTGTGTGTGTGTGTGTGTGTGTGTGGTACTGGGGATTGAGCTGGAAAACAATGTACCTCCAAGCTACACCCCTTGCCTTTGTGTGTTTGTTTTGAAATAGGGTCTCACTATATTGCTGAGAGTCTCCCTAGGTTGCTGAGGCTGTCCTTGAACCTGCAATTCTCCTGACTCAGCTTCTCAAGTACTTGAATTACAGGTATGGGCCACCTCGCCCAGCTTGCTTAACTATTGGTAGTAACTACATAGTAGCCCACAGCCTGACTCCATGATATGTAACTATGTACCTGTTAACTTACTTTGGGATATTTGGATTCTATCTTTCCCACTTCACCAAAAGAACTATAAATAAATCTTCCACAATTATCTGTATATAGCCTTACAACGAGTTCTTAGAAAAAAAAAAAAAAAGAGTTTACTTTTAAAATTTAATCCATACTGCCAGTATTTCCTTCAGAAATTCTGAACCAATGTCTCCTCCTTGGAGCACATTGAAGCAGTGCTATAGAGAGAGGCGGACAGAATGTTACCAGATTGCAAACTGCTCATTTCTGGTCCACAATGAGACAGGTGCAGAAATTGAGACTGAAGAACACTGAAGGCAATCTGGCAGGGTAATTTTATGTCTGGTGACCATTTTACATGTATACATACATATAAGTACATTTATATGCATATATACTTGGTTTTGTATAGTGTTCATTTTCTTTTCTTGGATCTTTTTTTTTTCTTCTTCTTTTTCTTTTTGAGATGCTAGGAATTAAGCCCAGGGCCTTGTGCATACTAGGCAAGCATTCTACCACTGAGCTATATCCTCAGCACCCCTCAGCTTATTTTTACTATATTTTTACAAACATATTAGTGAAAAATAGTCTGGGAAAAACGATCCTTCCACACAGTTTAAGAAAAAAACTGCATTATTTGTTTATTCATACCAACCATGACCAGTTGCAGAATCTTTATGTTTTTGCTTTATCTATCGTTTCCATGCACCACTGCTGGCTAACTGGCACTTTGCATTGCTAGCAGGTTTGCCTGTTTTCTCACACTGCTGACCCCGTATTCATTAGTTTATGAATTACTTGCTTACATGTTACCCAAAACTCTATTATGATGTTCATCTTATGAAGAATATTGTCAGAGCTTATGTTAAAAGTGCTTTGTATCTTAGGGATATCAGCCCTTTGTTCATTGTGCAGATTACAAACATGTTCCAAGTACACTGTGTATCTCTCAAACAAGTTGAGATGGTTTTCCACTATATCAAGTTTTTTTAAATTTAAAGTACAGATTTATGTACTTTAAATTATGTATGTAGTCGTGTGTGCATGTGTGTGTGTGTATGTGTGCACATGTGTGTATGTGTGCACATGTGTGTATTACTGAAGATTGAACCCAGAAATGTGATACTGGAGCAAGACATTCTTTTTTGATGTTTGTTTTTTGGTACTGGGGATTGAACCCAGGGGCATTCTATCTCCAAACTACAAATCCAGCCCTATTTTATTTTTATTCTGAAACAGGGTCTTGCTAGATTGATGAGAGTCTCACTATTTGCTGAGGCTGTCCTTGAACCTGTGGTCCTCCTATCTCACAGCCTCCCCAAGAGATGGGATTGTAGGCATGCACCACCACGCCCAGTTTTGTAGTCACCTTTTTTAAACCTCTCTTTCATGTTTTCTACTTAGAATGTCTTCCCTCCCCACCACAAGATTATAAAAGTATCTATATATTTTATTCATATTAATAGTTTACAGTGTAATATTTAAAATTATGGCCCCTAGAATTATTTTTAGATGAGTTCCGTGGCAGAATGAGTTCCGTGGCAGGAATCATTTTTATTTTTCCAGATGATAGGCAGGTGTCTCAACATCTTTTATTGAATAATTCATCTTTTTCCTGCCTATCTGAAATACCAACCTTATCACATTCTAAATTAGCATACATACACATCTAAACATAGATTCTCCATATTTTATTCATTAATGTAGCCCTATATCAATACCACTGTTCAATCATGGTTGACTCATAATATTATTTAAGACCTGAGATGACAAGCACGCTGATAATTATTCCTTATAATTCTGGAAGAGTTGATAGGTTCATTCTTCCAGATGAAGTTCTGAATCACTTTGTCAAATTCTCCAGTTGTGATTGGAGTTGTATTGAGTTTATCACTTAACGGAACAAAGCTGGCATCTTTATATTACTGTATTGAGTATGGCTTTCCAAGAACAAGGTATCTCTCTTCATTGATTTGAAATTTATTTTATGTCCTATAACTAAGTTTTGTAGCTTGCCTTACTTAGTTCGTATACATTTCTGGGTAAATTACTGCCAACTTTTGTATTGTTGCATTATGTTGTATTGTTATTATAAATGAAATCTCCTTTTAATAATATTTTCTAACTTTATATGGGTGGTTAAATCATCATCAATCAATTTTTGCTTATTTAGTACATAACTAAGCACAGGCTTAATCAACAATCATCCTATTTCTAATAGCTGTTCAGGTAAGTCTAAATATACTCTATTAATTCCATTCATATCTCCATTAATTCATTTTAGAAAAAAACAGACACTTATTAGATGTATCCCAAAATATCACTACAATTGAAAAATAATATTATACCAAAAATATGGATGCACTCCAGTAATCTAGAAGAGTCTATGAAAACATACATATTATTGTATAAAATAGAAATAATAAAGTCTTTAAAAGAATTGTGGCTAAAATGTACTATGGAAGACAACAGATGGACTTGATACAGAAGAAAGGAGAACTTAGGGAAGTCCTGATGTAAAAGGCCGTATTTTGAATGCTGAATTTTAAGATGTGAAGATATCAAAGTGATCATATATTAGGAAGACAAAAAATATGATCAGAGAAGCCCAAAGTTGGGCCAAAGCACAGGGTATGCTAAAGAAGGATTAGAGTAAACTATCAAGTGGGTCATTCAAAATACAAGGTTAACTTGCTTCTTGTCTGGTAGAAAATGGGAATCTGTGAGACGTTGCTCAGTTAGTACTCTTGCTGATATAGTGCTATAGACCAGGCCATGCACCTAAGAGGAAGGAAGGGTTATTTGATCACAGTTTTTTGGAGATCTCGCTGATAATAGTGCTATAGACCAGGCCACGCACCTAAGAGGAAGGAAGGGTTATTTGATCACAGTTTTTTGGAGATCTCACTGATATAGTGCTATAGACCAGGCCATGCACCTAAGAGGAAGGAAGGATTATTTGATCACAGTTTTTGGAGATCTCAGGGTTCAGACCATGTAAGCCCTGGGTCTGAGGCTCAGGGCATGGCAGCAGGAAACAGAGAAAAAGGGAGCACACGATGGAGGCCAGAATCAAGAAAGAGAACAAGCAAGCAAGGGGATTCGAAGACACAAGCACAATCCCCCGGCCATACGTCCAGGGACCCACCTTCTACCCCACACCCCACCAGCGCAGGGACCCACCTTCTACCCCACACCCCACTGGTGCAGAGACCCACCTTCTACCCCACACCCCACCAGCCCAGGGACCCACCTTCTACCCCACACCCCACCAGTGCAGGGACCCACCTTCTACCCCCACACCCCACCAGCGCAGGTTACCACCCAGATAAATCCACTATAATAGATTAATATATTATAACTATAAGTATAGGGCCAGAATTGTAAATACAACCATGTAAACTATTAATATGAGTAAGATACACAGACACTTTTACAATCTTGTGGTGAGGTTTAGAAGCCTGGACCCAGATTGAACACACATTATTCTGCTCACATTCTGTTGGTGAGAAGACACCAGACGGCTCACCCACATATAATGGAGTCTGTTTCAACCGTCTTCCAGTGGGGTGGCTGTGCACTATAGTAACACCTTCCTATAAAAGTCTGAGCACTCGCTGTGATGGACAGCTGGCGATCTGTCCCTGGGGTGATGGTCCCACTGCCAGGCCAGTCTCTGACACTTATCGTGGAATGTGAAGAAAGACACCACAGAGATTTCATCCCAAGGGTGGGCAGCCTACCCGTGTCACAGTCACACTTAGGGTGAGGAATCCCCCCATGGGCCACACAGGTGGCATTCCACAGAGGAAGCTGTGGCACCAGAGATGACAGATGCTGCATGTGCCAAAGTGGAGAATCAGCACGCAGGGAGAACAGACAATCTGCTAAGAACTCAAAACACAACACAAAACAATATGTGAGTCTATTCGTCCTGGAAAACAACAAAGAGAGGCAGACTGACCTGGCCCTCGGAGGGATCCGGGAGGAAGCTCGCCAAGTGCTGTGTGCGCGAACGGCCCTAGCACTCTGAACTACATTATGATGTGAGACTACAACGCAACAATAAAAGTGTGTGTGTGTGTGTGTGTGCACGCGTGTGTGTGTAAATAAAAGAAATACAGTGACTGTTCATGGATTAGACTCTGAGTGTAAGAAACAGAATTTTAAACAGGACTCTGTACCAAAAGAAAAAGTTGTCAGTTGTCGCTCCATTACTAAACTTGTTCTATTATTAAATGAGACTGGGTTGTTTGAACCTCTGTTATATGTACCCTTTCATTAGAGGGGATTCCTTTTCATATGAGAATGTCAAGATATCTTACTTGTGCTATAACTGATTTAAGGAAACAATGATGTGTGGTTTCTCTTAATGTTTTTTAAAAAATATTACCCTGTTAAGCCAGGCAGGCGTGGTGGTACACACTTGTAATATTAGTACTTGGGAGGCTGAAACAGGAGGATCACAGGTTTGTGGCCAGCCTCAGCTACTTAGTGAGGCCCTCTGCAACTAAGTGAAACCCTGTTTCAAATTAAGAATAAAAATAGGGCTAAGGGCATAGCTTAGAGGTAGAATGCCCTTGGGTTCAATCCCCAGTACTGAAAAAAAATTACCATGTTATTATTCCACATAGAAGGGGGTGTATATTGAAATAAAGAGGGGGATCTACACTAGACACCTTACACACACCAAAAGCTGTACTCCTTAGTATTTCTCTTTTATTCTCAATGGTTGACTGTTATGCCTACTTTTGGCCCAGGTCACCCAGACTGGATCTGAATACCCCTGCCACGCCACTTCCTGGGCCAGGGAGGGACAGAATCCTAAACCACCACCTGCCTCTCTAAGTCATCACTCCACAGTCCCTGTGTGACAACTCTAAGATCCCATTAGTGCTGTCCCAGGTGGTAGAGGTCAGGAAAGACACAAAAGAAGCACTTCTGTTTGGGGAGTAAAGGGGAACAAGCACTCTCATCCACCAGCTGCATACAATGATGGAGTCCCCCAGATTCAGGAATGAATCCTTCTCCTCTCCTCTCCTCTCCTCTCCTCTCCTCTCCTTTCCTCTCCTCCCCTCCCCTCCCCTCCCCTCCATCCTCTCTCTCTCTCCTCCTCTCTCTCTCTCTCTCTCTCTCTCTCTCTCTCTCTCTCTCTCATTCTCTTTTCTCTCTCTCTCTCTCTCATTCTCTTTTCTCTCCCTCCCTCTCTCCCCCTCTTCCTCTCTCCTCTCCCCTCCCCCCCCCTTTCTCTCTCTCTCTCCCCTGCAATGCTAGTCTTGAACCCAGGGCTTTGAGCATTCTAGGCAGTGCTCTACCATTGAGCTACACTCCCAGTCTAGGAAACTCTTAATTTAAATTTAAATGACCACACCACACCGAGGTACCAGTTTTCACACTGAAGACTACCTCTAAACAGTCCAGCATATAAGAAGTGGCCATTTCCAGTTTTTAGAAGGATGCTCCCCCTCTGCCCTCAGTAACTCAGTCTCACACACCTTGTTTTTGCCAACAAACACATTTGGCATCAGTGAAATGGAATTTGCTAGAGTGGCCCTGACAAGGACTCATGGAAACATGTGGCTTGGAAAGAGAAAGGAAAAAGAGTGGGGTGAGGAAGCTCTGACCACTGGGGGGCCAGATGGTCCCCACAGCCTGGAACAACAGCTGTGCTGTGATCAGTCACTACAGGTAAAATTTACCAGTGGAATCGAGAGATGGATCCAGCACCCGGAGAGTTGGTCAACTGGATGCATAATGAAATGCAAGGAAATAAGAAAAAAAGCAAATTATACTGTAGGTATTGTTATCTGCAATAACTAAAATGACAATAGAAGAGAGGACTGGTCCAGTCCTGAGGCTGGGCCAAGCTCAGATACTGGTCTGTCAAGGGCTGTTAACTAGGGATGATTCCTAAGCAAGAAGCTCTAACTATGTTTTTAAACCTTAATCAGATATCCCAAGGGCCAGTCAGGAGTAGTGGCCCATGCTTGCAATCCCAGTACTTAGGAGGCTGAAGCAGAAGGATCACAGGGTCAAAAGCCAGCCTCAGCAATTTAGCAAGGCTCTCAGCAACCAAATGAGACCCTGTTTCCAGATAAGAAATAAAAGTGGGCTGGGGGTGTAGCTTGGAGATAGAATGCCTCTGAGCTCAATCTTCAGCACCAAATTAAAAAAAAAAAAAAAAGGGGGGGAAAAAAAAAGAGAGGGAGGGAGAGGGATAGGAAGGAAGGAAGGAAGGAAGGATCAATCCTAAGGACCTGATGGGAGTGGGTTCCCTTCCCTCTCTCTGGTAAAATTGTAGCTCCCACAGAATGCATCCATGTTGCCTGATGGTAAATATAGCCCACCAGTTCTGTACTTGTGTAAGCTCACCCTGTCTAAACGGAACCGGACCTGGGCGGGTGGGGGACTTGCTAGACCAGTAGAGTGGCCAATACTAGTGCCCTTTCCAAAGGTGGGGAAGTTTGGGTATTAATGAAGAGAAGGTGGAATAGTAGCTGCTTTGGCTAAAGGAAGAGATAAGTAGTTTATGAATGGAGTGAAATTCTATATCCCCTTAACACCTCGAAAGTGGCTCACAGCAAGAGACAATATGGTCTCTTAGCCCAATTACACCAGATACCCGAAAGGGTGAAGCCATGTTGCCAAGACCATTCCTGCATTTGGAACCTGAGGAGACTTCACATAGGCCTGGAAAACTAAGTGGCCTCATACTGGAAGACAAATTCAATCAACATACCAATGGACCAATGGACTAGATGGATTATTAATCCCTAAGTGGAATTCTGGTAACATGGCCATATCTTTTGCTTCATATATCTGTTTCTATAAAAAATCCATGTTCAAAAACCACAGGGCTGTCTGCAATATTACGAAATTCATATTATTTTTTTTTTTCATCCACAGTTCCAAACTCCTAACTCCTTTCCCAAGGCAGGCCACAGAAACTAGAATTTTCAGCCAGGCATGGTGGCACACGCTTGTAATCCCAGCATTCGGGAGGCTGAGACCAGAGGATCTGGGTTTGAGGTCAGCCTCAGCTACCTAGTGAGGCACTCTACAACTTAGTGAGACCCGGTTTCAAATTAAAAAATAAATTAAAAAAAAAATAGGGCATGGGATGTAGCTCAGAGGTAGAACGCCCCTGAGTTCAATCCCTAGTACCGCAAAAAAAAAAAAAAAAAAAAAAAAGAAACTAGAATTTTCCTTCCCCAAGGAGGGTCTTAGGAACTCTAAACTCCCCCAGCCTTTCTGTCATTGGGGCTGTCTGTAAATAAGTTTGCTGGCCTACCCTTATCCAATAGTATGTCGTAAGAACCTCCTTATTCCAGAGGCTCCTGTCCTATACCCTGAGGAGAGGAATGCAGTACACAGAGGCCAAGAAGGTCTAATAGACAGGCCTTGCAGGGCTTTCCAGACTAGTCTGTCAGCAATCATGCCTGTGCAATGAAGCCTCCATAGAAATCTAAAAGAAGAGGGTTCACAGAGGAGACACTTGGAGGTTCTGAGGAGGGGGCACCTCCAAAGCAGTCATGGAAGCCCCACCCCTTCTTGATGTTTCACCCTATGCACCTCTGTATTTGTAATGTTCTGTATCTGTCATAATGTTCTTTATAACAAACCAGTAAACTTCAGTAAATGTTTCCCTGAGTTCTATGAGCCACTCTAGCAAATTAACTGAGCCCAAGGAAACGGGTAATGGGAACCCTGATTTACAGCCAGTGGTTCAGAAGCAGGTAAAAGAACCTGGGGCTTGGCTTGGGACTGGCATCTGAAATTGAAGGGGAGGGGTGCAGTCCAGGGGAATAAGACCTCAACCTGTGGGGTTTGTTGCTATCTCCAGATAGACAGGGTCAGAAGTGAGTTGGATTAAAGGACACAGCCGGTGTTCTCTGCAGAATCAATTGCTTACTTGTTGCTGGGGAGAAATCCCCGCATATCTGACCTCACAATTCTTTTGTGTTGGTTGCAGTGTGAGAAAACAGGGGAAAATACTGGCACTTTGTTTTCACTAGTCACAAATTACAAAGCAAGCATGTGGGTGTTGCATTATTCTGTTTAAAGACATTCTGGCCCTAACTTGGTTCAGTCGTAACCTGGCCTTTGCTAGCACGAGAGCAACAATTCTCCACATCTTCAAGGATGAGCACCCATGTTCAGTGTCAATAAGCATTATTAACCATTTACAATAATTGTGCTTTAGCTCCTGTTGATGAAGAAACCACACTACAGTAAAGAAGTTCCTCTTAATGCAGTGATCCTTTATAGTCTTCATATAGGGAGTTATTTATAATTGTAAAACTGTCATATACAGAAGTATGGGAGACTTGATTTACTTAACATGTGAGCAATCTTTGGCATGCATGGACTGACTCCAGGGCTTCTGCAATACTCTACCATTTCCCAGGCTCTTTGACCTAGGCAAATTGAGCCTGCTATGTTTTGGATAAGAGTCTATCAGAGAGCCATAAGGTAAATGCTTGGTTCCCAGTCCATGGTACTGCCGGGAAATGGTGGCACCTCTAAGGTGTGGAGTCTAGTGGGGGCTTTTCCAGTCATTGGAGGTGTACCCATGAAGGGGATACTGGAACCCTTGCCCCTCCCTGCCTCTTTATATGCTTCCTGGGTGCCATGAGATAAGCAGTTTCCTCCTCCACAAGCTCCCACAAGGAGGCACTGCCTTGCTACAGGCCCAAAGGCAATGGGGCCAAATGAACACAGATTGAAACTTTCCAAAACCATGAGCCAAAATAAACCTTTCCTCTTTTAAGTTTATTATCTCAGGTATTTTGTTACAGTAATGGCTAACAGCCAGCCCTCTTCTAAAGTCTGTGCTTCCAAGTTTCCAGCTATCTTACAGCTATTTATTTCAAAGAGGGAATGTGGATGGGTGTTGGAGAAATGAGGGGGGGAAAAAAAAGCTCCTAGTGCCTGAAGGTCAAATTGTTTCAATGTATATCTGGTAGCAGATACATAATATAACTTATTTACTTTATAGTTAAGTCCGATTATTATTTCAGCTTCAACAATGATCATGGTCTAAAAAGTTGGGTTCCCTAAAAGTATAATTTTGCAACTCAGTAATTAGATCATGTTCATCCTTTCCTTTTGATCATCATTTTATGAGAAACTATTCTCACTCTGCCTGTGATTAATTCACATTTCTCTGTATGTCATTTGTGAAATCTAAATCTAAAGAAATAATTTGAGAAAAAAGCAAGCATTTACTTATTAATTAATTAATAGTCATTTCACTATAAACAATCTGCATGTAACAGATTTTTGAAGTCCAATTTGGAAGAAAAATAATGGCAATCTCTGCATTTTGGTGCCTCTACAAGTACACTCTTGTAGTGTGTTTATCTGATTGCTGAGTTTACACTTGTCTTTCACTTTATCTTAAATAGCCTAAATATTTCATCTCAGTCTCAACTCCTCTACTTCTAATTTAGAGATTCAAATGCATGGGTGTTCTCCATACTAGACATCCAATGATCTAGTATGTATCATAGTTTTCTCCTTTTGCTACCGAGAGGTAGGTGGGTGGTTTATAAGTACTATGTAGGCAACTACAGAAGGGAACTGAGCCATGCCCAGACTAAAGGGGCTGAAAGCTGCAGATGAAAAGTCCTGAGAATGAGAGGAGAATGAGGAAAAACCCCACCAGTATCACAAATGTGAGATTATGAATAAAATGGGGAAGGGATGATTCCACATCATAACTTCTCTGCCCAGAAATTACCTAAGAGCTAAAGTCTTATAATATAAAAGCAAAGTAGAGGGTAATATTTAAGGATAATGATGCCAAGTGAGGTATGACCACTATGATTTTGGAAAGCTCCCCCAAATCTGAGGGGATCCTACGACTTGAGCTGAGCACCCCTTTGGACACGCCACAGGACACGGGCCTAGGTCCCTCCCAGTCTCCACTGGTACTTGTCTGGACACATGCTCTCATCAGAATCAATGTCCCCAAATAACCTTTCACATGATACACCCAAGAATACCTGCAACCTTGCCATAGGTGATGAAGTATCAAGCAAATCAAACCCATCCTCCCTAAAAGAAATCCCACAGAAAAATGAAAAACATGACAACTTTTGCTGGCCACAGATCATTTCATGCTTCCAAATCCTGGGTTTCTTAGGATGATGTCACCTACTGGAGTGGAACACATTTCATCAAGATGGGCTGAAATGAATCTATTCCAATAAAAAAAAAAATGTATCTACTGTGAGATGTTCACTCATTTCATATTGCACACACAGATGGCTACAGATATCAGCTATTCTCTTAAAACAGTGATCATTGAGCTAGCTGTGGTACTGGGGGAATCCAGGGGCCTTCTACCTGGAGTTATATCCCCAGACCTTTTTACTTTTTGATTTGAAACAAGGTCTCACTAGGTCACTGAAAGTCTTGTTAACTTGCTGTGATTCTCCTGTCTCAGCCTCCCAAATACTGGGATTACAAAAGTATGCCGCCACACCTGGCTTATTGTTTATTTTTAAAGAATTGCAAACTCAAATATTGAACTTAGAAATATAATTGGATTCACAATGGCCTGTGTTGGGGGCATAGAAATTGCTTCTCAATTAAACATTCTGGGTTATAGTTTATTAAAGATAAATTTTTCATCACAAATTAATTTTTAAAAGCATATAATCCTACCTTTTCAAGAAAGATCACGTTTCAGGATTCCGTATTACAGAGAAATCATCTTTTCCTGTGGGAGAAAAATAAAAGAAAGACTATCCACTAATAACCAATAGTAGTAAATGTTAATTTGTATGACCTACTGTAATCTCATTATGTTGTGACTTCATTTACAATATTAAACAAAAGAAAACCTTTAAGTTTAGACTTAAAATATTCCTTTATTACTGTCTACATGAAACATTTTAAAGATATTGGTTCCAATGATTTGATTTCAAAGAAGTGGATAAAATCAAATGGAAAACAAATAAAAATAAATGGAAATTCTTCCAAAATTAGAATGAGGATATTTACTTCATACCTATGAAGGTACAGAAGGTAACAGAACTATAAGCTGCTACCTCCTTCTGCTGAATTTTTTTAATTATCCAAGCCAGTGATCTCTATTTATAGACTCTATATTCTTGGTGAAGACCTTTAGATCAAGAAAAATATGTAAAGGGAATTAAATCAAAATAATATACCTCTGATTTTATTTTACATTTATAATAAAGAATTGACATAGAAATCTCTAGTTACTAATAAATATTACGTATGACTTTTCTATTCAAAATTGCTTGTTGATGTAGGTTATTTTAAATTTTTACCTTTAACTATTCAAGCACACATACAGAAGTGTTTTAGTTTAACATAAGTTAATCATCCAGTACTATAAACTGCCTCTAGTCTAATCTAATTAAAATTGACAGCGGAATAATGTCCACAAGCGTGCCACTCTAATTCTGACCCTGCACTTGACACTTGGGTTCAGCATGTAAAGTAATTTACCTTCCAGGGGGAATAATATAGATTCTGAGCCAAAGAGCTGCAAGGATTTGAAATGATGCCCAGTGATTTCAGTGCATCAATTTCAGAGGACCACACTCCAGAAGAATCGCCCCCCACCCCCGCTACACACACACACACACACGCACACACACACACGCACACACACACACACACATCAAATAGGGACATGGGCTTGCTTCCGCTGCTACCTGCTTTCCAAACAATAAAAACCCTTTTTAAACCTCAAACAAGAATTTCCTATAACCTCTTACTTGAAAGGAGTGTGAATCCTGCATCCACTCCCATGTCTGCAAATAGCCCAGTCTGAGTTCTACCTTTCTTGGTCTTACTTAGCTCCAGAGCCTCTAGTCTTCAAGCAACGTCAGTTCAGCACACAGACTCCCCAAAGCAAGCCAGCATCTGGGAACTGTGCTCTCCCTGCTTTGCACCACTTTGGATGTCAGCCAACCTGACCCTGGCCCCCCTCCATGCCAATATAATACAGTCAGGGTAACAGCTGCCTATTCTGCTTTCTGGAGTTACAGTTTAAGGTAACCTTTGCCAACAAAGAAAAGGCAAGATAGATTGATGATTGACATGGACCATGGGTCACCATGGCACACTGTCCAAATCAGAATCTATGGTATAGTTGCACTTGGGGTGAGGCCAGTTCAAAACAGGGCAAGATGCAATATGGTATCGAGGATTTGCTTCAAAACAATCCAGTTGGGTGGCTGACGGGGAGGAGTAGTGGATGGAACAAGAGTAGCCAGGAGTTTGGTGTTTAATAATGGATACTAGAAAGTGCGTTGTAATATTCATTCTACTACTGTGAGGATTTAAATTTTTCTAGAATAAGAAGTCTTAAAACGGTCAGCCAATGAAATTAGGAGGGAAAATATAGAAAGAGAAATGCACAAATTATAAGTATCGCAACCTTTCTGTTTTCAAACAACCCCCAACAAAAAAGGAAAAAAAAAAAAAAAAAAAAAAACTAAGGAAATACTCCAAGCATATTTTTTAAAAATCAAATCTCACACTAGGAAAAATAAACATCTTGTAGTTATGGGTTTTGAATCATCATAACAATGGCTTTGAAGATTTATTTAAATATTTCAGAAACAAAATAACAAATATGTGTTTACTTGCAATAAAGCCTTTTTATTTAGAGTATCTCTGCTTTGAATTAATTGATATCAACATAGAAACACTGGTTTATCTGATGCTTGTGAGAAATTGTTAGTAATTAATTATATGCCTCTGATTAATAGAAGTGGGGAAATTATAAACCATATTTATACTTTTTATCAATGTGATCTGTTTCACAAACAAACATCTTTGTAAATAAGAGATCTGAGCCAGGGACAGTGGAACACTCTGTAATCCCCATACTTGGGAGACTGAGACAGAATGATCACAGGTACAAGGCCAGCCTCAGCCACCTAGTGAGACCCTGTTTCAAAATAAAAAATAAAAAGGGCTGGGGTGTGGCTTAGAGGCAGAATGCCCCCTGTGTTCAATCTTCAATTCCAAAAACAAAGATTAATCAGGTGCAAGAATAAACTTAGGTTCCCTCTGAAGAGATTATAAACAAGACCCAACCTTGAATCCTAACATGAGATCTGATCATTAAAAAAAAAAAAAAAGAAAGAAAGAAAAAGAAAAAGAAAAGTAGTTCCTGGTTTTTTATTTTCTTTATCAAGTTTTTCTGGCCTAAAACAATGTTTGCTTTCCATTAAAATAATAATGCCAAACCCCGAAAAGAAAATGTGTCTAACTTAATGGGCTAGCACATAAAAGCTGGAAAAGGGAGTATTATGGGAAAACCAGAGTAACTCTGCTTTATCAGGCAGGCGTCCAAATTTATCCATGAAAGGATCCGGGTCAGACAAGGGAGGGTGTGGGTGATAATCATGAACGAGTTACATGGCAGAGGTCAGCTAAACAAAATTCAGTTGTTTTCAATTTGAAAATATAGTTCCATAATTTACTACATGAGCTAAGAGAAACTTGCATTAGTTTACATCCATGCTTAGATATTTTGCATTCATGCAGCCATAACTTAAGATCAAGTTAAAGTGGGAAATGATATATCACAAATACATATATGTGTACACACATATGTATACACACACATATATATTTAATAACTATTTGTGAAAAATGAAGTAGCAATTAACATCTATCAAATCATTAAATCTAAGACTAAAGCCATTAAAAAATGACAAAAATAAAATTCCTGGGTATGGTGTGCTGATTATTTGTCTATCATTTATAACCTTGATTTTCTTTTGGGAAGCAATCCACCAAGCTAAAATGATGTTTCCCAAAGTCCTTTGCAGCTAGGAGCAGCCATGTGATGGTTCTGGCCAATGAGAGGCAAGAAAGCAAGCTTGTTCTCACAATATGAATGTGTCCCTTTCCCTTCCCCAGGAAAGGTTCGAAGCCATCTAAAAAACATGTAGACAAAAGCCAGACAGGAAGGAATAGAAAGAAAGAACTTGGTTCTCTGCTGGAATTGCTGACGGCCACACTTAACTTCCTAAGCCATGTTTCATATTGGCTGTGACAAATTGCTATGAGTTTAAGTGTCTGTTTTCTATCATTCATAGCCAAAAGCAGTCTAACAAACATCAGAAATAATTTATCTGTCCCCTTTCTGTGTTCTCAGAAGTTGCTTCGATTTCAGCTTTGACAGTCCATACAAGTGTGTAATAACAGTTACACCATCATCTCTGACCTCCCAACACTCTCCACCTGTCAGGAAAAGACCAGCAAGCCCTCACTGGACACATGCACACTGTGTGAACTGCTGCACTCTCATACTAAGGGTCCAAAAGAGAATGACAACCAAAAAGAGCAATGTTGTTCCAGTGGCCCAAAAAAAAAGACTCTACTTGACTTAAGATGATCTCCCAAACTATCAAAGCTCAGAATGCTGCCATGTAAGCATTGGCAAACACAGAATAAATGGATGAACAAAACAATCTACAGATAAATTTTCCAAGAGACTTTAGGAAAAGGATGCAATCCTCAAGAAGAAAAAGAGTCTGTGAGCACCATTTCTAGAAACACAGTGAGCTGCATGCAGAGTCCAATTGAGCCAGCGTGATGCATTTCATTGCTAAAATGTCCACAGAAAGAAAAGAAGAGAGCTACACTAAGAAGGAGCTATGATAAGTGAGGTGCCATGTCAGGCACCTCGCACCTAGTATGGAGCTCAGTCTTCACAGCTCCCCTCCCCCATTAGTCACTAATGTCTCCACCTCCCACGAGGACAAGTTCAGAGGGAGGTGAGATCACCTCAGGTCACACATCTAGTAAAAGCAAACCTGATACCTAAACCCAGGCAGGTCAGCTCTGGCTTTTCTGCTCTACAACATTTCTCCCTCACTTTGGTCCTCATTAAAATGGTAGCATACAAACTCTTGGCACACAGATGTTAGCTGAGGGCACACTCACAAGAACCTTCAGTGGCTGGCCTCAGAAGCACACCCTGGTGGAACGTCCCTCTTACCAGCAGGCACAATTACTCTTTGCCGGGATCAGAAGCCAGATACTGTTCCAGATGACCCAGATAATGACTTTCTCTCACTTTTCTTCCAGCTATAAAGAATGACAAAGGTTCTACATACCTATGGCATTTTTTTTTTTTTTTTTTTTTGCGGTACTGGGGATTGAACTCAGGGGCATTCTACCTCCGAGCTCCACCCCCAGCCCTATTTTTTATTCTTTATTTTGAAACCGGGTCTCACTAAGTTGCGGAGTGCCTCACTAGGTAGCTGAGGCTGGCCACGAACCCGGATCCTCCGGTCTCAGCCTCCCGAATGCTGGGATTACAAGCGTGCGCCACCACGCCCGGCTACCTATGGCATTTTTTTTAAAGCCACCTTGCACTTTTATGACATACATGATGAAAATAAACCTCAAGTGAGAATACCAGTATCAATCTCAATATCTTGTATGGGGGATGGGGGGGGTCGAGGAGTGGGGAAGGAGCCAGGGGCACTCACCAAGTGCTGTGTGCATGTATGTCACTATCACTGTGAACCACATTATGATGTGAGACTAAAATGTACCAATAAAAGGATTAAATTAATAAAACAAAACAAAAATAAACCTCAAGTCTATAGCTTAAGTCTGTATCTCAGACATCAGACAACAGATAGCCTCCACTATTGTTGGGATTTTTCTTTCTTTTTTTTTCTTTTTTTTTTTTTTCTTGATTGCACTGGGGATTCAACTCAGGGGTATTCTACCTCTGAGCTAACCCCCAATCCTTTTGATTTTTTATTTTGAAACATGTTATCTCTAATTTGGCTGAAGCTGGCCTTAAACTTGCAATCTCCTGTCTCAGCTTCCAAAGTACTGGGATTACATGCATGCACCACCATTCCCAGCTTATACATACTCGGGATCTTAAATGTCCTCCAAAGGCCCATGTATTAATAGCTTCACTCTCACTCTTGCTCTCACTCCCTCTCCCTCTCGCTCCCTCTTCCTCTCCCTCTCCCTGTCATCCTTTCTCTCTCATTTTTGTGGATGAAATGAACAGGCTTCCTTCACCATATACTCCCACCACAATGTGCTGCCTCAACACAGGCTCCAAAACAACGGAGTCAACCAATCACGAACTGAACACTGTGAAACCAGGAGCAAACAAACCCTTCTTCTTGTTATTGATTACCTCGGGTGTTTTGTCACAGTGAGAGAAAACTAATACAGCCCCCTCTCTATATAGGATACACAAACACTACAACTTTGCTGTCCTGTTTGGAGAACATGTAGCACCAAGACCCTGGAGACATTGGTCCCTAGATGGGATTACAAATAAATGACTACTTCTGTGCATACAATCTGTTTCATTGATTGAAGCATTTTAAAATATGCATTCATTTTATCCAAATGAGTGCTTATTTTAAGCAAAAGGGGAAAAAATCCACTTTAAAAAGAAAAAAATTGAACACATATTGCAATGGATTTCTAACACTTTTCATTGAATAAATAATACCTCTTTGAAGTTGATGAAAACCTTAGTGAAAATATTTATCCAGTAAACATCTTAGTGAAATAAACTGTTATGTCTCCACAGAAACCTAATTTAACAACTCTCATCAATTCTCAGGGAGTAGAAATACTCACCACCCCCGAAACATTTGGTAATTATTTTCACACAATATGTGCACAGTCTATGATGTACTTGTGGAGACGGAAAAGTTTACTGCAGTGTATTAGCCTTAACATGAGCTTCTTAGCTTTGCCATTCTGTAGCAACCCAGAGTACTTTGCAAATCACCATCTCTATCACGATATCCATCAAATACCATTTAAAAAAAAAGAAAAACAACTTAAGATGTGTTAGAAGCCAAACTTATTTGGGTATAGTTACTTGGTAATAGAGAATGTTTTCCTTTTTCCTTTCTGTTAGTTATCTATCATTATGAGATTTTTCACTTGCATGTCATTGAAAACAATCATGACAGTATAAGGGCATTGAATCTTTTTCCAATTAATGACTCAATTCTCTTTAGGAAGATAAATGTACTTTTTTTTCAGTTGTGTGTGTGTGTGTGTGTGTGTGTATAACACATACATATATATACTCATATGTGTGTACAGTATTTTCAACTACATAACAATACAGCACTCACCATTTTTCTTCTAGAAAGATATTTTTCAATGTGTTCAATCTTTACCAAAGGCCAATGATTTTAAAAGACAGGCTTCAGAAAGAAAGAAAGAAAGAAAGAAAGAAAGAAAGAAAGAAAGGAAGGAAGGAAGGAAGGAAGGAAGGAAGGAAGGAAGGAAGGAAGGAAGGAAGGAAGGAAGGAAGGAAGGAAAGAAAGGAAGAGAAAGAAGATACTTTCACAAAGATAGTAGCTGGTAATAAAGGGAATTCTGTATTCAATTTCACCTCTTTAAATCTCTGACTTAAAACTCCAAGCTTTCTAGCAAATTAGGGCTTCTTTATGAATCCTTACCTTGCTGAAAGTATACCCTGAAAAATAGGCCAAAATCATTTATATTCCCCCTTGTATCTGACCCCACAATCAGAAAGACACTGCCCCATTTACAAAATGAAATATTGAGGTCCACATTAAATTAACTGCCATAACCAATACCAGGGCTAGAATTAAAAACAGGTTTAAGTGTTAAAATAATCGTTTCTTATGTGCCAGCTAGAATTTCTCATTCGTTTTCTGTATCTCAAAGTAATTCTTAACAACTGACTAAGGCTCAGAAAATTATACAAAAATCCAGTCTACAAATAAAGTTGAAGGAGTTATATTTAGCAGTTTGTTGATTACATTGAACACAATCTTGGTACAGCTTCCCACTTACAAAGTCTAGACATAAAAGGAATTCTTATTAGTTTTTAAAAGGAGAAAAGTAAGCTTATTAAATATAGATCAAAGGCAGTTCCACCATGAAAAGACCAATTTTTTTAACAGTCATGAAAAAAATGTATCAATAAACAAAAAGCAATCTGCTGTTTCTCATTCTGCCTACCATGATTATCTATTATGATTAGATAAGGGCACTTTTGCCTTTTTCTTTCTGCTTTTCAGCTCTCCTCCAATACTTTTAGAATAATTATGAAATACTTTTATTGGCTCCAAAGTTATTTTCAAGAAACTTAGACACTACTAAGATATAATCATCTTTTTATTCACAAAAAAGCACTACTGTGTAATAAATTATGCATACCAATATATTTTAAATGTATTGTTAATTATTAATACTATTCAAAATTAAATGACTTCTTATCATATTGTTATTATATTGTACTGGATTCTGGTGCAAAATCATATTAAATGTTTTGAAGTAATTTTCAAAATAAGCTAACTAATGAACACATACATTTTATAATCACATATATCTGCTTCAAGAACCAATGAAAATACATGTTTTTTATTTCAAACTATTCTTTATCTATGCTACCTTTCCTTCATCAACTATTAGCATATATTTGTTATATTTTATATATTATGTTATATGTCATCTCTCTATCAGCTATATTGGGAAATAATATGCATATATGCATATATTTATATATACACAAAGAAGCATATGTACATGTTCACCATATAAGCATACAGACATACATATTTGCATGCCCATATACATATTCATATACATTTAAATAATATATACAAAAGACACAAATATATTTATGATCTGCACTATTTGGAGGTTTCCAGCAGAGACAGATGCCTGTTAAGCCAGTTTCAGGTTTAATTTACCTTGACTAACCTGAACAACTAGTTTGACTGAGCTAACAATAGTTTTGAGTTATGTTTTTCTCCACTTCAGTGACCAATTATTTAACCAAATCAGTAAAGAATGTTACATGCAGATTAGAAACCTCAGTCCTCTTATTATTTTGGTCATCCTTACCTTCCCCAGAGACCTATATCCAGCAATCGCCACAAGTGCATTCATTAAGAGCACTGATTTGGTACTTAGTACTTCCTGTTACTACAAAGGAAGAAGACTATAGAGTGTGGCAGTTCACAAATTGTGAATGCAGCTGAAGGTTTAACACTGCCTGCACATTTTGCTATTAAGCCAATAATCTCTAAGTGTGTGTGTGGGGGGGGGGGCACTGGGGATTGAACCCAGTGGCATTCTACCTCTGAGCTACACCCCCAGCCCAATTTTATTTCATTTTTATTTTGAACAGGGTCTCACTAGATGGATAAGAGTCTCGCCACTTGCTGAGACTGCTCAAACCTGCAATCCTCCTGTCTCAGCCTCCCAAGTATTGGGATTACAGGCATGCACCACCATGCTCGGTTTCTAATTTCTTTTGAAGAGAAGTTTGATGGGAACACTCCTGTTTTTCAAATTTTCAGCTAAAGCCTCAATTCTACAATCAGATAAACCCCCTTCATGTACCCACAGGACTTGCTACATATGGCCAAACCAATCAGAGGTTACCCCCAGAGTCTACATATGAGAAGACCTTGCATTGCAGAAGACAGTACTCTAAAGAAAATTGAACAGTTCCTTTTCTTGCCCTCTTTAGCAGCTCAGACCAAGCTAGCAAGACAACTCTCATACACTGGAACTACATGCCAGGAGCACGGCTCATATCCCATCCCCAGACTGGATGCTTGCCTCAGTGCAGAAACTCATAGCCTGCTCTGTGGGACATGGGTGAGCTTGGAGTCCCAGGCCTGGCTGCTGCCACCTGCACAAACACAATGAGGCAACAGATCCTCAATGAAAGGAGAAACGGGCTTCACTTCACTCTTAAATGTAAGTGGACTAAACACTCTGTTCAAGTGGCAAAGAATGTCAAAATGGATTAAAACAAAAACAGCAAAACTCAATTCTATACTTTCTGCAGAGACATTTATTATTATTATTATCATTATTATTATTTTAGAAATATAAAAGCTTATTTTAAATCAAGGAAAGATAGAAGACAAAGCAGCTTCCCATCTCCCCCACAAGGGGGGTGGGAGGGATCTGGAAAGAAGGTAACCATTCAAGCTCTTGGGAAGTGGGCTTTTAAACCTTACTGAGGTTTTCCCATGATTGGTCAGAATTGGGTTTGGGGGACACAATGACTTTTGCACAATTCTGATCTTTAATTTGAATTGTTATCTTGTGGGCTGGTGGTGATTTCCTGGTGCCCACTGGTCTCATAAGACACACTTTAAACACATGAATAGGTTGGAAGGATGGAAAACTTAGATCATGCAAATAGTAAGCAAAGGGAAGTTGACTTGGCTATATTAATCATAAGACAAAATAGACTTCAATAGAGTGTTACCATGCTTCTAGAGACAAAGAAGAACAGGTCATGATGATGAAAAGATAAATCTGAAAGAGAGTTCTACATGCCTAAGTCCTTCATTTAAGAGATACAGAGGGAAAGACACCAAATGATGTCTGCATTAATCACTTTGAATCTCACTCTGATGTATGTTACACTGCACCCATGAAAGTATAATAAAAAGAGCTAAGGAAACTCTGACTAGTTCAAGGACACATCGTCAGTCTCTTCTCCCAATTTCCTACTTAGAGCTATTTTCATATTACAAAGGCCTCTAAATCAGAGCTTCTTCAACACAAAAGCATCCATTCTATTTGGTCAAATCCATCGACTGAGGCAAAGACAGCAGAGGAGGAGAAGGCCACAGGGAACCAGAGAGAGAACGGGCGCTCGAGTGGGGCTGACTCCAGATAAACCCCGAAACATGGTAGTTATGTGGCTCTGAACAAATTACTTAAATGAACCTCAGTTTCTGTATCTGTAGAGTAAGAACAATGCCTCCTATCTTGCAAGATAGGTACAAAAATTGAGGAAAAGAAAGAAATATCTTGCCTGAGGTTACTCCACTTTTCAGCAGGAAAGCTAGGATCTCTCAATATACACCCGTACCTGTTTTGCTAAACTTCTTCCCCTAAAATGAGTGCCTGTTTCTTGACCTTTACAAGGCACTTGAAAAATATTGGTTTCCTTCCCAATAGGCTGCTGCCGTACTTGATGGAAACTTAAAAGGTATTTTCTACGGGGGCTCTTCAGTTATAAAATATAACTTTTTCCACCTAGCTAAATGAGTTTCAGATGATCACATTTTGTCACCCTGATCACTTTGCCTCATTCTTCCTCGGGTCAAAAGGTCCAAGGGAACAATGCAGGCAGGGGGATTTCAATATTATTTCAATAGTAATTTAATTCTAATTTCTTCCTATATACTAACTAAATCATGCAATAGGCACATTTTAAAACATCCCTCCCCTCAAAAAGTTTAAACATAATTTGATCTTCAAAAGAAAAAATAGCCATTCCTCTGTTTTGTGATTATAATGACCAGAGTCACATCCTAAGGACTGTAGGCCCAACCTTCAGCAGACAAAAGATTCTTCAAAAGATAAATTATTTACCATGGGTAAGTCTGTGCCATCTAAGGCCCATCCCTGTATAAAAAATGTTCAAGGATCTTGTCACGTTTCTGGATTATCTTTATTATGCAACTGAGGACGTTATAGATTCGAATAAGCACTTACAATCACACTGGGCTCTGTCTTTCCAGAGTCTAGTCAGCTATCCTCACTGTCAAGGTTACAGTCAAGGTCAATATATTTCCAACCCAGGAATGCACGTCTCATCTCGTCTCATCTCAGCAAGGTAGATAATACCCATTTATGCTGCCTTACATAACCACAAGAAACTTAAGAGTAAGACAAAACTTGATAATTAATGTTAAAAAATGCATTGCTTAGGTACCAATTTTAGAAACAGCAGAATGCATACAAATCCAAAATAGGACGTTAAAAAAAAAAAAAAAAAACCATGAAATAAAGAAGAGAAGTAGAAGAACAGCATATGGTGGCCCGTGTCCTCATCCTACATATTACTTTTAGGATGTATTTAAGAGCCCATTGTGCGGTAGCTACTGTATCATTCTGATTTAAAATTGAGAACAAGCAATGGCTTTTTGAAAAAGCCAAATGGCTCATAATTAGCTTATTCGAATACATTCAAATAACCATATCAGCTCAGGTGAATCCCTGAATGTATTCACATATAAAGGACACTGGACCTCTGCCCCATTCTATGTTGTAACTGTGTCAGGCTCTGGGTAGAGTGTCTTAAACAAAACATATCATACCTCATATCAAGGTCACTCACTGAAGTGAACCTTAGGGGGAGGGAGGGGGAGGGAATGAGGTGGGAATTGGGGAAGGGGTCAAATGAGAATTGTGTGCACATATGTTGTTAACAATTTGTACTTAACAAAGATGTATGCTATACTGCACGAATTACTACAATAAAAAGAAATAAAATAAACAATTCATAAGAAAAAAAAAACATATCATACCAAAACAGTCAAATATCTGCATGAACTTTAACATTTACAAAGCTTACTTGCATAGTAATATTGCGAAAAAGAAAAATTAATGGATTCCTTTGTTATTTAAAGCATACCAACATAATGCTTTCTATTTAAGATTTTTGTATCCAATTTTTATATTCAAGAGTATACTGGATATAAATCACTTAGTAAGTATGTTCCCTATTTTATAACCTTAACTCTGTAAATACTTTATTTCTAAATCACTAATTTATATAAGAATTAAAAAAATAACTTGTAGCATCGCAATTGTGCTGGTAGGTTTTTCCCTGAAAGGCACCAAATCTAGCAAAAATTATATCCACATAATTATAGTCTTATAATTTATTTCCCACACCAAAAAATATAACAAACAGAAATTAAAATATTTGCTGGACTACTGTTAAAATATTAAGAAATATGTACGAAACTACTTCTATTTTGTTTTAGAAAACTACCCTAGGACTTAGGTTGATAGTAGAGAAATTCAACAAGTACACTTTATCAAATTATTAATGAAGTTATTATGGAAAAAGATATAAACTAATGTAACATGAAAAGTTTAGATTCTAAGACTCCTTAAAAAAGAATATGAGAGCTGGGCATGGTGGCACACGCTTGTAATCCCAGCATTCAGGAGGCTGAGACTGGAGGATCCGGGTTCGCGGCCAGCCTCAGCTACTTAGTGAGGCACTCCGCAACTTAGTGAGACTCGGTTTCAAAATAAAGAATAAAAAATAGAGCTGGGGGTATAGCTCGAAGGTAGAATGCCCCTGAGTTCAATCCCCAGTTCCGCAAAAAAAAAAAAAAAGAATATGAAACTCACAGGGAAAAATGGAAAATGGGTAAATAAACAAAACTGAGTTATCTAATCTCTGCCTATAAACAAATTAACTCCTGTGAAAGCAAATACTATGAACTAAGCCAATTGGAGACAAAGAGCCCTTCTGAAAGTAGGTGTCTAGGTTCAAATATCAAAATTAATATTGTGAAGTGTTTTCTATAGATTTATCATTAATCTGACTCTTCTGCTTTCTGAAATTGCTAAGTGCCCTCCTTTGAATAATTTATTCAAGTATAAAGTGCCTGCTCCATGTTAAATATTGTGTCTCATGATGAAAAAACACAAAACTAGGTGTCCTTAGCTGGAGGGAGTTCATGACTGTGTGTATGTGTGTGCCGGGGTGGGACGCTGGATACTAAACAAGTAAACAGAAAAAGCACAGGATCACCATGTGTGATATGGTAGAACTAATGAATCATTTATATTATTTTGTTCAGTAAAATATTTGTTTTGGTTACTATTGCAATAGTATTGCTTTCAGATGCAAAAAAAAAAAAAAAAGTGTATGAATGTCCTGTGACTGCCCTAACAAATACCACAGACTGGGTGGCTTAAACATTGGCACACTGGTTTTCTCACAGATCTGGAGGCTAGAAGTCCAAGATGGACGTGGCAGCAGGCTCGGTTTCTCCCGAGACCTCTCTCCTTGGCTTGAGGACTGCCCCTTCAGGCCATATCGGTGGCTGCGCCATTTCAGGCCTACCTCATTGCCATGCTACCTGCAGACCACTCCCAGGTCAACCACATGAGCCTGAATAAATGCTTCAGTCACTCGGTTGTCTTAGAATCAAATGACGGTAACCTGCAGAATTGTTATAAGAGAACGAAACAGGTTTGCCTTTGGGCTCTGAGTTGGGGGCTTGGTCTTGTAAAATCACAACACTCTATGACATTGCAAAATGACCTTGGAAAGACTACAAAATATCAAAGAACTGGCTGCATTTCTTCATTGCATGGCTTTTTTTCTATTCCATCCCAGTGGGGCTCAAACACCTGCTGTCTCCAACTGTTGTGCACGTGTGTGTGTGTGTGTGTGTGTGTGTGTGTCTTCCACCCCCAGGGTCTCACACCTTCTATGAAGGCAGGAAGCACTGGTTCAGCAGCACCTGTATTCCTGGCAGCCTACCCCTTCTGCAATAAAAAAGCTGCTCTCACCTCTAGGAGGAAATGGACAGGAATTCCTTTTGAAAATCTGGAGACCAGAAAGCCAGTTGAGAAATGAGGCATACCTTCCAGGTAATGAATGTTGTCGCCCCTAAGATTCAGTAAAACAAGGAACATTCCAGAAGGTTTTCAAAATTTATCTATTGCTTTTAATCAAAGAATGGATTCCTCCTGAGTATCAAGCTATATGAAAAACCTATCAGTCTACCCTGTTTACAAAATTTTTACCTAGAAAATAAAAATTAACATGTAACTAAAGAAATTCAGAAGAGCCTGGTTCTAGGAGAATCACTCTAAGCATATGTATTAGTAACCAAATCATCTATGCATTTAAATTCCTTCCTTTCCTTTTGGTAGCTGCAGGAGAAATTTCTCTTATGTTACTTATGACAGATGAAGAGGAACTTGAACCAGTGACTGAAATTCTTTCAAAGAGAATGAAAAATGGACAGAATGAGGCCAGGCATATTATTCTCAGAGGGTCTCACAGGTCCAAAAAGACTCTAAATAAAAAGAAATATTCTCTGTGTTACAAAGTGCTATCATGAAGTATTTTCAGAGCAGCTACAATAACTAAACTATAATCCTCCTAAATGTTGTCTCCACTGAAACTTGAATAATGACATATTTAATAATTAACATACTCAGCCAGCAATTTTTCAACACAAAGCTAAAAGAAATTTGTTAAGCCAAAAAGATGCCAATGGCAAAGAAGAAACCTCTTAAACATTATTAATGCTCCAGGCTTGAGGAGGGGGGTCTGGTTAAGACTGTCAAAGCTACACTTTTCACAAGATTCAAACTGTTATAAGTAAAATGCTTCTCCTGATTTTGGAACTATAGAAGCTGCCCTTTCAAAACCGATACTCGGCAGACTATTTCCCTTCAATTAATTAATAGCTTTCTCTATTTGGCACTGATACATTTGCAGGTCGTTTTGGAAATAAAATGCTATGAGGAAATAAATATAAAACATTACAGATTAGCAAGAGTCCAACTTAATAAAATAATCTGATTAAATAAACTATTTTCCCCTAAATTTCCAGCCAAGTTTGAAATAAGTAAATTTCTCTGATTCAAGGCAATAGCACACTGTAAGAAAAATAACCATAACTTGACTAAACTTGAACTAATAAAATAGAAACAACAATGTGCCCCCCCCATGATAAATGATAAACTATCTTCGGGGAAATGTCTCCTCTAGATGTAGTTGTACTAATTTATTACAATGCCAGGTTTTCTGTTAGCAGAAATAATGAACACAGAGTTTTCAAATCACTGATCATTTTTCCAAATTGATCATTCTGCTACTTTTCAATGACCAGTATGATCATATAATATCTTATTTCCCCTCTGTAATAAGCCTAAAGGTGGCTTCATCTTATTAAGCATGATACCTCTTTGGCTTATTCACTCACTGTTCTGGTAACTTAACCACTCTGCAGAATTCACAATAATGGAATTTAGTTATCCCTTCATGTAAGAGACATTGACTTAGTCTCTACTATGCGCTAGACTTTTCCATTCCCCAAGAGAGTTTTGTTGCAGCTAAGATTTACAATCCATTCAGAGGACTGAAGTGGGGCACCCACCTCAACTGGGGCAGAAGTCAAGGACTACTCTGCAGAGAAAATGGCAACTCTGCTGGGTCCATGAAGGCCTAGAGGATTCAAAGAAGTGGATTCAATGCAGGCAGCAAAGGGCCAGTGACTAAGACCTTGATGTTCCTGGATTTAATACCGCTTAGTACAGGTGATGCAAATAAAGGTCAGGCCATGGATGGCTTGCATTTGGCAAATAAAGGAAACAGAAATTAATCCTAAAAGCAATAGAGAGCTGTTGAAATATATCAGAGGTAATGCTGTTAGATTTGTTTTGGGCCAATTACGTTAGCTAAGTGTAGAGAATGGAGTTGATGGGCAAAGATACAAACTTACAAAGTAGCTGTTTAAATGTCTGTGTCTTCCAATGAACAATAAATCCCTGAAGGCAAGAACTACAACTCCATCATGGTTAAGAGTATCTGATGCTCACTTAATAGGCAACAGAATGCATGATGGGATGAATGCTACAGAGACAGGGAGGTTGACTGAAAGAGTCTTGGAACAATCAAGGCATTACTTAGGTATAAACTTAGGCAGCAACAGGAATGGGGGAAAGCAGACAGAAATGAGAAATATGAATGCAGTCAGCTCAACAGATGGGTGACCTGTTTCACAAAGATTCCAAATCCAGGATAAGACACACATATTCACTGAAGACTCATGCTTTGGACATCTTGAAGAAGAAGCACCCATAAGATTTCAATGTCAAGATCAAGAGATCAGAGATGGAGGAGTCTTCAGTGAATAAGTGGGTCTAAGAATGGGAGGAGTGAATGAGTTATCTCATACATAGAAAGTTTAGAGTGAGAAGAATCAAAAGTAATGCAAAGACATCCAGAGAAGGCCATCTTCAGGGGTGGGTAGTGCAAGAGATGAAGCTCTGTCCTAAGATATGAAAAGATTTTTGTGTGCAAGGGACAAGCAAGGATTTGGAGTCAGGGGCTTCAGGCGTCTATGACAGCAACAGCAAAAAGGAATAAATCCAGTGCAATTCCTTTGGTAACGGCAAAAAGGAATTAATCCAGTGAAATTCCTTCAGTGTGGAGTGGTGATGTGACATTCCCAGAGTCACCAACTCTGGGAACTTGCAAAGCGGCAGCTGCTAATAACTAGCATCTTAGGTTCTTACACCACCAAATTTGGGTGTAGGAAGAGTTGAACTCCTTCCAAAGGTCTGACTTTCTGATTCTAATCAAGTTCCATTGCTCGATCACTCAGAATATGAACACCAACCAAACAGAACAGCCTCCACCTTTCCAAACAACAGGTCCAAGAAAACAAGAGAAACGATGAGCCTGCAGTCTCAGAGTCCTGCCCAACAAATGGGAAAATACGGCTTGTTCATTTCTACGCAGTGACGCTAATGATTCAGTTAAACTGACTTCTTTGAAGGAAAATTACTGTTAATAACCTTAATTTCCTCCTAGTCTCTTCCCCTAGGTACCTGACATTTCAGATAAAATATTTTCATAAAATATTAAAAGCAAAGGAATGATTATATTTTAGGTATCCAACTCCATGTTGACAGACCTTATGAATCTCTTCTATCTCTAAGCCTACATTTTTTGGTTCACCAGAGAAATGCAGTTTCCCATTACATTTTTTTAATGCTACATGGAAGGCTGACCACAAAGTGGGTGGGGTCTGCATCTGCATCCCCAAGCCCACTGGCCAACCTCCTCCTGCCTCTTCCTTGCCTGCTGGCTTCTGTCTGGGTCCACTTAATAGAAAGCACCCGCCAGAGTGGAGGGAAGGGGCAGAAGAAGAGTGTGGTGAGGATACTCATCCCCCTGCAGTCTCCCTGTTGGGGCATTCCAGGGTGACTGTGTCTCTCTACAAAGGGACACGGCTCTTGTCAGGCAGTCCTCACTCCTTCTCTGGGAGTAGAAATAGCCGCCCATGGTTGCTAGGTCCCTCTTTAGCATGCACCCTGATGGTGTTCCCTACACCTGCCCACACCTTCCAAGGGGTCCCTTTTGTAAGCCTTCCTCTGGGCCTTGTTCTCCACCAGGGTCCTGAAGGACACAGGTTTTAAGAGTGACCAGGTGGTGCCCTCCATTGAGCTTTCAAAGGCATTATCAAAAGGAATTGTCTGCAAACTGTGAAATGCTATAACATTTCCATGAGCGAAACCTAGCACAGACTTTCCTGAATATTCGAGGTTTCCATGCCAAGGAAATATGACTGAATCCTACCATATTTCTACAATTCACAGTAGGCTGTAAAAATAAACATGCAGAAGGCATACAACCAGAATCTGAATGTCACTGCCAACCTAACCAGAATTTTTCTTAAAAATGGATAATCTGGAGAAACAGATGAAAGACCCAAATCTGTCTTTGGAAAACAGAAACAAGATTTGGTTTTTCGGCCATTCGTCCACATCAAGTTTTGCTAATCCTCCTATTGTGATGCTGTAATGTAATTCCAACACCTGCAGAGGAGGTCATGAGATTCCAAAAAGTAACTAATAACTGACTTTATGTTACTGATAACAGTTATACTTATCAAAGTTGTCAATTCTGAAAAAAGTTTGCAATCAGTGACCTAGATTTCCTGTATTTTCTACAATATCCTTCTAAGTGAAAATACAGTGTAGCTTCTAATTTATATAGTCTTATGTCTATAAATAATTTGTAAAAATCATGAATATTAATTTTGGGTATCTATTAAGGGGAACTCAATAAGATAGTATTATTTCTAAGCTACTAATTCCCTAAGGAGAAGGTAAAAGGGATTCTTAAATAATTAAGTCCAGTCACCCCTCAGCATCCACAGGGTTTGGGTTCCAGGACCCCAACAGATAACAAAATCCATAGATACTCAAGCCCTTATATGAAATGGTATAGTACAGCATTTGCATGTAATCTATGCACATCCTACGATTTAAACCATCTCAAGATTCATTACAATACCTAATGCAATGTAAAAGCTGTATAAATACTTGTCGCATTGTATTGTTTAAGGAATAATAATAAGGAAAGAAGTCTATACATGTTCAGTACAGTTAGAACTTTGTTTCCCCAAATATTTTCAATCTGTGGTTGTTTAAACCCACAGAGGCAGAGCCAATGGATACAGAGAGGTGACTGTATTAGAAAGTCTACAACCACAAATACACCCAGACAGGAATTTAGCAATGAAATTAACTTAATTGTCCCAGGTCAATATCGACCTCTGTTGTGTGTTGGCCATGCAGGGTCTCATTTCCCTGGCCACATACTCAAGGGTTTTTTTTGTTTTTTGTTTTTTGTTTTTTGTTTTTTTTTTTTTTGCGGTACTGGGGATTGAACTCAGGGGCATTCTACCTCCGAGCTATACCCCCCAGCCCTATTTTTTATTCTTTATTTTGAAACCGAGTCTCACTAAGTTGTGGAGTGTCTCACTAGGTAGCTGAGGCTGGCCGCGAACCCGGATCCTCTGGTCTCAGCCTCCTGAATGCTGGGATTACAAGCGTGCGCCACCACGCCCGGCTCCTACTCAAGGATTTTAACAGTATGTCTCTGCTGGGAGGAGTCTGGAGTTTCACAGCTTACCAAACAATTAGAAAACAGATTTTCAGCTCTCTGATTCTACAAGATATACCTTTATTAAAGGACTTTTATGTTATCCCTTTAACTAGTAAATTATTTTTGATTAAGTATTGTATTTTCAAGGACTACTAAGGACATGGTCTATTTCTAAAGTCATTTCCTGGTGTACAGCATATAGCTAAAACCTAACTGAATTAGTAAAGCAGTGTGCCAATGTGGGACATGCTTCTGTTAGAGGAGATCTGTTCAGCTGCATAATTTGAGGTTCCATGAGATGGAAATTTCACAGGGACCTTTTTAAAAGGCAATTTGGCAGTGTTCTCTCAAAATTTAAAATGTGCCTAGCCTTTTGACCAAAGGGTTCTATTTTTTGGAATTTAACTGTAAGAAATCCTCATGCATGTGTCCAAAGACCTATCTTTCAGTTTACAATAGTGAAATAGAAAAAAAAATGGTTAAAGTATAGTATACACATACTACCAAATTTTATACAACATGAGAAAGAATAAAATAACTAATATATCAACATGATAAAAACTCTGATATACAGTTAAGCAGACAAAAGCGAGTCACTGAAAAATATGGATATAGTATCACTTAGTTCATGTAATTAAAAAGGACATGTGTATATATTTATATGTGTAAATGCATAGAAATGGGAGCGAGGAGAAGCACTGTTGCCATCCGTATATCTGGGGGATGGCAAGAAAGCCTATACATTTTTCACTTCTATGCTTCTGCATTATCATTTCAACTGAAGCATGCTAGTGCATCCCTTACATCATTTTTAAAACCACTGAAAACAAAAAACTTTTTAAAAATTCCAGAGAGGACTTTGGTGATTTGTTCAATGATAGTGCATGAGTAGCCATGAAAGAAACCCATCTCTAAGAGGCAGACGGCGCCCCTGCATTTGGTCCAGTGTGATCTCCCAAAGAAGAGGAAAATGAGGGTTGATAGGTGGATTGCACCTTGACACCCTAACCTGCAGAAACAGATCTACACCGTATATGTTCAGGACAAATACAGCAACTAACAAAGAGCAGGAGGAACATCTCATGACTGGCTGAATTCAAATCAGTGACGCAGGCAAAAGAACCTCCATGTCCCCATAAATGAAGTCACCCATCTCTCTACTTCTGTGTTCTTATTCCAAAAGAGTGCCAGGAAAGAGGAAAGAAAATCATATCCTGCCTCTCTCAACTCTGTATATTTACTAACATCTTTGAAAATTGGGGGAGAGAAAAATCAGGCAAGAATTCATAATCTGAACTCTTTATGCACATTCAAAGTACATGACCACAACAACCTTTGTAAGAAATTTAACAAAAAAGAGGGGAGAAATCAAATAAAACTACTGACATTTTGTAATACACAATGTTTCCAAGCACTTACATTTGACAATAGTCTCAAAATGGGGGCTACGGGGGCCGACCAATTAATTCCGGAAATGTATTTGGCTTGGCCACCCCATGGATTGACATGTTTGTTTTTATTTTAATTATTCCCAAACATTTTTAAATGCGATTTCACACTCCAAATAAATCTGGATGTCATGCTTCCCTTGAAAATGCATAGGCGCTGGCAATACTGAGCTCCAGGCCCACCTGGTAGAACCTGGCAGAGCTGGTAGAATTCTGGCAGATCTACATGGCAGCTACTCCCCAGGAAGGGCCTGGATGGGCACAAGCCCCCCAGCTCCCTAAACTCTGGCACATTTGGTCACACACCTGGGCATGTAACTCACCTGGCCCCTGAAATCACCCGATCCATAACACTCTCCCTGAAACTGTAAGAAAATATACCAGGTAAAAATGGACCCTCCACATAACTAAAATTATTTTTTTCTGTTCATCAGATGAGCATTTAGTAGCCTCCCTATCTTGGACATCTGACCTAAGCAACTGCAGAAACGAAAGCAACTGGAACGAGCTGAGGACACAGGGCTTTATCTTCAACTTCCTAGTGCAATTCCATCTTCACAGCAGGGCTGCCAGAAGCTTATCCACTTGCAATAATTGTCATACAACGTTTTACTGTCGCAAACCTTTCTGCAGCATGTGCCCCCCTCAATGGTAGGCAATCCAGTGCAGTGATTAGAAGCTGGAGCTCCATGTTGGCCTTCCGGGTTTCAATCCCAACTCTTCACTCCCTGGTGTGATCAACCTAACCTCCCCAAGCCTCAGTTTCCCCAAATGCAGACTAAAGAGACTATTAGTACCTACCCAAAAAAGGCTGTTGGGAGGATCATATGAAAAAAAAAATACATTTCAAGAGCTCAACAAACGTCTGCTGTTTTATTCCGTTTTACTGCTATTACCATGCAAAGTTGTGGACTCGAGTGTTCCCACTGGAGCCCTGTGGGAAAACAGGAGCCACGACTCCTCCCCTGAGCAACATTGGTCCCCAAGTTCTTCTAGCGGCTAGTCCTCTCCGCTAGATAGGAATAATACGGTCTTTTTGGAAGTCTAGCTGGGAGACACAGGTGCCCCAGGGAGAGCATGTGGCTCCCTGTGGTATATTTCCGTACTCCACAGTCACAGGATTTTGAGTTGAGTGAATGTTAGGTCCCTTGATCCAAAGGCAGCTGCAGCGTGAGGTAGGTCCAAAGGAAGATCCTGCACCGTGCGGTGGCCCTGTGGAGTGACTGAACTCTCTGTATTTACAAGGTAGCAGTGCAGGTGTCCCTTATAAGCTTTTGTTGGGGTTTTTGTTGTTTTGTTTTGTTTTTGTTTTGTAGTACTGGGGATTGAACCCATCTGACCTATACTCCTAGCCCTATTTTATTTTTTTTTTATTTTGAAACAGGGTCTCATTAAGTTGCAGAGGGCCTAAATTGCTGAGGCTGGCCTCAAATCAGCCATCCTCCTGTCTCAGCCTCCTAAGTACTGGGATTACAAGTGTTGTAACACCACACCCTCACAAGTTTTAAAGGAATTTACTGACTGGTCTGTATGTCTAGAACAATACCATGAGCCCTTATGGAGGCAAACAATAATGCTAATAGCATTTTGAGGGGAGGGAGCAGAAAGCAGCTAGAGTCGCAGCACCCACACAGCAGACCAGGAACTTTGGCCTACGGGTTATGCTCCTGCTTTTACAGAAAGGACTCAGGATGGAGGACCAGGGTCACGAGGCTATTCAGGACACGGTCAGGACTGGAGTGCAGTCTACCTGGTTCCTGAAGGTCTCAACAGCTCTGCATCACAAGCAGAGAGCAAGCCTCTATCCGCCCATAAGCAGCTTCTTCATGCTGTGTGGATCTGGATCCCTTCTGCAACCTGGTGACTCCTCTAGACCCTCTCGGCACAATATGTGAAATGCACACAAATACTTAAAGGTACAACAGAAACCAATCATACTGAAATATGCTTATCAGAATAACACTTATGAAAATGGACTGACAGTAATAGATGCCTTTCTTTTTAACCCATTAAATGTCAAGGCAGAGCACTGGCTCCACTGTCTGCCCCAATTCTCACTTGGAAGTAAGTGAAAATAAAAATTTGCCAGATATATTTATGGACCCACCAAAACGCATTCCCAAATCTTAATTGGATGCCTCTGAGTGAAGAACTCCTTAGGGAGAAAGGGAGATGGCAAATTCAAAAGGATCAGTCTGTTTCCTCTGGATCAGCTGCTTATACTTAATTACATCGAGTTACTTTTTTCTTCTTGTTTCTAAGGAAATGGCTACTCCTATTCATCCATGTCAGGGAGCCAAAAACATCCTTTAATTGTTCAGAAGGAAAGGAATGCTGTAGAAGGGCAATGTAACCTAACGCAGTGATGTGCCCAGCCCAGGACGCTTTCAATAGCTAGTGGTGGAATTTCCCAAAGGATCATGGGAGCAGAGCTGTGAAGGAGACTCCCAGTCCAGAGGAGAAGATAGCACAATCTCGTGGTCACATGGGTATGCCACATTCTCACTGAAGGTTTTATAAGTAGTAGGTGAGAGAGGTCTTCAGAGAAAACACTTCTGATTTATGGTCTTTTCAACTTTTTTGATTCCATAAAGCAAAGGGAAAAAAAAAAGTAGACAGAGAAAATTTTCTATTGTCAGGGAAAATAGAAAGCCTCAACTGGTCACATTCATTATCTTAAACATAATGACCTCCTAGCTGACATGAAAAGGTAGGGCATCATTACCTTCACCTGCTCTAAGAATTGGGAGTATACCTTCAGCAGAGGAATAGCATCCAAAGGCACGAGCATCCAGCCAGGCTTTTAGAAACTGCGTTTTGGAGGTGGTGATTGTAAAGGAGTGAAATTGGCCTTGCAAATAAAAGTACTCTGGGGTGATTTTTTGAAAGCAGGTTCAATGCCAACAAAGACAATGCAGATATTCATTCATCCACCCAGCAGTGCATTATTGCCTAGGCCTACCCTTCGCTGCAGTGAGGTAAACCTATTTTTATATTTGGTGAGCTAAAGAATCAGCCTCTGAACATGCCAAACCTTCTAATCATTCGAAGGCATAGCTAGGTAAATAATATTACAACTTGAGGAAGTATTTCTACTTTGAAGGGCAAGTCGTTACCAAAAGAAAAAGCTATTAAAGAGAAAAACAAATACTAAGGAATAGGAGCAAAGTTATTCTATTTCCCAAGTGTGATTGGGAAATAGGAAAATGTGGAGTGGTCAGCACTGAGAATTAAGTAAAAACACAGTTAACACCTGAACAGCAACAGCAAAGCCAGAGATGCCCTGTTGCTGCCCATCGGTGCTCGATAGCTGTATTTATTTCTCAATAGGTGGAGAAGTCTTTTTGACAGACACTAATATGCCTACACATTCATATTCTGAGGTGAAAAGTAACAATTTTAGAAACTTCAGTCTGGACATGAAATACCAACTGTGATCACTAGAGCACCTCCATTAGTCCTTGACCTCATTCTGCATATCAAACACAGAAGTTCTGGATTTTACAGAGACTGCCTGTGATCGTTTATTAAAAGCCTGGGTCACATGCAGTTTCATCCTTACTTTAGAAGTGGTCACAAATAACCAAAATTTAGTCCCACTCTGCTAAATTAATTTTGTTTCAATGATTTTTTATACTTCCACAAAAATATTTGATTTCATTTTTAAGGGCATTTGTGGAAAACATAAAAAATCCATACTCTCTCCTTCCCATGATAATATTACCTAAGGGCTCTGATTCAAAAGGATAAAATTTATTCTCAGTGTAAATTTTTTTTAAATACAAGTAAATGAAGTAGCTATCACTACCCTTTAAAAAAGTAATCTGCAAAAGCTGCTGCTCCTTAATCCTGATATTCGAATTTGCCAGCTATATCTGAAAAACTAAGTATGAAAATACAGATACTGAAGCAGAAGGTAACATCCCTTCTATCAGCCGTTCCTAACTTAGCATTTCTATGTGATGGATTCAAGGGAAACAGAACGGCAGACAGCATCAAGTTCAATTTCACTTAGAGGGTGGGGCAGGGATGAATACAAGGCAAGCGTTTGGTCAAGTCTTAATAAATCAAACCTTCATGGTATCCTAGGAAAATACCATGTTCACTGGGACTGTCAAATATAGCCCTCCCGTGTTACCCAAATCCGCAGGATACGTTCATCTAAAAGCAATTGGATATCTTTTTGGAAAAGACAAAACAACATCACACAAACATCAACTGGTCTCTGCTGGGGAGACAATTTTCAGAGGTGATACAGATTTTAAAAATCCATTTCTGCAAAAGCTTTTCGGAAACCCCTAACACTTTTTATACTTCCATATTCCACGATCTCATAAGACAAAAACACCGCCTTGGGATTCCAGGGCATGTAAGTAGTTTAACATCACTCACATTTCCGGGCACACAAATATAAAACTTCCAAAAGAGTATTTCAGAACAAAGCTGTTCTGCGTGGGTGTGCATTTGTAAAATAAAGGTAGAATTATTCCAACAGATGTAAATGTGCACCCACTGATCAAATGGAGTCTTTGAAATTCTGTTTTGACAGTTACTTGTAGAACAGCATTTCCACTGCAATTAATTGGAACTGGGTAGTGATACCATCAAAGCTAAATCAAAACCAAGTTCTGATGGCTGAGTAATAATATAGTTGGAGGGAAGTATAATCAGTCACCTAATACACAATGCCTTTAGTTTTGTTATAATACGTAACATTTGGAGGGCTACTAATTCTGGCAGCAGAAGTCTCGTGTACATTTAAATACTAATAAAAATACTATTTCATTTAAAAATGATTTTTTATGAGAACAGGTGTTCTCCCTAGACAGCAATCATTTATTAAACTTCTATGATTCAAAAGGAAGATGACATAGTCGATCAACAGGCCAGCTGAAAAATATGCAAGACTGTCCTATGAAAAGCAGCATTCTGGATTACATAACACAGATAGTCTGGGATTACACCACAGGCTCCTGCTGCGCTACATTTTTTATCTTCCTTATGATTCTGTAACTTAGGCCACTAAAGTTTGAAGAATAGTAAATATGAGGTTCTCAGTTCAACCACACCAGTTTTTAGACCAACAGTCTTGAAAAAAGCACTGAAAGGATAAAGTTAGAATGCTACACATGAACACAGTTTTTCTGTTCTGAAGAGCACAATTCTTCCTACACTTCTTTAATCTCCCTGGAGAATGCCCAGGTAGTCACCAGTTGCTTTTTCCTGGTCATGTCTACTTGATGCACCAGAGTTCCCGGTAAAGAGGAAATTCCATTCCATTTCGAGATGTTAGACAGCAGCCTATGGTTGGAGGGCATTATTGCCAACAAAACTACTAAAAAGCTATCTACATATATCCCTACATTAAATTGACAGACTACCACGTATCACATTAATAATTTTTTAAAAAGGTGTCTTTCCATGAATGTTTTGCCCAAAATTAAATCTTGAACACTGCACTTTAGAACAATAAGTAGAACCATTACAGGAGTTTAAGAGAAAAAAAAAGTCATTTCTAAAATACATGCATATTTATGGAAATCTAATAAGCACTTGTCTTTCTAGAACAATGCTAGTTTTATAATTCTAGATAAAGTTGCACTGAGACACATCTGGAAATTGGAGAATTCTGTATCTTCATACTTGGATTCAGCAGTCTACAAAGTCTACACTTAAAAGTATTGTACGATATATAGGTAGGTCTAATTGGTTAAGTAAAAAGCAACTTTAAAATTCTAAAAATGAAGCAACCTTTAGTCTCCTTCATTTACATGCTTTTAGGAGGCCCCAACACTGCCCCCAGGGCTGAGCCTGCTGGTGCTGTTTGAAGTGGAAATAGTCAATCATTTCTACGATTTCCCCAGAAGAGGTTAAGACCCACATGCACACACATTACATGCGTTACACACTGCCAACTATTTCCAACCAAAATAATCATAAACACGCCGAGCCCTATTTCTAGCCCAGAAGCGGGTGAATGTCTGGAGACTCTGAGGAAACCCAGTAGGCGATGACTACAGGGGAAGGGGGTGGCGGCGGGGTCCCCTGCCTCCCGCGCGCGCAGGGCGCCGGGCACCCCGCACCTGCACCGGGTCCCCGGCAGGGCATCCGGGTGCGCGCGCGCGCGTCCAGGACGCACCCGCGGAAAGCAAACAAGCCGGGCGGGAGCATCCTCCGGCGGGACCCGAAATGCCTTCTCCTACCTGTCACTTTGCCTGGAGCGGCTGCCGGGGATGCGGCCGCGGCCGCCGCCGGGAGCCCCGGTGTGTGCGCGCGTGTGTGCGCGCGTGTGTGTGTGAGATCTTGTTTGCGGTGCAGCTCACTTCCAGCTCCCGGCGCCACCAACCCCCTCCCCGCCATCAGGAGCGCCGCCAAGCCCCCTCCCGGCGCGGCCCCGCCCTCCGCAGCCTCCGCCCCCCCTCCGGCCTCCCCGCCTCCCGCCGCGCGGTCCTCACCTCCGCCCGGGCGGGGGTCTCGGCCGCCGCTCCCCGGCGAGCCCGCGGGCAGCCCGGCCGCTCTGCCGCCGCCGCCCGCGCCCGCCGCCCCTCGGTGGCCGGCCGATCCCTCCTCCAGCCCCGAGTCTCCCTCCCGCTTTCGCCTCCCGGCTCCGGAGCCCGAGCTGTCGCCTCGCAGCCCCAACCTGCCCAGGCTACGGAGCATGCCCAGTGCGGCGCGCCCGGGCTGGGCTGGGGGTGGGCAGGGGCCGGGCGGCCGCCGGGCACCTGGAGCCCGCGGGGCGGGGAGGGGGCGCCGGCGGGCCGGGCGCAGCCTCGGAGCTGGGGCCGGGCGGCCGGGCGGGTGGAAGGTGGCCTGGAAGGAGGCGGGTGGGGCATCCGGCGAGGCCGCTGGGCTGCGAGCTCCTCGGGGTCTCCCGGGCAGCTCCCCGCAGCACGTGCCCGGTGCCTAGGGGTCGGGGTGCGGCGCTGGGTGGCGAAGGGCGCAGCCCCGGGAGTGGGGACCACCCTCCTGGGATGAGGCTGGCAGGGGGATTGAGCACAGAAAGCGGAGGGGGTCAGGACGGGCGAAAACCGGTGTCCAAGCGCCGCTGGCCAGGATGGGGGGAGTGCTTGTTTGTTCGTATTTTGCTTAATAAACACACAAAGCGCTTATACTCCATCAGGCACTGTCCTGAACGCGTTTTATTCATTTAATCCGTTAAACAATCTTCCAAAACAAGTACTACTGTGATCTTGTTTTTACCCCCCTCGAGGCTTACACTGATCCACTGGGAGATAAGTGGTTCCAAAAAGTCGTACCCTAAGTGCAACCTCAAACATGCAAACCCCCAGACTTGGTCCCCGGGATGCCGGAGCGCTGCCCCAGCCAGTTCCCGGTCCACCCTAGCCCTTCAAGGCCCCCAAAAGCCTCCAAGTCACACTCACACGGAGGCCCTAAAGGTGCTGGGTCTAGCATCACCCTTTGTGTGGACCCTCGCCAAAATCGACTCCCGGACTCCCCGAGGACTCCCTCCTCCCCCGGGCTACTCGTCGCCTCCTCCTCCTCCTCCCAGCCGGCGGCCACCAAAACCCGGAGACGTGGCACCTGCGCATTGGGGACTGGGGCCATGCTCTCAGCTGAACTGGGCATGCTCAGCTTCCGGAGCGGGTCTGGCTGGCCAGGCGAAATGAAAGGGAACGAGTGCGCGGGTAGCTTAAGAAATGGAGGGAAGATGTGTAGGCAAACAATCGTCCAGGCTCCTAGGAGCAGTTGGAGATGTAGAAGGCTCATTCCTCTGGTACAGTCTGGCCGTTTCCAGGCAGGGCTAAGAGATTAAGACAATGATCAAAAGTTGACTAATTGGGCGCCTTAAGCGAGAAGGGGCTGAGGGCCCACTGACCACTCCCCAGCTAAACTGTGAGGCTGTGATTTTAGCTGAGCCTTGAAGAAAGCTCCTCAGCAGCCGAGTCTGGCTGCCTGTGAGGATGCCAAGAAAAATACCCTAGATCAAGTTTCCCTGCAAGATTGGAAAGCAAAGACAGAGCCCAGGGAAAAGCTGGTTTTTCACTGTTCGGGGTCTTCAAGATGTGTTGACTTTGTCGGGTGCCTGCCTGCCGGGGTGGCAAGGCACTGTGTGCTTCTCAAGCCGTAATGGGCACATGAATCGCCTCGTCTCTTGTTAAGGTGCAGATTGTGATTCCACAGATCTAGGGTAGAACCTGAGGTTGTGTATTTCTAAAAAGCTCCCATGTCATGCTGATACTGCTGCTCTTCAGATCAGACTTTGAATAGCAAGGGGTTTGGGCAGTATTTGAGGCCTTATACATTATATAAGAGGAAATTAAGGTTCAGAAAGGCTACACAAATTGGCTCAGTAAGTAGTAGTAGCTAGGTCCAAGCCCAGTTCTCTGGGGCTTCCTTTGTATGTTCCCTTATTCCCCAGTTGGCACCCATAGCAGATATGCTGGAAGCTGTCATTTGTGTGTTTTGACCAGCAGAACCTAGCTTAATACACAGTACACCCAAACATATTATATCAGTAAGTAAGTCTTTGCTCCGTAACAAACACACCCAAACTCAATGGCTTCCAACAACAGTTATTAATTAGCTCACAATTCTGTGGATCAGCAGCTAGGGCTGGAATAGGCTGTGTGGTTCAGGCAGCTGTGCATGTGTAGCCTGGAGCCTCATCCTGATGGCTGGGATGACGATGTTTCTCTATGGTTTCTTCACATAGTGAGCTCCTACTTCCCAGCTGAAAGGGAGAGCAGGACCCAATTGAAAATATATATATGAATATTGGCCAAATCAAGCCATGTGCCCATGGCCACAATTCAGCATGGGGAAATAGTCTTCACTTTAGATAGGAGCAGATGCAAAACAGTAAGATCTCTCCCTTCTCCTCCTCCTCCTCCTCTTCTTCTTCCTTGTCCTCTTCCTTTTTAAATCTACTATATACACCAGCTTCCATAAAACTAGCACCCTCTCCTATAGTTCATTCAAAATTTTATAGATTAAGCCTTTGGTTTCTACATATTCTTAAAATAAATTATAGCAATCTGGTCTTACTCTTAGGTCTTGAATCTGATATCAAACTTATTAATGAATCTCTACTTGTTGGAATATAAGCATTAGTGGATTTTTCCTAAACCCTAAATTCAATTTGGTTTGGTTGAAGCTCCCAAACTCTCCCCTTAATGACATCTCAGTCATTCACTCAAGAAATATTTTCATGACATTTTATGTGCCAACACTCTTCTTTGCCCAGGATACCAATGTAAACAAAAGACAAATCATTGCCCTTATGAAGCTTAGATATCATTAGAGGAGACAGACAATGGCATAATGGACACAATGGCACACGCCTGTAATTCCAGTTCTTGGGAGGCAAAGATAGGAAGAAAGCAGGTTCGAGACCAGCTTCAGCAACTTAGACACTCAGCAACCTAGCAATACCATATTTCAAAACGAAAAATAAAAAGAGCTGGAGTATAGCCCAGAGGTTGAATGCTACTGGGTTCAATCCCCAGTACCAAGAATAAATAACTGTGGACATGGAGTAGTGCAAAGAACCTTACAGAAAAGGAAAGGGCTTCCTGAAGTGGGCTGGGCAGCTGCTATTTTTGACAGGGTTCAAAGATGATCTCTCTAAGGATGCAGCATTTGAGTGGAACCTGAATGAAAAGAGAGATGCAAATATCTGGGGAAGAGCTTAACTGGGAGAGAGGACAGCAAAAGCCCTGAGGCGAGAATGTGTTTGGCATGTTCAGGAGCAGAAGAGAAGCCAGAATGGCAGAGCAAGACATAGAATGAGCAGAATTGGAGTCACTGAGGCAGGAGGGGGCCAGACCCTGGAAGGACACCAGGAGGGCACTGGGCTTCAGTGTAAGCATGATGTGAACACACTGGAAGGTGTTGAGCAGGGCTGGGACTTGATCTGATTGATAGTTCAGAGAGAGTCTCTCTCAGAATGCTTGTAGAGCAGGAAGAGAAAGAGGGGGCCTAGAAGCCATGCACACCTATAATCCCAGTACTAGGGAGGCTGAGACAGGAGCATCGCAGGATCGAGGGTCAGCATGTGATAATTTAGCAAGACCCTCTTTCAAAATAAGGCTAAGGTATAGTTCAGTGGTAGAGCACCCCTGGGTTCAACCACTAGTACCATTAAAAAAACAAAGGGAAGGAAAACAAAGAATGACTATTCCAAGCATGCAACAATGGTTCCGACCAGGGCAGATTCGATAACTTTTTAGTATGAGAACTCGGACCTAGTTAAATCTTCAACTTCAAACTCAAGTTAAATTCGGTCTCCTCCCTGTCCCCCTTGCTGGCCCAGCTGCGTTCTCTGGGCTGGGGTGGGAGTTGGTGGCACAGGATGTGGCTCTTAACACTTCCCTGCCCGCTGCCCTTCCCAACCTCCTACCTCCGCTCTAGCTCCTCCAGCATTTGGGGCTGGAAGGAGGAAGAAAGGGGAGAAATACCTGTGGACATTGTGTCCTCTCTGGGTTTGCTGTGGCCAGGAGACCAATGTGGCTTCCTGTGGCTGTGTCCAGAGCCAGCCCTCTGCCACAGAGAGCATAGGGCGGGCCTTCTGGAACTCCACCCGGGGATTCTGCTCTCTTTTTTCTAAACTCCACAGCGTCTCAGGGATGGATTTCACATGCCAGGGAGTCTACCCTGTTAAGTGGGGCATCAACAAGAAGGTTAAGCCCTGCAGTCTTCCAGTGTCCAGCAAAAGCACAGAGAAAAGAGATGAAATTGCCCACCCCAGCCAGCTAAAGGGTTGGCAGGGCAGGAGGCAGGTAAAATGAAGACATTTCTGCCATAGGAAGACAGAGCCTGGACCCAACTGTGAACGTTTCCTCTTTCATAGGATCCCTTAACACCTCTCTGTACTCAACTGTAAACTCTAGTTATGAATTCCCAGGCAACATCTTGTTTATGTGAATTAATGTCTCACAAGAAAGGCAGAAGCCACCGGGCGTGGTGGTGCACGCTTGTAGTCCCAGCATTCAGGAGGCTGAGACCAGAGGATCCGGGTTCGCGGCCAGCCTCAGCTACCTAGTGAGGCACTCCGCAATTTAGTGAGACTCGGTTTCAAAATAAAGAATAAAAAATAGGGCTGGGGGTATAGCTCGGAGGTAGAATGCCCCTGAGTTCAATCACCAATACTGAAAAAAAAAAAGAAAGGCAGAAGCAGCCACCAGTGCACCCAGTTCCTTACTCGGGTTTTTATCAAGTCTTACTTCTTGTTGTTGGGGAATATGAGAGGAGACAAAGGACAAGGAAGACCTTTAGGTTAATGGTCGCAACTGTGTTAGAAAAGACTACACTGTATCCTTTTTGGAGAAAGGGCAGTACATCTCTTGTCCAGATTTAAAGTGACCCATTAATCACAGCTTCCACCTAGCTCTTTACGAGCTGTCCTTTGGAAAGGAAGAGGTCACCACTGGCCCATTTGTCCAGTTTGCTTTAATTAGAGACATATATCTTGGCAAAGTGAGCAGCTCAAAGACAGGCCTGACATGAGCTGTCTTGGCCTCAGGGTATCCCCTCCCTAACCCTGTGTCTCCTTCTACTTGTGTGCGGAAGAACCAAAAAAAAAAAAATTAAATTAAAAAAAAAAACTTGGAGGCACTGAGAACCAAAGAAAAAAAGAAAATTGCTCAAGAATTGAATTTATTACAACCTAATTGTGATTGGAAAAAAAAATGACGAAATTTTCTATTAAACCATTTTTTTATTAGAGTGGAAAGGAAGAATAGAAAGAAAATACAAATGGAGAAGTTAGTTTTATTCTATTCTAAACACCTTGCTTAAGAATAAAAGTTTTATATTAGTGTGCCCTCCCCCATCCAACCCCTTCAGTTAAATCAACTTCTTTGCTTTGAAGGGTCTTTCTTTTTTCATCTGGAGACCCTCTTATGCCCCATCTTCTCCCTAGCATACACATATTAGGGAGAACATATGCTTCTTTACTCTTTGTGATTGGCTAATCTCACTTAACATAATGTTCTCCAGTTGCATCCATTTCCCTGCAGATAACATGATTTTGTTCTTCTTTATAGCTGAGTAAAATTCCATTGTGTACATATCCCATAGTTTTGTAATCCATTCATCTGTTGATGGACATCTTGGCTGCTTCCATAGTTTGGCTATTGTGAATTGTGCAGCTATAAACATAGATACACATACGTCGGTCTGATAGTTTGGTTTCCATTCTTTTGGGTAGATACCCAGAAGTGGTATTGCTGGATCAAATGGTAGGTTCATTCCCATTCATCTGAGGATCCTCCATATTGTTTTCCAAAGTGGTTGCACTAGTTTGCAGTCCCACCAACAGTGTATTAGAGTTCCCACTTCTCCACATCCTCGCCAGCAGTTGTTGTTGTTCGTGTTTTTTATGATTGCCATTCTGATTGGAGTTAGGTGAAATATATATCAAGGTTACTCACTAAACTGAACTTGAGAGGGAGGGAGGGCGAGGGAGCAGGGTGGGAATTTGGGGAAGGGGTCAAATGAGAATTGTGAGCACATACATCGTTATCAGTTTGTACCTAACAAAGATGTATGCTTGCAATGTATGAATAAAACTTTAAATTAAAAAAAAAAAAAGAATAAAAGTTTTAGCTCAGCCGGGCGTGGTGGCGCACGCTTGTAATCCCAGCATTCAGGAGGCTGAGACCAGAGGATCCGGGTTCGCGGCCAGCCTCAGCTACCTAGTGAGGCACTCCGCAACTTAGTGAGACTCAGTTTCAAAATAAAGAATAAAAAATAGGGCTGGGGGTATAGCTCGGAGGTAGAATGCCCCTGAGTTCAATCCCCAGTACCG
>PVLC010000054.1:0-127229 GCA_004027655.1 Graphiurus murinus
AATATGGTCTAGTGAGTTTACATAGAGACCCTCCTCCTCCTCCTCCTCCTCCTCCTCCTGCTCCTCTTCCTCCTTCTCCTCCTCCTTCTTCTCCTCCTCCTCTTTCCTTTTTGGTACTGGAGATTGAACTCACAGGTGTTTGACGTCTGAACCATACCCCCAGCCCTGTTTATTTATTTATTTTTATTTGGATATAGGATCTCACTAAGTTGCTGAGGGTCTTGCTAAGTTGTTGAGGCTGGCTTTGAACCTGCGATCCTCCTGTCTAAGCCTCCCAAGTACTGGGATTACAGGCATACACCACTACACCTGGCTACATAGAGAACCTTAAGAGAGAAATAGAAACTATAATAAAAGTACTAACCAGAAATTCTGGAACTGAAAAGTACTGTAACTGAAATTGGAAATTCATTGGATGAGCTTAACAGTGAGGCTAGAGATGGTGGAAGAATGACAGTGAACTTGAAGACAGACCAATAGGAATTATCCAGTCCAAGAACAAATAGGGCAAAGTTTGAAAACAAAACAAAAAACCTAAAGAGATCTGTAGGACAATATGCAATGGCCTAAAATATAAATAATAGGATATTTAGAGGGAATGAGAGTCGGGCAAAAAATATTTAAGAAATAATGGTCCCCAATTCCCCTAAATTGTATAAAAATCATTAATTTAAAACTCAAGAAGCTCGCCAAATGCCAAGCAAAGTAAATACAGGAAATTCATAACTAGGCACATTATAGTCAGTTGGAAACCAAAGATAAGAAATCTTTAAAGTAGCCAGAGGGAAAAAATATACCTTATAAAAAACTATTAATGCCTTGTCCAAGATCTTTATTTTTTATTTTTGTGGTGCTGGGAATTGAACCCAGGAGCATCCTACCTCTGAGCTATACCCCCAGCTCTACTTATTTTTTATTTGGAAACAGGGTCACTAGGTTGCTGAAGCTGGCCACAAACCTGCGATGCTCTTGTCTCAGTCTCCCAAGTACTAGGATTACAAGTATGTGTCATCATGCCCCTCTGGAAGCCAGGATCTTGAATAATATCATTAAGTTGCTGAAGGAAAGATAAATGAATAAAACTCCTGAAAGCCCAGAATTCTATTTAGCATAAATATCCTCAAAGTAAAAATTTGAAAGATATTTTCTGATAAATGAAAGCTGAAATAATTCATTGCCATCAGATCTGTATTAGAGGAGATTCTAAAAGACATTATTCCACTTAAAGGGGAACAGTAGTAGAAACCTGTGTATGGTTGAAGTAAACAAGGTATAAAGAAGAGCAGTGAGGGCTGAGAGTGTGGCTCAGTGGTAGAGCTCTTGGCTTGCATGTGCAAAGCCCTGTGTTTGATTCCCAGCAAATACACACACACACACACACACACACACACACACACACACACACACACACACTGAAAATGGTAGAAAGGTGAGTGAAGATAAAGAATGGTAGTTTTTTTTTCTCTCCTAATTTTACAAAAGAAAAGAAAGAAAAAAAAACAGTATCACTAAAATATGGGGCTTAAAATGCTTATTTACTGTACCACTTCATACTTGACCCTTCACACTTCCTTCTTCACACTTCCCTTCTTACTTCACAACTTTTAACTTCCCATTCTACATGTTCCAAAATTTGTAGGGTTGTGACTGTTTCCAAACCTTTATGCACAGAAGGACAAATAAAAAGTGGTGAACTTAAACCCAACCATATCAATAATTATATTAAATATAAATAGATTAAACAGTCCCACTAAAAGGCAGAGATGATCAAACTGGATATAAAAATCAATATCTACATATATCCTGACACAAGAGATGAAATTGAAATAGAAAAATACAAGTAGAGTGTAAGTAAAAGGATGGGAAAAAGCATACCATGCAAACTCTCTATATATACATATATGTATACATACATGCAAAGATTATGATATGACAAAACATAAAGAGGAACATTTAATTAGTATAAAATTCCAAATTAAATAAAAAGTTATAACCATCTTAAATAACATATATATGTAGCATCACAAGAATCTCAAAATCTGTGAAGTTAAAGTTTGGGGAACCAAGGGAGAAATAGACAAATCTGAAATTATAATTGGATATTTTAAATTTAACTAAGTTCCATAGCATACTAGGTAGGAAATATAATGGCAGGGTTCAGTGGCCCACACTTGTATTCCCAGTTCCTTGGGAGGTTGAAGCAGGAGGATCACAAGTTCAAGGCCATCCTGGGCAAGATACTGAGACCCTGTCTCAAAATAAAATTTTGAAAAAGGTATGGGGATGTAACTCAGTGGTAGAGTGCTTGCCTAATATGTAGGAGGCCCTGGGTTTTACCTCCAGGACAAATAAAGCAAAAAGAAACCTAATTGTTGTTAATTTTGTCTGATTGGTCGAGGGGTATGGACTTTCTCTAGCACTAAATGCAGGGAGTGACTTAAGTCACAGATACTTAACTAAGTACAATGTCTTAGATTAAGAAGTCATCTTTAAATTGAGTCTCTTATATTTTCTAGAAAATAAAAATTTCAAATACACTTTTTGGTGCATTGTAATATACATCATAATGAGATTCACAGTGATAGAAACATGTGCACACAGCACTTGGTAAGTTCCCCCCCTAACCCCGCATCGCCTCCCCTTCCCCATACATGATATTTAGTTTGGTATTGATAATTTCATATATGTGCATAGAATTATTTGAAGTGTTTCCTTCACCAAACCCCCTATCCCCCACCCATATCCTTCCCCTAGATCCCCTCTGTCACTCCACTGGGGTTTCTCCTCTATCTGGAGTACCTTTAGTTTCCTAATTTCTCTCTAGCTTCAACAAATAAGAGAATATATATGACCATTCACTTTCTGTGACTGGCTAATCTCACATAGCACAATATTCTCTAGTTTCATCCACTTTCCTGAAAATGACATAATTTTGTTCTTTTTATGGTTGAGTAGAATTTTATTGTGTGTGTATATACCACACTCTTGTAATTAATTCATCAATTTATGGATACCTAGGACGGTTCCATAATTTGGCTATTGTAAATTGTGCTACTAATTTTATTTTCTATAACCATTCATATAATAATTTTATAGAAATTATTTTCTGTAAAATAATTTTAAAATGTATTTAATTCATTCCTATGTGGAGGTAGGCTTAGAAAACTTTATTTTGCCTTTTGAATGTATTTCAACACAGCAATAGATTTTGAAACACCGAAAAAAAGATTAACAATGGATCTTGGAAGCTCTCTTTTGGTTATCTGATGGTTCAACCCACATTAGCTTGATCAATTTGAGGTTGAATTTTCACATTGATTCCTGATATCCTTAGTGATTAAAATATTGACCTCCCTAATCATTTATTTCAGGTTACAGAGACACACGTGGTATTTCATTATGGAAATGTCGGTGCTCTATCTGTGTCCATACGGAGCACCATTCCACTCATGCATGGAGGTGGCCTTAGAGGTGCCTTTGGGTAGGGCCAAGTTTTTTTTCTCAAAATAGAGCTTTGAATTTTGTCAATCGCTTGGACAGAGCAGGAGGGCACTTGGCGCCAGGAGGAAAAAAGACTTTGAAAAGGGAGGGGGGAGGACACAGTGGATGGATTTGGCTGACTTCACAGCGTTGCCTGGGGTCTGCTCTGGTTTAGAATATGAATTAGGCAGTTTGTGATTGGTACACATTGTTTTATCACAGAAACAAAATTGGTAGATTTCCCCCCTTCTTGATATTCTGTAAAATGAAATTGAGAGATATCTATTATTTAATTACTAAACATTATAGTCTCCTGTAGTCAAGGAAAGATTAAATTTCAGGATGGCACAGAAGAAAATATGCCAAGTCAGGAGCAACACCAAAGACTAGACTTTTTTTTTAAATAACAAACTGAAAGGTAAAAATTCTGAGCCAAAAATTAACTTATATATTTCAGTTGAAGAAATATTAGTGTTTTTTTCTAGATAATATTTTTGGATATTCTCACTTAAATTTTTATTCTCTTCTTATTTAAATATAATAGTAGCATAGAAAGCTCAGTGACTTTGATCAAACCCTTTTAAATGGTTTATAATATATGTTCCAATACAAAAAGTAGCACAGAATCTTCTATGAATTCATATTTTCATGCCCAAAGGACACATAAGAAGCCTGTGTGTGAATATTTTCTTTTTCACTAAGGCAATATAATGAACTAATCTTTCTCTTAAGGGTTGACATTTGGGGGGACTATTATCAAACTGGGAAGTATAAATGGTCTGGTTTATAGAGTTTCTTTTTTTTAAATGAAGGCATTGCCTTATGGGTTGAAGGCATTGCATGCAGCAATAAGAGTACATAAATAACATTTATCTTGTAACAAATGCACACAGGAAGGCTTAGTTGAAGTGTTCCAGGTAAATATTAACTGTCACGTATTCAGTGGGTGCAGACATTTGTGTAGTGTCTATTCAATTATGGTTGGGAGTTTGAAGCAATTTTCTTATATTCTTACTAATTCTCACTTTTGGGTAGGAGTACTCAATCTTGAACTATATAACTATATTTTGCCTATCTCTTGTTTTTTAAATATGTGAAATATTTTGACCTATTAGGACAATAATTAGGGATAACTAGTGATTACTTCTCTAACTAATTAGTGGACAAAACATCATCTGGTATTATGTTAAAGGGCGTGTATGTCAGGAGTGGAGGAAGCCATGCTGATATCATAGAGGGCAGTGTGATCCTTTGGGTGATGTGAGGAAATTTTAGAACTTCTACTTATGCATTGTTTGTTTATCATTATTTTGTCCTTTTATGATTTCTAATTTGGGTTTTTTAATGTATATAATATAGTAGTACAGTAGTGAGTATATTATTCTATAAAATAAAATATGTAAGATATAAATAACATAAAATATATGAAAAGATATTATATATTATGGGTGTTATTTATATATTATATTCTATATGCCAAATATAGAATATATACTCTATAAAATGTAAACATGTATTTTAAATACAAATGTTAAATATATACAATATAAAAGACACATGTTGGGTATATGCTGTAAAAATATTCTGCCAGTAGGGATGTCCAATTGTTGATCCTAATTAAATGCCTTTCCTTTTATTTGAAATATAAAAACAAGAGGAAAACAACTACTTAGTAAATTACTTAGTTTGTTTACCTAAATGATTTTCTGGGACCTAAATAATTTCAGAAGTAAAACCACAAATATTTAGATTAAAAAATATAATGAATCGTACAATTAACAAATTGGGTTACCAAAGCTATATCCATCTCCAAAATGGAGCAAGCTTATACACTGCTAACCATTCCCTAGAGTGAATTCTAAAATCGCAACTTAACTTGATTTGGGAGACTCGTAAAGGCAAAGGAAATCTGTTCTGATGTTCTTCTCAGCTTTAACCAGGATTTGTTGTTGTTTTAAAGTCATAATGCTCTTTTGTGCATGATGAAATAGAAAGAATGCTTGCTTCTAGTGATAATCTGAGGAGTTTATCACATTTCCAGGACCAATTTCAAGACAGAAACTTCTATTTATTTAGTTCTTCTATTTGTTATGGTTTCCAGTTTATGAAGTATTTTAATTGGTCTTTTTCCATTCAAGTCATATAAATACCATCAAAAAAGATTGGTAATATTAACTTTACTATTCAGTAAAAGAAACAGAAATCAAGTGGTTAGGTAAATTGATCAAGGTTCCATGGCTTTCAGATATTAGATGTGGGAGCTAAATTAGTGTTTTCACTAGTGTATGTTGAACCATCCTTGCATCCTAGGAATGAATCTCACTTGGCTGAAGTGTATAATCCTTTAAATGTATTGTTGAATTCCATTTGCTAGTATTTTGTCTGAGAATTATTGTATCTGAGTTCATCAAGGATATTGGCCTGTAGTTTTCCTTTGGTGTAGTGCCTTTGTCTGATTTTGTTATCAAGGGAAAATTGGTCTCATAAAATGAGTTTGAACGTGTTCCCTCTTCTACTTTGTGGAATAATTTAAAAGGACTAGTATTAGTTTTTTAAATATCTTCTAGAATTCCCCTGTGAAGCTATCTGGTTCTGAGGTTTTCTTTGTTGTGAGATTTTTTTTTTAATTACTTGTTCAATTTCCATATTCACTATTGAAATGTTCACTGGAGTGAACAATTGGACAATTTGAGTGTTCAAGTTTTCTGGGTTTTTTTTTTTGTGTGTATGTGTGTGATTTAGTCTTGGTAGATTGTGTGTTTCTAGAAATTTGTTTGTTCTGGGTTATCCAATATATTGGTGCATAATTGTTTACAATAGTCTCATTCTTTTTATTTCTGTGGCATCAATCCTAATGTCTTTTTTTTTTCTTCTCTGATTTTTGTTTGTTTCTTCATTTTCTCCTTTTAGTCTAGGTAAAAGTTTGTCAGTTTTATGTGGTGTGTGTGTGTGTGTGTGTGTGTGTGTGTGTGTGTGTGTGTGTGTGTGTGTATGTGTGTGTATTACCATGGATTGAACCCAGGGGCACTCTACCTCTAAGCTATACCCTCAACCATTTTTTTGTTTGGAAACAGGGTCTTGTTGGGTTTCTAAGAGTCTCATTACATTGCCAAGACTGTCCTCCAATCTGCAATTGTTTTGTTTCAGCTTCTCAAGTACTGGGATTATAGGCATGTGCCACTATGCCCAGCTTTGTCAATTTTACTTAAAAAAAAAAAAACAAAAACACTTCTTAGTTTTGTTGATTTCTTCCTATTAGTTTTCTATTCTTTATTTCTGTTCAAATCTTGATTTCTTTCCTTTCACTAATGTTTAGTTTGTCTAGTTAGTTGTAGTTTAAGAAAAATATTTCCTATGAGACAATCTGAATGCACCTAGAGGACATCATGCTAAGTGAAATAAGCCAGTCACAAAAGAACAAAGACTACATGATTCTGTTTATATGAGGTATCTAAAAATCAAACTCATAAAATCAGATAATAGAATAGTGATTGTCAGGGGCCAGGAGATGGGGGAAATGCTGTTCAATGGGCATGAAGTTTCAGAATGCAAGATGAGTAAGTTTTAGAGATCTGCTATATAGCATATAGTTAACTGTACTGTACTGGCACTTAATTTTTCTTAAAGGGTAGATCTCATGTTGAGTGTCCTTACTGCAGTAAAAAATATAATTTTCATTAACTTTGTCAGGATGCCACATCCATATGAGTTTGAAATGACACTAGCCTTGTGACTTTATGTTAGTCACTTCAAGTTGTGTTATATGTGTGTTTGAATTACAAAGATTCAACTAGGTTTGAGAGAGACAGAAAGAAGAAATAAAGTAAATGGTGTGAGTGACTCTACTCACGTTTCCATTCAAAGACCATATACCTCTGCATTAAGGTGAAAAGCGAGATGGGACTCCAGTAATGTAAACATCTCCCTGAGCTGAAGATAACATTATTGTCTAAAGATTCATATGTTTGCACAACATGTCACCTTTATACAAGTCGACTACTTCATTTGGTGCTCAGCCAACCAACAACATAGTGATTTCTTCCAGTACTGAGAAGTTTAGGGGATTTTTAAACAGGAAATATTGACTACAAGAGATTTTTGCCTTATGTGAAATTTAGGATGTATCTCCTCTTTACTGTCTTGGAGTCAAATTTCTTCCTCTATAGAACAGGACTAATAATGTCTCTTTTACTGATCTCAGAGAAGATTCAGATGAAGAAAAAGTATTATGTAGATATAGGATATAAGTATTGAAAAGTCTATTTGGTCTTATCCCACTGGGCAGTCTTTGCCACCTTTTGTATTACACAATGGACAACCTCACTTTAAACCACATCCCATAGAATTTTCATAAATCTTTCTGAAAATTCCATGGGTTAATGTTCCATGAAGATGTGGTTAAGAACACTGATGTGAAGCTATTGAGAGGACTGTCCCCACTGGACAGGGTTTTTGAAACAGCAGCTTGGGCCTTGGAGACCATAGCTCCCACTAATGGTCTCTGTGTTCTCGAACAGATCACTTCACCTTCTTGGGCTCGTTTCCTTGCCTGTAAAAGGAAATTAAGGCAGATGCTTCTAGGGCCCTTTGTAGCTTTATCATTGTATGATTCTTTCACATGTTGCATGTGTCAAAATTGTCTTTTGGATAGAGACTATAATGACCATAGTTATTCTTTTGCTTTTATGCTTTGTGTCTTTCCCTCTTCTCTTAGATTCATAATAATTTTAACAGCTTCACTCAAAATGACCCACCTCTCATTTCATAGTCACCAAGCTGGGCATTACTGATGCCTCACATTGCTGCTTACTCTTTTCAGTCTCTTTTGCTGGGCTTCATTATCAGAATAGAAAATGACTAAGTTTTAAAAGCTCTGCTTCCTTTTACCATTTTGGTGTTTCGCCTGTTTCAGCTCTTCAACTGCCCAGCCTATTGGATGAATGATCTACAGTAACTGTTCATGTAATCTTGAATAGATGCTTACTTTTGAATATGTGACTCCTCCTAAGAACTCCTTACATTCCTCTGTTGGGAGAAGAGCTCTGCCCATTCTCTGATTTCCTGCCTACTTTGGAAAATTCAGTACTTTACTATCCTTCGTACCATCTACTCTTTGTCTACTATCTGCTAGGAGACAGTGACCTGGCTGCCTTTGGATGACCCAGGCTTAGATTTCTGGGTTTTCTCAGCTTTCTGTTTAAGTACTCCTGACCCCTTTTCTCTTAGACCCTAGTCTTGGAATTATTACACGTTTGACTTTAGATGAGAAATTCGTAAAGTGAAATTTAAAATTTTATTTCGGTAGAAATTTAGTGAGGATCATTATGTGTTATGCACTGGAAATATAAATGGGGGCCATAAGTTAAAGGACCTGAAAGATGATGTAATGTTTTAGATATAGAATGTCCCCCCAGCCCTCCTAGTTACCAGGCAGCCATATTGAAGGTGGAGCCTGATTGCCAGTGAGGGTTCCCTGGGGTGTGGCTTTGGGAATTATATAAGGTCCCTCCTCCACTTGCTCTCTCTTTTGCTTATGGCCTCCAAAATGTGAGAGCAGATCCATTGTTCTCTCCCTCTCTCTGCTTCCTGCTGCCATGCCTGAGCGCCACAGACCCAGTCTGACATGGACTGAACCTCTCAAATCTCCAAAAATTGTGAGCAAATAAATTTTCCTTCCTCTAAGTTATGTAGTTAGTTGTTTTGAATTACAACAGTGAGAATGCTGAATGAGACAGATGGAAACACTAAAAGAGGAATGGGGAAAAATATGAGAGAGTGAGAGCAGGAGAGAGAGAAAGGGACATAAAAATTAAAGGGACAGTGATACAGAGCAGTCATGGGGAGAAAAAAAAGAGAGGGGATAGATGATAGATTAGATAGCTAGATAAATAGATTAATATAGATAGATGATAGATAGATAGATAGATAGATAGATAGATAGATAGATGGATGAATAAGGGCATAAATGGAAAAGACCAGCATTATAATAAGATACCCAATATCAGTATTGCAAGTTAATTTCCAGCTATCACCACCTTTATCCACCCAAAAACTATGAACATATATCAACTCTACTCATGTATTAACACTCAGATAACACTGCAATATTTTAAATTCACTCTTAGCCAGGTACTTTTAGATGCTGTGCACTATTAGGAGAGTCATTCTGCACTACCCAAATAAACTTAGCTGTTTTCCTCTCTACTCTCAAAATTTATAATTGCTTTATTCCGATCTATTTCTTGGATTTCCCACAATTTGACTGTACCCAAGATAGATTGGAGTAAAGAAAAAAGCGTGTTGTCCCTGATAGGTGGCCACTGAATTAACTCAGGAGTCCTTCACTGGCAAAGTCTAACTTTATTTTTCACACTTTTGTATTTTTATTTTAAATGTCTTCCTCTTTTTGGCTTATAAACATGCTCAGAGAACTAAGTCCAAATAAATAAATAATAAACCTTGTATCACCACAACTCCAGCTTTCCTTCATTGATATACTCCATGTGAAAAACCTACACTTACTAGTTTCACTTCCCGAGTCTTCTGTACACTACTGTAAAACTTTTCTTTTGCCCTTCATATTATTGATTTTACTTTCATAAAAGTTAACAAAGACATTCTGTTAGCCAAATCGAATGGCCTATTTTTAATTTTTCATCTTTTCTGGTCTCTTGATAGTATCCGACACTGTCAGTCACTTCCTGTCTGGAATTTCTCTTTTTGTTTTGGAGTGAAAATGAGTTTCTGTTCTTTTTATTAGTGAGCTAGAATATTTATGATTCTATGTGGCTGGTCTTAATATAGTGATTTTATGTTATCTTAAATATTGTCAGGCAAAGTGTCACTCACTAAAAAAATATTCATTGCTAAGATACCTAAAACATATTCTTTCCAAATATTGTGATTCAAGGAATGGGCTCTGCCAACCTCCAGTCTTCTTAAAGTCTCACCTCTTCCTTCCCCACCCGGGACTGATTACAGTTCAGTAATTTATAATACATTGTGTTCCTAAATGTGAACCCTAAGGTCTTGTCAGCATGCCAGGAATTGGGGACAAAATTTTTCTTCACTCAGATAACGTTTGCATTTGCTTTGAGATAAAGAAGTTCCAAGAGAATTGAAAGCAAGTTCTAAAAAACTTTAGGAACCTCACAACACCTTCCATAACAACTGTGTCCATCCAACATATGTATATCACCATGAACTTTATTATGATATAGACTATAATACGCCAATAAAAGTGAAAAACGTGGTAAATAAAACACTTTAATACACGCACATGCACACACACACGCTCACATGCTCACACTCACAGTTTCTCCTGACTTTATGCAAAAGGAGAAAAGAATATGTCCTACTCTGATATTACTTGATGATATTTATGAATTAGCACTTATATTCTCTATCGTGCTTTAATATTTGTTAGTCTCCTCAATTAGAATATAAGATCTTTGTTGTCAGATGCTTTGCATCTTATGCCTGCATTCCTGATATTACCTTTTATAATATTAAGCAGAGTGGAATTATCCTCAGAGTATTATGAATTTTCATTTCAAAGTTATGCTGTTGATTACTTTGAAGTAGTTGGGAAGGAATCATTAAGTAATTTGTGCTTTTACTACTAGTACTACTACTACTACTACTACTACTACTACTAGTAACCACTATTTTTTAGTTTTTTATAGTAATGCCCTATATATTTTTACTTGTTTTAGAATTAAGATGGATGCATTTTCCAGGAGATAACTAGCTATCTCAAACAAACACCAGAATAAAGTATTCTATATAAATTTAAAATCTCAGCTGGGAATTTTAATTACTATTGTGAAATATTAGGTGTTACATCTAAGAATTATCTGGATTTTAACTCTATTCTGGAAATGTGCCTAATGACTACTTTGACTAGAAAAACTGTAGACACTAGTATACAAACTAACACCAAATCATGACACTTTCTAAATTTTTGCTCTTGGAATAAACTTGCTTAGAAGTCAGGGGAAAGTTGGACATCAGGGAATTTTTGAGAGTAATGAATATTTAAAATTGGTTTGTGGTAATGGTTACAAAACTTGGTAATATTATTAAGAATCATTGAACCATGCACTTGAAATGGATTTTATGGAATATAAATTAACTCAGTAAACTATTTAAGAAGAGAAAAAAGAAAAGTGATGGAAAGAAAATTTTAATTTGTATGTATGAATCCAATGTTATTCCCTCTTAGTCTATTTTTTTTTAGTTTTTGCAACTGATATCACAGAGATGTTAAACATTAATTCATTACTCATTCTTTAATATTTGTAGGAAACTGATCAATTGTGGTATATGGAGAGCTTTCTCATTCCTTTTTTCACAGTGCACACTACTTCATTGTGTGTACCATACTTATTTACCAATCCCCAGTTAATGATATTATAGGTTGTTTTTAGTTTTTTTATAAATATAGTGATACAAAAAATAGTTATCAGTTTTTAGCATGAAAACAGGTGACTAAACCCTATCCCTCCATCTTCTGATTCAGTAAGTCTTTATGATGTTGGGTTGACTTATCCAAGTTTCAGTATTGTATGTGCATGTGGGTTTAAGTGTCTTATTATTAAAATTTAATCACATAAAAAACTAGATGTAATAATTGAACCTTCATGGAGTTGTCACCTAGTTCCAACAATCATCAAGTCAGTACCAGCTTTGATTTTTTTTTTCTGAATTTTCCACCTATTTTCCTTCTCTCCACTGAACTGTTTTGAAGCAAATTTCAGCCTTCAATTGTGTGGCCTTGGTCAAATTATTTCATCTTTCTAAATATAAGTTCTGTGTAACATGATAGTAATCATGCCCATTTCCAAAGGTGTGCAGGCAAATGTTTAAGAATCAGCTCTTGAGGGGAAAAACAAGTGCTCTCATTTGTAATGTCTGTCAATTTCTGTGGTGAAATACCACTACCATAGCCAATTTCACACTATCAATGTGATGTGATTCTGTTGAAGTAAGAACTGGGAAAAGATATGCACAGTCAGTCTTCACTAGTCAGATAAACCAGCTCCAGTGCACCAATGCTGTTATTTTACAGGATTGTTTTGAGATTTGCTGGGAGGAAAAAAAGTTCAGGTCATGTAGTAAGCATTAAAACATGGTAGCTCTTATTGTTTTTATTAATTTTAATCTAATGAAATTTCCTCCTCCTTTCAGAATTCTTCAACAGGTTCTTGCTCATTACACATTTTCAGGCATCTAAACCCTCAGTTTTCAGTACTATCAAAGGACCCATAAAGCAGTGTGATCCCATTTACTGCCTTACTTTATATAATAATTGGCTTGCTACGCATTATAATTAAAATAAAAACTTAAATACCTTGATCCCGTAGGGAATGTAGTAAAGAAGTGTGAGTGCATTTGTTCCACAGAATTCATGGCATGATGAATATTAAGTGTTTTGAGAGTTCAGTGGAAAGTTATTTTGGTTGTTTTTATTTTATTTTTTAGTCTTGTCATTAATTACCTATAGCTATTGATAGAAACATCTGGGGAACTTTAAAATTTTCCATTTATAGTTGGGATACAATGAATGACATATGTCCAATTCAGTTTATTGTGTCTCGGCTTGCATGTAGACAGTCAATAAAACAAGCAATGGTACCAATGCTTTTAGGGGACAGAGTCTAATAGTTGACTTACTCAGAGTTGAGATTTTGTTCATGGAGGAATGTTAGTTGTTATCAGTGTACACAGTTCTTTTTAAAATTGAAGTGGTTTTGGTGACTTAATTGAATATATTTGCTTCTCTGTGTAATCTTTTCTAAGTAATGACAAGTCAGACAAACTCTGAAACTGCTGCCATTATAAGTTTTGTGCTCCACTTATTCAGGTTTTTTTGAAACTTGCTAAAGGTTGAAAATACACAAAGTTAGGGGTAGGTTTTATGAAGATAGTTCAAGAGCCATAAATTTGCTTCACTATGGGGAATGAAATGAAATTGGATATACTGTGTGCCATGTTGTTGAAAATCCAATTTACACTTTACTTACATTATATTTAATCCAGTATTCATAAGACTAAATATGAAAACTTTAAAGATACCAAATGTGCAGAGCACTATCATGGTGAAGCTGAAGTGGTCATTTTTTTTTTTTTTTTAGTTGTATTGATGTCAGTTATTCACACACTCAAAAAATGCACAAAAGATGTATTGTTTGCTCATAAAAGCTAATCTGATAATTTCTAATATCTTCTCTATTTCTCACTATTCACCTGACCATTTTGTAAATTCCCCCACTTTTAGAGCTAAAAGAAACAAAGATTTGCTGCAATTTCCAATGACTGTCCTATGGTCATGAAGAGTTGAAAATACAGATTGAGGTCTTTTACCTCCAGTCTTCCTTTTTCTGTATCCTCTAGGCAAGCCTGTACTGAGAACTTTGTATATCTGTAATAAAATGTTCAAGGGTTCCCCTGCCTTTGAATAGGGTTAGCATTCACTCCTAAAGCTGGTTAGCTAAAATACAGTCAATTAAAAGGAAACAAAATTTGCATTCTATTGCCAATATTTGCATAATAAAGAATACGAGTTGTTGGAGCACGAGTGCTGCATAGTGTTTTGTATATTATAGCAATGAGTAATCTAGGTGATGAAATAAGGATGTATCATAATTGGTACAGCATTCATGCAGGTCAGAAAGAAAAGGGTCCCATGATATGATATGGATAGTCATATACTATACTCCTTTGGTGAAATTTAGGACTTGTAACTATATGCTTATAATTGTCCCCTCCCCAAAGCAAACCTTCCATACCTTCATGAGACTTATGTAAGAAATGGAGATTCAGAGAGTTTAAGTAACTTAGTTATTTAAACTTAGTTTAGATCACACAGCTATTAAGTGACAGAAGCAGGATTTTTACCCAGGCTTCCCAGTCCCAGCCCTAATGTACTTAATCATTATACTATACTCTGTAGAGAATATTGAAAAACAATAGATATTATATAATATATACAATATTATGTAATATATAATCTGTTTTATTATATGTTATAGATATTTTTATTTTAAATGCCATAGTTAACTTTGGATGCATAGAAGGGGATTTGAATGTTTCCAACAAAACCACTGAAGAGGGTATTTATATCACATATTACTATGCTGTAAATGGGTTAGAAATATCATTGAAGTAATAGCTACAGATAAATGTACAAAATTAACCGCAAACCTCAGCAAAGCCTTAAAGATGTGGCTTTTCCTTTCTCCTTCCCTCGTGACTTGTTTTCCTGGAGTAGAACAAGTGATTAGCATATTTTATTTCTGTCATTAATGCCAAGCCTGTTTACCACGACTGGATTTGCCTGATGGGTAGTGTTTAGTGAAGTGCTCAGTGGTTCTCTAAAGAGCTCTTAGATGTCCCCTGTAAATCATTTGCTCAGCCATCTTGACTGGAGCTTGCTACCTACCACCTGGTGCACTGGGCACAAGATTCTCCACACTTACCATATGTGGGCAGAATCGTGCTCAGTCTCTGGGGACAACACTGCAAATTAGAAGAATTTGCAGCAATCTGGGCAGCCCATACGTGTGCAAATGCTGTTCTGTATCATTGGAATTGTGTTTTACAAATTCCTATACACTCAAGTGATGCTATATTATACTTTATTATACCTGTGTACATTGGATGGAGAATAAAATACAATGTGCTTAAAAGAGACAAATTTAAGTAGGCAGTATGGGTGGAATTTATGCAATACAGTTTTACAATGGAGCCCTTCTTATTTCTTAAAATCTATGTTCATAGTTGTTTTTGTGTGGGGGGGGGTACTGAGGATTGAACCCAGAGGCATTGTACCTCCAAGCTACGCCTCCCAGCCTGATTTTATTTCTTATTTGGAAACAGGGTCTCACTAGGTTGCTGAGAGCCTCACTAAGTTGCCAAGGCTGGCTTTGAAACTGTGATCTTCCTGCCTCAGACTTCCAAGTACCGGGATTATAAACATGTGCCACCACACCTGGCTTAATGTTCAGAGTTTAAATGGTGATTTTTCCTGGCCATGCAGTTAGACAGAAAAGTCACCTCTTGTAACATCTTCATAAAACCCTGTATTATATTATTATAATGTAAGCCTGAAGTTTGCTTGACATCAATAATATATATTGAAGGGGAAGGGATAACCTAGTGAATTGAGTTGGCAAATAACCAATTAGGATAGCTTTTACTAAACGTTTTTGCTGAGTGCAACGATTTCTTCCTAAATGAAAGTCTGTTTTTTTTTTTTTTTTTGTCCAAACATGGGTCTCACTATTTCCCAGGCTGGTCTTGAACTCGTGGACTCAAGGGATCCTCCTGCCTCAGCCTCCTGAGTAGCTGAGACTATAGGCATGTTCTACCATACCAAGTTATAGAATCTTTAAGTGACAAATTTAATGATAATTATACTATAAATGTTTGTTTTTCCAGAGTTTAGCCAGTGATTTTCAATATTTAAAAGAAGGATGAGTGAGAGGGAATTACTTCCTTTTAAAGGTATATATTAATTCAAAAAGTCATGCTGACTCCTGAATATAATTTCTAATAGCAAACTTAGAACTTTTTCTAGAAGATTTTTTTAGCAGATTTGCTTTTTGATGTAAAAAATCTATACTTCCCTGTTGCCGGTGCTTCTAATTAACTTTTTTCTAGGTATTTTATGTGGTATTATATTTTATTATACCTTGTTTATTAGATAAGTTTGAACTCTAAAACCAAACAACATTTAGGAAATGAGTTATTTCTATTTGATAACTTGGTGTGTGTGTATGATACTGGGGATTGAACTCAGGAACATTCTACCTCTAAGCTACACCCCCAGCTCTGTTTTATTATTTTGAAACAGAGTCTCAGACGGGCATGTGTATAATCCCAATACTTGGAAGGCTGAGATAGGAGAATCACAGGTTCATGACCAGCCTTAGCAACTTAGGCTCTCAAAAATATAGCAAGATCCTGTTAAAATAAAAAACTTAAGAAAGAGCTAGGGGTGCAGCTCAAATGTAGAATACTCATGAGTTCAGTCCTCAGTACTACACACATGCATACATAAAAAGAAAAGAAAAAAGAAATTGGGTCTCACTAAGTGGCTGAGGGCCTTGCCAAATTGCTGAGACTGGTCTCAAACCTGTGATCCTCCTGTCTCAGTCTCCCAAGTACTGGGATTACAGGCATGCACCATCATGTCTGACTGATAACATCTTAATAAAAAAAAAAAAACCCTTATGCCTGACTGATTCATGAAGTATTCCTGTTTTCATAATGGCAAGCATATTTCTCTGAGTGAGAATATGGTGGCTCCTTGTATCTCCTTCATTTCCTCGAAGCACATTATAGGTTGAATTCTGTCCACCTTAAAAGAAATGTTGAATCCTAACCCCTGGTACCCTAATCAAATATGTCTTCTAAGAATATGGTCCTGTGAAGATACAGAAACACAAGGAATGTGCCATGTGATGATGGAAGACTGGAATGATGTGAGTCAGGGAATACCTGGGGCTACCCACCACAGCTAGGAGAGGGGTATGGAATAGATTCTCTCTCAGAGCCCTTTGAAGGAACCAACCTTCTACACACCTTGACTTTGGACTTCTAGCCTCAGAATTGTGAGACAATAAATCCCTGTTGCTTTAAGTCACACATTTTGTGGTACATTGTTATTGCCAGCCCTACCAAACTAATACAAGGCATAAAGTAGCGGATTCTGTTTCTCCTTCAAACACTAGAATCCAAACCCTTCATATGCCTTGCCTGCTCTTTTGCAGTCACCTCCCAGGCACTGTACTTGATGCCTGCACCAATCCACTTTACACACCACTACCATTTTCTTATTTTTCTTCTATGTGTAGAAATTTCCAGTGCAAAGCAATATAAAGTGTCCAGTGAAGCATTGGAAGGCCCTATTTCTGGCCTCATTTGCCCTTCCAGCCCTCCACTTTGCACGTTTTCGATGTGACCAGCCATTTTCCACTTCAAGCATAGCGTTCTTTTTACAACATACTCCCCAAGAGAATTTGACTCCTCTTTCAAAACCTGTCTCAAATACTGCTATAATGTGTATTAGACTCAGAAAATAGTTCATACTTGTTTTATGATGCATATAGTAATTTGCTTTGCAATATCAGTATTTGTGCATTACTCCTCCTTTGTCTTAAGCCCTCAGGGCATCTTTAGCTCTTGTTGACAGAAATCTAGCCTCCTCAGGCTAGATCATAATTCCACAGCAGACCAACCTGACACATGCTCTGCCAGTTCCAGGCTTCTGCTGTGCTTCTCTGGGCATGTTCCCCTTCATTCCCTTGAAAGATAGAGCAGTGGACTCAAGCCAAAGCCTTTTTTTGGTTCTTATTCCCGTTACTGCTATACTTAGTATCTTCTTATTGACCACTGGAGGACAAATTAAGAACCTGACAGTTCCCTCATCTCAGCAAGTCACAAGGGAGATGATTTTTCACACTAAATCTCTTAATCCTTTAATTCATCCCTAACCTAGTGAAGTCTCTAAACTAATTGTAGCCAAACTTTTTTTAAAAAAACTGTATTCTTCTACTAGTAACATTTTTCTCCTAAAAGGGTATACCAAGTTTTTTCATTTTTGTTGTTTGTGATACTATTAATTTTATTTCTTATTTTTCTAAATTGACAAAATTGTACATACTAGTAAAATTTTTGAGCATGTATGTCTATTTTTCTTTTTGTTCTTTATTTGAAAATGATGTATAGTTCTGTATTAACATATTAACATATATCACATATATATTTGATATTAAATATAAAAGTTCTAATATTTTCTCTCTAGTTATAAAGAAAAGCATATGAATTAATTCCTTTAAAAAGTGTCTGGGTGATTTTACTCACTTATAAAGTAGAATAAAATCATGTAATTTGCAGGGAAATGGATGGAACTGGAAAACATTATCCTAAGCGAGATTAGTCAGTCACAAAAAGTAAAAAATCATATGCTCTCCCTAATATGTGGAAGCTAGGGAGAAAGTGGGTAATAAAAGGGACTTTAAATGAAGAAGGAGAAACCTTAGATGAGCAAAGAATGTGACTTAACTGAAGGTGATGGGGGGGACACCCTAATGCACATGATGTACTTTCACAAACATATCAGAGTCAATCACTAAACTGAACTTGAGAAGGAGGGAGGGGGAGGGAATGGGGTGGGAATTGGGGAAGAGATAAATGAGAGATGTGTGCATGTATGCCTTTACCAGCTTGTACCTAACAACGATCTATGATTACAATGTACCAGTAATTTAAAAAAAAAAGGTATCTGGGTGAATGTGTTTTTAGTTAGACACTATAAAATAATCCCAAATCTAAAACTAAATTTGTTTTTTCCAAAGAATATGTACTAGAAATGATGTTAACTTTATCAATAAGAAGAAATATATGACTATAAATTTACAGTAAGGGTTATATATTATACATAAAACCTAAAATATTAGAAATATGATTATTTGAAGCTGGATGTAGTGGTGCTCGCTTGTAATCCTAGTACTTGGGAGGCTAAGACAGGAAGACTACAAGTTAATGTTCAACCTCAGCTACCTTGTGAGACCCTCCGCAACTTAGTGAGATCCTGTTTCAAAATAAAACATAAAAATAGGGCTGGGAGTGTAGCTGGGAGGTAGAATAACCCTGAGTTCAATCCTCAGCAACACATACACATGCACACACACACACACACACACACACACACACACACAAATATGATTATTTGTACTGATGCTTGGAGTGATAGAATTTGAATGAAAACAACTTAAAAGGGTTCACACAGCCAGACATTATTTATTAAAAATAAGTGAAAATGATGGCTGGGATTAAATTTACCTTTAACAAATAACTTGCCCTTAAGAATCTGTTTTGCAGCCAGGTGTGGTGGCTCACGTTTGTAATCCCAGTACTTGGGAGGCTGAAACAAGAGGATCGCGCAGGTTCGTGGCCAGTCTCAACTACTTAGTGAGGCCCTCCGCAAACTTAGTGAGACCCTATTTCAAAATAAAGAATAAAAAAAATAGGGCCAGGGATGTAGCTCAGAAGTAGAATGCTCCTGGGTTCCATCCCCAGTAACACACACACACACACACACACACACACACACACACACACACACACACACACAATTGCAATGTCTCAAGCAAATATATGCTCAAATGTTGTTAATATTATTTTTTAGTCAAACCATTATGCTCTAACTTCAAGTTCATAGATTCATAAAGTTTTAGTTTTAAAAAGAGCTGTACTTTATTTTCCTAATCTATTTTAAATACAAAGGGAACATAAGAATTTCTAAGACTACAATTGTACTCATTTAGCCTCGAGGGGTATGAAACACTCACTTTTCTGATTCAATATTCTAATTATTGCCTCAGTAGAGTGTGAATTTTAATAAAGCTTAAATGGAAGTATACATCATGTGAAGAATCATTTTTCCTGTGCTTTGTCTTTTAAAATAGTATGTTATTTCTCTTATTCAGGCAGTATTTAGATAATGTGGGGCTGGAAAATGTGGGAGAGCATATCAGAAGAATTGAAAACATGATACAATGCAATACCTCTTATCATCAGAATTCATTCCTTGTTAATACTTTCTCATTGTACATAATCTGCCACCATGCTGTGAATAAAGTGCTTGTAATATCTATAACATAATGCATGATTTAAACTGCAATTTTTTATATTTTATGTGATTTAATATTCCTTAACATTAAATGAAGTGTCTTTACCCTCCCACCAAATTACTGATTTTGTAAGTCACTAAGAACATGATTAGAAATTTAGGTCTTCTGAAAAGAGTTTTAATGATGTAGTAACTACTCAGCATGTGTGTAGTATGTACTCTATGCTAGGCATTATTCTGAACACTGTTAACTTTGTAAGCCAACTAAGTGGGTATTACTTGTTGTATGTGAAGAAACTGAAGGCCAGAGGGTTTACACATAATTTTCTAAATACATAGCTCATTCATGGCAGAACTGGCATGTGAACTCAAGCTGTTTACTCTAGGATCTTATTATTGGACACCACTGTACAGCTTATACTCTTCATACTTTTCCTTTGACTGCTATAAAATAAATAGCTTGTTCTTTTTAAAAAGTATAATGGAAAAAGAAAAATGGACTTAGAGGTTTGTTTATTCTTTTAGCAAACAATTATTGAGTAATGCTGTTCAAAATAAATAAGACAAAACCACTTCTCTTAAGAAATGTATAATCTAATAAAAAGAATATAATTAAATGAACTATGATAATAATTGTATTAAAAGTATTTTTTTTGTGGTACTGGGGATTGAACCCAGGAGCATTCTACCTCCAAGCTACATGCTCGCTACACCCCTGACCCTATTTTTTATTCATTATTTTGAAACAATGTCTCATTAAGTTGTGGAGGACCTCAATAAGTAGCCGAGGCTGGTGTTGAACCTGCAATCCTCCTGTCTCAGCCTCCAAAATACTGGGATTACAAGTATTTGCCACCATGCCAGGCTAAAAGGATTTCTTTGAACCCGAGGACATTCTACTTCCAAGCTACACCTCAGCCCTTTTAAATTTTTTATTTTGAAACGAGGTCTTGCTAAATTGCTGAGGACCTCACCAAGTTACTGAGGCTGGCCTCAAACCTGTGATCCTCCTTTCTCAGTCTCCCAAGTACGGGGATTACTGGCATGTGCCATTGTGCCCAGCTAAAAAGACATTTTAATCAGCTACATTTAGTTATGCTGTGATAACAAACTAACTACAAATCTCAGCTTAACTCAACTGTCTTATGAACCAGATGACTCTTTAGATGAGTTTTCCTCTGTCTATGCAAGGACTCAGCAGTTGAGTCTATTGCATGTTGTGATCATGCCTTCTCAGTGTGTCCCCTCCATTATCATCAATGCAAGGGAATAGAGGAAAAAGGAAACTCACATCCTCTGCTCTATGCTTCAACTAGGAAACCAGATACTTCCTTTCTGCTCATATTCCATTGGTTAATATCCCTCTTGAACTGCAAAGGGGTTAAAAATGTGGGGGGAACATATTTGGTGAGCAGTAAAGGCCTTGACCAAAAGTATGTATATTCAACTGAAACAGAATGGGTTCTGAGCAAGTGCTAGTCTACAGGAAGCTGACTGGAGAGCAGTAGAAAAAGTCTTGTCAGAGACTAGTGAAGGTAATTGAGGAATGCAAAACTTAAGGTTCTGGGCATCCTGTGGACAGGAGCTATAGGAGAGACTCTTCAGCACCACGGAGAGCTCCCATCATTTTAATTGGTGTGATAGCTTATGAGTAAATTCGAATACCTTTTCAGCAACAATTTATTCCATAAACATTCGTTATGTGCCTATAATAGATTCTTGTGGACAGAAAAATTCACAACACATAACTGACTGTCTAATTGGGAAAGACAACTCCCTTTAATGCAATGAGTTGATTCAATGACAGAAGTATTTACTGGGTATTATGGGAACACAATGGTGTTCTTAACATCAATCTTGGTTACAAAAAGGATTTGTCTGCGAAAATTTCTTGGAGGGGATGATTTATGATCTCCTATGTGTATGGAGTGATAAGTAGGGGTTTGGTCAAGCCTAAGGGAGAAATGACAGTTTAGGCCAGGAGTAGACAAACTTTGTCTATAAAGTAAGTATTTTGGGCTTTTCAGGTCATGTATGGTAAGTCTCTGTTGCATATTCTTTGGAGCTTTGTTTGTTTGTTTTCACAACTTTTCAAAATGTAAAACTATCCTTAGCTCAAGAGTTGTAAAAAATAGATTATGGTCCAGATTTGACCCATGGTGTATAATTTGTCTAGGCAGATAATACAAGAGTAAAAACAGATGTGTAAATACAACTATATACAGTTTGCTCTCTCTCCCTCTTTTTTTTTTTTTTTGGTACTGAGGATTGAACCCAGGGTTGTTTTTCTTCTGAGATATACACTCAGCCCTATTTTATTTTTAATTTTGAAACAGGGTCTCACTAATTTACAGAGGGCCTTGCTAAATTGCTGAGGTTGTCCACTAACCTGTGATCCTCGTTATTCAGCATCCCAGTACAGTTTGTTCTTGATGGAGCATGAATGTTGAGGAAGAGCCATGCTAAATGAGCCCAGAGATATAGATAGGGGGCAATATTTCTTGTTAAGCGACTTAGGGCTAATTCTCTAAGTATATTTTGCTTCTGACAGACTTAAATCAGTGGAATGATAAAATCATGTTTATATTTTGGAAAGATTACTATTTTATGAATTAACATGAGGAGGCAAAACAGAACTCAAATACACCAATTATGGAGCTGGTGGCAGTGGTCAGAAAAGGGATATGGACCTTGTGAGGGACTCCTCAACTTAGTGAGACCCTGTTTCAAAAAATAAGAAATAAAAAATAGGGCTGGGGGTATAGCTCAGAGGTAGAATGCCCCTGAGTTCAATCCCCAGTACCACAAAAAAATAAAAGAGAGAGAAAAGGGATATGGAAGCCTGAAGTAGCCAGTAGTAGTAGGAAAGGTAGGTATGAGAGAGGACACAGTTGTGAAAATCTCAAGGTAACATCAGAAGGTCTTGATGACTGATTAACTGGGATGGGCTAAGTGGTTAATAATGACTCCTAAATGAGACAGCATCCATTCAAGTGAAATAATAAATATTCTGCTAACTCATTAATATTAATCATCTAGAACAAATTTATTGTTAAAAGGATCTCTACCATTAATCCAGAGTCACACTATCTGAAATGAGAGAACAAAGACACATTTTCTGACCTGATGTGACTCCTTAGGAAGTCTGTTAGGCTATCCAGAAAGGGTATGGGGAGATTTTGTTGCTGTACATTGAGTAGATGAACTGTGATAAGTAATCTCTCTCCTGTGGCAGAATGCCCATTCAGGATAAAGGTAAAGAACCTAATATATAGGTTCATGAATAGAATTAAAAGCTGTAACCTTTAAAATGATCAATTATTTAAGCTACTTTTGGAACCAAAAAAATCCAGAGTTTTATAGGCTTTGAGTTTTCCCTGAATAATGAACAAATACCATACATGATTGCCTAACCTTTTAGTTGCCCACATTGTGAGTGCCACTTTACCAAAATAGATTCCCACAGGTCCTTCCTTTCAAAGATGAAGGCATGTAACATAGTTTCCACTTATTAGGTCCACTGTTGTGAGAATTGGGTCGTGAAGAGTATAATGAGGTGGGAAACAGTATAGGGAGTTCAATGTTCTATTAGGTACAATAGTAGAAGGTTCATGTTTTGGTGTCAAAGGAGTGGGCAGTAGTGGCTATTGTATTTATGTTGGAGTAGCCCCATGGTTGGTGGACATCACTTATTGCGCTCTCACATTTAAGTTTACTATTTGGCCCTCCCGGAGAAGTTATGCAGTATCTGTGAAGAATTCTTCAATTAGTTAAGATGGTATTCTATGGTTCACAACTGAGAATGTCATTAGATATACTTTGGTCTTCAATTATTTAATACTATATTTTATATAAAATATCATGGGGGTCAGATGTGGTGGTACATGTCTGTAAGCCTAGTACTTGGGAGGCTGAGGCAGGAGAGTCACAGGTTTGAAGTCAGCCTCATCAACTTAGTGAGGCCCTCAGCAACTTAGTGATACCAGTTTCAAAATAAAAAATAAAATAGGGCTAGGGGTATATCTCAGAGGTAGAACACCCCAGGTTCAATCTTCAGCACCACACACATAAAGTAAAAATCATGGGAATAATAAGGGAAAATATCTTAAAAGGCTTGTAAGCTAGGCATGGTGACACATGACTGTAATCCCAGTTCTTGGGAAGCTGAGACAGAATAGCAGGTTCAAGGCCAGTGCTCAGTAAGGTAGTGAGACACTGTTTCAAAATAAAAAAGGTTGGGGGTGTAACTCAGTGATAGAACCACCCCTGGGTTCAATCCCCAGTTACCCACCCACCATCCACCCACACATAGCTTGTTAGAAGATTATATTTTTTTACAGAAAGTTTGAGAAGTACTGTTATAGACTAAGTGGGCCTTTCTCAGATATTTTACAAAAGATAAAATGTTTAATAAAACACTTTGACATAGAGATGTGTCTACATGGCAGTAGTCACAGGTTAATCAGAACTAGCCTTGCTGGGAACAGTTCTTTTAGGTCAGCCAACCTGGAGATAGAGTTAAAATAATGAGATCCTGTTTTTACTTGGAGAGCTTTTCTTGGAGGGCTAGAAAAGGGTTACCATGCCTCCTGATTTCCTTTTGGTTAGGGCATCATGCTCATCCTGGGTAATCTGCAGCTCATGTATTTGTTGAAAGGGGGTGTTTTATGTGAGTATAGTAGAAACAGAGAAGGACCTAGGTATGTTTTTTTTTAATCCTGTAAATAAAATTTCAGCCCTTAACACTATCCTGCTCACTTTATATGCAATTTAGCTTTTAATCATTACATTGCGATTTATTCCCTTTAATCATTTCCATAGTGCTGTTGATTATATCTTACTTTTAGCCATATAATTGGTAATTTAAGTAACAATGATACTAAGACTTAGAGAGTTTAGGTAACTTGCTTGAGCTCATACCACCAAAACGTGACAGGGCTGGATCCCAAGTGACTAGTGGTCAGTCAAACGACTAGTGGACTTGGACATTGTAACTTCTTTAAGCTTCTTTAAAGTGAGAATAATTGTTATGCTTTTCAGGAGTTTTAATGAGTGGATGAGTTATTTTTGTAAAATACACAGAACCTTGTGTGCATCATTAAATAATCAGGAACTTTCAGCTGTTACTATGTTGCCCAAGACCTTCTTCTTCTTCTTTTTTTTTTTTTTGAAAATGAGATATGGCATTGCAGTAAATTTCCAGATGGGTCAAATGGGCATTTATTTGGTAGTGAGGAGGGAGGAGAAGAGACAGGATTGAGAATATTGAAGGTAATTTTTAGGGTCTGGAGTTATTCCAAAAAGGCAGCAGTCTCTAGTTCTTTATTCTGTTTTGAAGAAGGCTCTGAGGAGACTCTTTTCTGCCTCCTACATGGATTGGGTTTGTATCTCTAAAGATTCTTCCTCTTTGATTTCTTTTGTCTATATATGTGTAACATTCAACTCCTAAATCTCAAGTTGGGTTGTGAGTCTAACACAAATCAGAGCAGGTCTCAGGAGCAAGCACCAGGTGGTGAAGCAGAATATAGCTCTGGACAGGCAGCTAGTTTGAGAAGAGGCTGGGGCAGGCAATGTGTAGTTTTATCTATCAGAAAGCAGCTATTAAGGAGGAAGAGAGAGTATGTGGTTGAGAGAGAAGGCAACAGGGATAAGCTTTGGACTTAGATTGGAAAGTAGATCGGAAAGTTCCAGTTAAAGACAAACAGACTTGACATAACTCTTTGCAAAGGTTGCTGCTCTGTGAAACTCAGTGGCCACAGAGACCCGGGTATAACTGGATGACTTTGCCCTGTAAGGCAATGACTTTTCAGTTAAAGTTGTCCTACTCACAACTGTATGTAACACAGAGATGTGTATGTCAAAAGAACAAAGGGTATCCAATAGCTGACAAGAAACCACGGCATTTGAGGGGTGGGTGTGTGAGGGAGGGTAACACATATCTGATCTCATGCCTAGAGGAGGGACTCCCTCTGCCTTCTCAGGTGGGTTGCCTTCCATCACTGAGTATGAACAGAATTTTATTGGATCAGGACCAGGTCTGTCTCAGAACTGAGGTGCTATCTTACAAGCGTGTAGACCAGGGGAGGTGAACCTGCATCCATATGCCATTTACTAGCTCTGTTGTCCCTGGCAAGTCATTTCAACTTGCTGTCTTATTTCCTTCATCTCTGACATGGGAATGATCACAATAGCTAATAATATAGCACTGTGTGCCAGGCACTCATTTAACTTTCACAGCCATGTTGGTATTGTTGTCCCCATTTTCCTGGTGAGGAAACTAAAGAACAGAGAGGTTGAGTAACCTTAACAGGATTCCACAGCTCCTTGGTAGACTACCTCCAGCTTCTAAGCTCTCAACCTTTCCCCTCTACTGCCTCTTCCATAGAAGTAATGCAATACTACATGTCAAACACTGAGCACAGAGAAATGGGGATGTCATTAGCAAGGACTCTTGTGCACACGTGTGGTGTGTGTGTGTGTGTGTGTGTGTGTGTGTGTGTGTGTGTGTGTGTTTGTGTGTGTGTGTTAGTTACTGGGGATGGAACCCAGGGACATTATACCTCTGAACTACACCTTTATCCCTATTTTATATTTTATTTTGAAAGAGGGTCTCACTAAATTACCATGCACTGGCCTCAAACTTGCAATCCTCCTATCTCAGCTTCCCCAGTACTGGGATTGCAAGCATGTGCCATAATGCCAGGCTGGACTCATATTTGTAACTCGAGTGAGGAAAGAATCAGGTTGACTTAGAATAGGCTCCATTATATAACTCACAAAGATGTGGATATGGTATAGATCTTTCATATATTTCTAACATGCCCACAGACATACAATTTCAGAATGATTTTAAAATACTTTTTTTTTTTTTTTGCTTTTTAGACTCAAATCTGAAACCCAATGTTTCTGATACAATGCTTTAGAAAACAAAAGTATGCCATGTATCTATGTGAGTGTGTACATACACTATTCACTACCTTGTAGCACTACTTGAGTACTATTCTTATCATATTCATTTTCATCTGAATGCTACTTCACAGATAAGCCTCAGTAAGGGTGTTTTCAGGAAGTTATGTGATTACTTTTCAGCATATGAAATTATGTTTGGTTTTGTTGAAATGTTTGAGTACATTCACCTAGCAAAGAAGGCAAATAATAGGCCAGCCAAATTCTGTAAGTAAACAATTTTTTATATTTGAATCAACAGGTTAAAGAATCACTACATGAATAGATTAAGGAATGACAAAAAGGAAAGCCATAAGTCATTTTCTCTTTTTCATTTACAATGTAATACTAACTTTCCAAACTCGATTTTTCAGAAGAATCTGTTTTTCATTAACTAATGCTTCAGATACCTCTTTAAAAAAAGAGCAAATTATCAAAATAAAGAGAAATAGAAATAATCTTTAAAAAGTGTATTGGTGCATTGTAATTATACATCATAGTGAGGTTCATGGTGATAGAAACATACCTGTGTTTTCCTCCAGGACCCACCCTGCTCCCTCTGGCACTCCCCACATAATCTGACTTTTATATTGATAACTTTGTATCTTAAATATTTTTGCCATTCTCTTCTTACACTTCCTGTGTAGACATAAGTCAATAACTTCATTGGATTTCCTGATGTAAGACTCTACCAAGCTTCCTCAAAGCATTTGAAATAATAAAGTGTTATTTCTTTTAAAAAAAATCTGTAGTTTTAATGTACTTGCTCTTTGGTGATATCCCTTCTGCAGATATCTTACTTTTTGAAATCCGTAAAAACAAAGCAGGACATGTTTCTATCCACTTTAAAACTAACCATGGAAAATTGCAAACTAAACAGATTTGAGTAATCCACATCTTTAATCTATAAGATACAGAATAAACCCAATGTGAATATGTAATTTTCTGACTAGATCGGTCATCTTTGGTAATAAAGTCTTCATTGTGTTTCTTGGAGGTGAAGAAGCTACATTTTTATGAGACTACGCACATTTTATCTTAGCGATGGGAGATCATAGAACTTCTAGTTATAGTTCTCAAGACCCAAGGTGTGCACATTAAAAGCATAGAGAAGTATTCCTGAGGGAAAATGGGTTCATACAAGGTTTAGTCACAAACTTAAAAATAACTGAAGACTTGTCAAGGAAAATGACATCCTGGAAGGCACGGAAATATGTGTCACTGTCTTAAAAGGGATCATGGAGGCAACTTTAGAATAATTAAAGACATTGTGAGACTAATCTTGCAGAAGTAAAATGTAGATAAAGGAAACCCTGCTATAGATTCCTATCCTACCACAATGTTGATTAAGAAGACAAATAGTGGATATTTGTGTACTAGCAATCTAATGGCTTGTATGACAATGAATTTGAAACAACCATACTTTGTTAAAGTAATAGTTGTTTTTCCAGGTATGGTATCACACACTGGTAATCACAGTTCTTGGGAGACTGAAACAGGAGAATCACAGGTTCATGGCCAGCCTCAGTAACCTCATGAGGACTCTGCAACTTAGGGAGATCCTGTTTCCAAATAGAAAATAAAATAGGGGTGGGGGTGTAGTTCAGAGGTAGAATGCCCCTGGGTTCAATCCCTAGTAACACACACACACACACACACACACACACACACACACACACACACACTAGTTGTCTTAAAGAATTACATATTGGTTATTGCTAAAAATATTACAACTAGTTTGTGAAATGTATATACACAATATTCAAAAGTAAAATGTTTTTATAACATGGATGCTTTATAACCTTGCTAAGATCAAAAGACAGTTATTAATTTTGTAGAACTTTAGTTTGAATTATGCACTACATTCTTTACCCATAGTTAGATCAGGAGAATCACACATGAAGTATTAACTTTTTCTCAGAGCCCATTTCTCTTGGAAAAGTATGGCCTCTTTCTCTGGGGAAGCAACTCCACATGAAAAACATTTTTTTGTATGACAGTTTATACATATCCACAGCAATTAACGTAAACATCTTTTATTATAACTACACTACACACACCTATATATTTTATTTGTACATATCTCCTTGAGAAACACAGTGTAATTAAATTTTTTATTATGGGTCCTGTTTTCCCTTTCCAAGTAATATTAAAATCTCAACATGTATCTTCTTACCCAGCATGCAGCGGGGAAAGCATGAATGTAAATTTAAATTCCTTATCATATTTGAATTTCAGTTATCTCAAGAATAGGATTCCAGCTCACAGATATTAATTAGATGGTATATGTCTTTCATGACACAAAAGGCATTAGGAAAATCATTGTGGTGGATGCAGTAAATTGTGTTTTGTGAAATGATGGAAGCCGATTCTAACTGCTCAGATTCTCCTACTTCTCATTTTCTGAGCGCATCCCTGCTCATTATGTTTGTCTTTGTGCAATGTCCTCCCATCCTTCTTCTGTTCATTTAAACTACGGAACTGAAAGGGATCTTAGTGGTCGCAGACCATCATTTCACAGGTGTCAGAAGGAAGCTGGAGAAGGGGGCACTCTGACAAAGGTCATACAGCAGTGTGTGCAGGGCTGAGGGGAGAGGCTCTTGGTTCTGCCCTGCTGTTTCACATCAGTCAAAGCAAATATGGAAATTGTAGCTCCTCCTTCAAGACTTAGTCTAGTCTTAGACTTCAGTAGTGTTGTTTCTGACCACGTAGCAAGGGCATTGGCTGGAATCCAGGCTCCTCTGCTCCATCAGGGCTCCAGTAAAATGGAGAACATAACAGCTCCTCCCTCATCACTGAGTCCATATCCATGAATACTTAGGATAGTACCAGGTCATAGTAAGTGTTCAATAATCATTAGTTATTATAATAATTGTTCACATGAATCACATTTTTGCTCCACTTTTGTATTTTTTTTTATCAATACCACTCCGCACATACTTATTTTCTAACCAGTTGATTTAAAATGTTAGTTCATTTCAGTTCCTTCTTCCCAGCTCAAGTCATTTCAGGGTAGGGACTATCTCCTGTATTTCTTTTACATATTCCACAGGGCTTAATGCAATGTTTGATGTGAAATAGGGATTCTGCACATACTGCTTTTTTTCTGCTGGTTGATATTTAGATAGTTTAGATACATAGAATTCTCATAATTGTAATTGTGGCTGACATTTAAGGGAAAATGCCAATTAAAATGTGACAGCAGGATAATTTGTCAGTGTTCTATGTTAAAAAAAAAAAAGCAAAGACCACTGCATACTCTTAATGTTTTGGGGGATATGAAAAGGTCCAGAGGATACATACTTGGGATGTTTTTAGGAATAGTGAGTGAGAAGATAGAATATTTCACATTATTACCAGGGCCAGCAGGCAAGACATTATTGGATATTTTCTAATTGTATGTTGGTATGATAGCAACATGAACTGTATTACCTAAGCCCTGAAACCAACCAACATTTATGAAGACGTGTGTGTGTGTGTGTGTGTGTGTGTGTGTATGGCAATTGAGATTAAACTCAGGGGCACTCTACTGTTGAACTATACCGCTAACTGGGTTTTTGGTTTTGTTCTTGATTTTTGCTGAAATGGGACCTCATTGAGTTACCCAACCTGGTCTCAATGCACGTTCGAATTGGTGGTTGAACTTTTAAAAAATCTGAATACCCAGGCTATACTACAAACCAGTTAACTTACATTCTCTGGGTACCAGTGTGTATACAATCTCTTCCAGTGGTGCCACTGTATGATAACTGGAGAACTACTATGCTAGCCGGTCAGATTGCAAGAATGTCATTCTATGGCCTGTTCACCCAGGGTAGGGCAAATTCTAAAGTTCTGTCTAGTAATATGTGACCCAGACATTGACTCACTTTCTAAGAGGGGTTTGAGGGATGGGGAGTTATTCAACCATGAGTCCTGTTACTAAGGCTCTTGAACCTTATTTTCTTTTATTCATTTCTCTTCCCACAAGATTGTGGACTGGAACTTCTGTTTTTCTTTTGGGTCAGGCTGACTGCTGCAGTGTGTCATTTTCCACACACTGGGTCCCAGCTGTATGCCTGCCCAGAGGGGAGTGGCATTCCTGAGTCATGGTTAGTGTGTCTGAGACTCTGTGATTTCCCTGGGAGTCTCCTGTCCTCCCCGGCCTTGTGGTTTCCCTGTCTTGATGAATTTTGTCTCAGATGCAGCTTAAAAAAAGAAAACTTTGAACATGAAGAAGTCCATCATTTGTACATGTCAAATATAGATTTTTTTTCTATTTCTTAAGCCATTTATGAACAATTTTGGACAACTTTCTATTGTAAAAGATTCTATTTCACTAGTTAATGTAATACATATGTTATAATTTCTGAAGTCTTTATTTTTAAAGTTTTATTCATGCATTTAGTTAGAAAACATTCTTAAACTTCCCCAACATGTAGGAAGAGTACCTATCCAGACATGGGGCAGGGACAGTGAGTGGAGAGGGAAGTCTTTGAGAATATGGCTATGTCTGATGTGTTTTTCTATCATCGGCACAGTAGATGACTTCTCTCAGTGTTTGGTGTTAAACAGAGGCTAAATTGATCCTTGCCTTGAGGAGCACATAGGAGTTAGCCTAGCAGAGATGCATTGGAGGAGAGCAAAAGTATAGGACTTCTGTGTCAAAAGAGAAGCATATGTTTGGAGTTGTGGGCAAAGGAGGCTCAATCACCAGTGCTTGAGAAGGACTGAGTAGCAGGGACACAAAGGATGGTAAGGGAAAGCAGGGTGGGCAGCTTGTTTGAACTTCATAACTGATGCAAAAGAGTTTACATCTCTCTAGGATCCTGGTGTGGTGGTACACACCTATAATCCTAGCACTTGTGGGTTTGAGACAGAAGGATAGCAGGTTCAAGGTCAGCCTCAGCAATTTAACAAGGCCCTCAACAACTTAGTAAGACCCTGTTTAGAAATAAAAAACAAAAAGGACTGGCGGTGTAGCTCAGAGATAGAATGCCCCTGGGTTCAATCTCCAGTACCACCACACACAAAAAAAACAAAAACAAAAACCAAAAAAACAGTTTGCATCTCTCTGGAATCTGATGGGGAGTCCTTTAAAGAGATTGACATGATCATACATGCATTTCGGAGAAGTCATTTTGGTGGGACAGAAGAGTGGGACATGACAGAGAAATCTATAAGGAGCCATTATGAAATTCCAGTGTGGAGAGCAGGCTATGCCGTGCTCCGAGCTACTCCATGATGTATGCCATAGCAGTTTTAAGGCTGGGCTGAGCCTTGCGTTACTCCATTTTTAAAGCAGTAGTTTGCTATGAGTTACTTCATTTTGAGCACAAATGCCTCTCTGCCTTGTTTGTACAAGTAAACGCCCACTGTTTGCACAGCCAATCATAAGACTCAAGCTGGCAAATAAATTAATAATGCTAATAAAAAATGACCACGTGAACTTATTGAATTAAATCAGAAGCATGTGGATGTGTGGGTGTATCAAACTCTATCAGAGAAACCAGGCCCATGAGCCACAAGCTTATCAATTTCAGCAGATACAATCCCCTCACCTGAAAGGCATCTAAGATGACACAGCAGCACACATCAAGCCATCATCAGACCATGCAGTGACAGCTTTACAAGGCTGACCGGCTGCAAACTCAAGAACTAACTCTGTCCTGGGAGCTTCATCTCGCTCCACCTTCCTGCTTGACCTGGCCCACTTCAAAACTCCCTCCTACCTTCCTTTCTGACCTTGGCCTAGAATAAGTTCAGGCCCTGACAACTCCAGGCTGTAACCTTATCTAACCACTGCAGTGACTCTCTGCACTGGTATCTGCTCTCTGCCGTTGTTCTTGGTAGGTAGGCCTCTTGAAACCCTCTGGCCACCTTGACCCTTTTCAGCCTTTCTGTAACTTATGTAACCATTATGTCAAGTGTGATATGTAACTTGAGTGTTGTAGATATTAGTAATTAAGATTGAAGTGGAATGAATGAAAGAATTTGTGATCACCTTGGTCATGACACCAAGTGAACCTTGAGTATTTTTGGTGAATTAATGCCAATGAAAGTGATGTTGCTTGTGAATTTATTGTTATTCAATAAATTCTGACTTTGTGGAAAGACAAATGTGTCTGATCTGTATTAATTATATAATTCATTCATTACTCCAGGAGAAAAACAATGAAACCTAAAATGATTTAGGGGAAAACAAGTTAAACGCTTATCTGTGTCACATAACAAAATGGAACTTAGAAGCATTGAAGATTTAAATGTAAAAATGAATTAGTAGAAAGAAAATATAGGAAATTTTAAGAATTTCACTGCCCTAAAACTCCTCTGTGTTCTGTTCCTTTTTCCCTTCCCCAAACCCCTGGCAATCACTCATCTTTTCACTCTTTCCAGTTTTGCCTTTTTAAAAATGTTATAGAGTTGGAATCAACCTTTTCAGATTGGCTTCTTTCACTTGGTACTGTACATACATTTCCTTCATATCTTCTCATGCTTTGAGAGTTCATTTCTTTTTATTTGAGCTGAATAAGGCTCCATTCTCTAGATGTAGCACTATTTTTGTTTTTGTTTTTTGCAGTACTCAGGATTGCAACCCAGGGGCATTCTACTTCTGATCTATACTCTCAGCCCTATTTTATATTCTTTATTTTGAAACATGATCTCACTAAGTTGCGGAGGGCCTCACTAAGTAGCTGTGTCTGGCCACTAACCCAGATCCTCCTGGCTCAGCCTCCCAAGTACTGAGATTACAAGTTTGCACCACCATGCTCACCATTACTGTTAATGTATCCATTCACCTAATGAAGGATACCTCAGTTGCTTCTAAGTTTTGACTTTTAAGAATAAAGCTGCTTTAAACATTTGCGTGGGCATAAATTTTCATTTCACTTGGGTAAACATCAGGGAGAGAAATTGATGGGTTGTATGGTTAGAATATTTTTAGTTCTGTAAAAAACTGCCAAACTGCCTTCCAAAGGGACCATATTATTTTTCATCCCCTCCAGAAATGCATGAGAGCTCCTGTTGATGCACCTCCCCACCTGTATTTGGTGATGTCAGTATTTGGGATTTGACCATTCTAATAGATAGGTAGTGATATTTCATTTTGTTTTAATTTGCAATTTGCTATTTTTTTTTTTCTTTTTGCAGTACTGGGGATTGAACTCAGGGGCATTCTACCTCCGAGCTATACCCCCAGCCCTATTTTTATTCTTTATTTTGAAACCAGGTCTCACTAAGTTGTGGAGTGCCTCACTAGGTAGCTGAGGCTGGCCACGAACCCGGATCCTCCGGTCTCAGTCTCCCGAATGCTGGGATTACAAGCGTGCGCCACCACGCCCGGCTTGCAATTTGCTAATGACATATGATATTGAACATCTTTTCATGTGCTTCAAGTCTTTGGCCCATTTTCTAATTAGGTTTTCTTATTGTTGAGTTTTTATTAATATTTTATATCTGAGTTAAACTAAGAGGATCGCCTTATTAAAAACGATAAGCCAGGTGTGGTGGCACACAAGGGTAATCCCAGTACTTGGGAGGTTGAGACAGGAGAACCCCACATTCCAGGACAGCTTTAGCAACATAGTGAAGCCCTCTGAAACTTACTGAGACACTGTTTCAAAATAAGACATAAAATAGGGCTGGGAATATAGCTAAGAGGTAGAATGTCCCCTGGGTTTGATTTCTAGTAACCCCCCCCCCCCCCACACACACACACACAATGTTAAAAAGCATTTCCTGGTAACTCAACTAGGAGCTGACCTGCTCACAACTAGGCCATGGTGTTTTCATGTTGAACAGAAGCAAGTTTACAGAACATCAGCATTAGACAATGCTGTGACATTTGCTCAGCAGGCATGCATGAAAACAGACAAAATCTAGAACATAACACAAACCACAAAAATGACCACCTTCCTGTGCTGACATGACCACTCTAGAGGCTTTTTACCAATCACAGATTTAGCCCCAGTCCATTCCTTATGTCTCCTAGATAAATATTATTCAGATACTCAGTGATAAACTTATCTCCACTTTGTGATAGCCCAAATTCAGAAGATAAAAATTTATTTTTTCTTGAAACATCAGCAGGACTGAAGAATTTCCCAGAATACAGGACTTTAAGTATTAATGTGAAAATTCCAGGCAAATAGAACCCCTACCCCAGTCTCTGAAATAACCTAACACAAACCCAAATATTTAAGCAAGGCCCTCCTGGCATCCTCTTACTGGGATACCTACTGGTTTCCCATGGTGTTTGATCCCCGTGTTGCAGTCAGTTCCAAGAAACCCAAGCTTGTTCAACTGCGGGTTTATCCTGGTGGCTTTTGGTGATAGGCAAAGATCAATCAACAAAATAGAAGCAAAGCAAATAGGATATCAATTTTTTTAAGTAGGTCATGCTTAGCAATAATGTTTTAAATGGCTAGTTTCCCTCTAGCAATGAAAACAGGAAATTATATAACATATATGGAAGCCAAATGGATAATAAATCTTAATGTAAAAGACAATGTGGAGGGAAATACAGCAAGTGACAATGTGCATGTATGTTTTGCTTTGAACCTCACTATAATATATAATTACAATGCACCAATGAAAGTGTGAGAAAAAGAAAACATCCAGAATATATTGTTATGCCATGATAAGAAGGGCTTGGTTTTATTGTCATTGTAATAGCGTCCTTTCCTTTCTGTCTTTCAGGGATCATGTCTGACCACCAGTTTGGTAACCAGTTTATGTGCAGTGTGGTGGCCTCTCACGTGAGTCACCTGCCCACAACCAACCTCAGCTTCTTCTGGATTGCTCCCCCAGCTGGCACAGGCTGCGTGAATTTCATGTAAGTACCCAAAGTGTCTGTGACAGCTACAGAAGGCAAAGACTTACAACTTTTTCATGAATTTCAATAGGGAAATTATTTTAAAGTATTGCTTTGATAGGCTTGACCTTAACTAAAGCCATTACTTTTGGTGTCAAAAGAGGTCAAAACTGTTTTTAAGTCAGCAATATAGAATTGCCTGCTTCCAAACAAATTTAGATTTTCAGTTGAATTTGCTCAAAATTAATATTTGATGGCTTATGATCTCACTGTTTCTGGGACATGAAAATTCTATTTCCTTCTGAGAATTGAATTGGGCATTTTAAGTCTTAACTCTAAACAACATTTTCTTAGCAGTTGATCAGAAAAATACTATTTGGTCAGAAGTAATTTTTACAGACTATAAGAAATTTATGCACCCTCACTTGTATTTTCCAGTAAAATTTTGAAGATGTGATTTCTAGCATTCTTGATAAATGGTTAAGTCTCTTAATCATAAGCCATGACATTGTTGAATGTTACATACATTAGCTTTTTCTTCTCCTTCTCCTTCTACTTGTACTAGGTATTAAACTGGGGACATTCTCCCTCCAAGCTATACCTATAGCCTTGTTAATTTGGAAAAAGGTTCTAAGTTGCAGAAGGTCTCACTAAGTTGCTGAGGGGGGAGACACCCTAATGCACATAATATACTTTCACAAATATCACTAAACTGAACTTTAGAAGGAGGGAGGGCGAGGGAGTGGGGTGGGAATTTGGGGTTAAAAGAGAAATGTGTGCATATATGCCTTTATCAGCTTGTACCTAACAAAGATGTATGATTACAATGCACCAATTAATAAAAAAAGGAGGAGGAAAAATAAAGAGAAGGAGGAGCCAAGGGTAGAAAGAGGGACAGGAAGGAGGCAAGAGAAAAGGGAGGGAAGGGATAGAAGGAAAGGAAGGAAATCTCTAAGCCATTTAACCCTAAAAGTTATTGAGAAACTGTCAAGGAAAGGGGGTTGTAAAACAACTACAGCATTAGTAATATATATTTTTTAATTTACTACATGCTTGCTAATGTTCTAAGTAGTTTTCATATTTATTTATTTATTTATTTATTTATTTATTTATTTATTTATTTATTTATTTATTTATTTAGTGCTAGGGATGGAACCCAGGGGTATTCTGCCTTTGAGCTACACCTCCAGCCTTGTTTATTTTTTTTATTTTGAAATAGTCTCACTAAATTACCATGTGCTGGCCTCAAACCTGCATTCCTCCTGTTTCAGCCTTCCAAATACTGGGATTACAGGCATGCATCACCACTCCTGGTGGCTTTCATCTTTTTTTTTTTTTTTTTTTTGCGGTACTAGGGATTGAACTCAGGGGCATTCTACCTCCGAGCTACACCCCCAGCCCTATTTTTTATTCTTTATTTTGAGACTGAGTCTCACTAAGTTGCGGAGTGCCTCACTAGGTAGCTGAGGCTGGCCGCGAACCCGGATTCTCCAGTCTCAGCCTCCCGAATGCTGGGATTACAAGCGTGCGCCACCACGCCCGGCTGCTTTCATCTTTTAATACATTAATTTTCACAGTAATTCTCTAAAGTAGGTACTATTATTATCTAAATTTACAGATGAGGAAATTGAACTACAGAGATGTTAAATAACTTGCTTTAGGCAATTTAACTAGTCAGTGACCCAGCCCAGAGTCAGAAAGGCAATCTGGTTTCAAAGCAATTGATTTTTGCCACTTCATTTGACTTCAAAATAATCACTTCTTCCTTTTATTATTGTAAAATATAGCATTGATACAATTTAAGTTGAATATTTATAGTTGGGCATGGTGGCATACACCTTTAATCCCAGTACTTGGGAGACTGAGACAAGAGGATCTCAGGTTTGTGGTCAGCCTCAGCAGCCTTCATCAACTTAGTGAGATTCTGTTTAAAAAAAAACAAAAAACAAAAAACCGGACTGGGGTTGTAGCTCAGAGGTAGACTGACCCTGGGTTCATCTTCAGTACCCTCCTCCCAAAAAATTATCAGTGTGACATCAGAATCATGTTTGAAAGTGGTCAACGTATGTTTCCTATTTTTATTTTGAAATCTGTCTCAGTATAAGATACAGCAATTGTATCCAATTCATTCAGATATCTAGAGGCACCAATACTGACAACAGAATGAGCCAAGCAAAGTACTATTTAAGATCCTGAGCATTGACAAAGAATGTACTCAGGTCAGCAAAGAGGAACACAGGAGCACCATATTTGAGCTTCGGATGATTTAAACGAGGAATTCTTTTGGTAAAGTACACTAAACCAGAAGAAAAAGTAAAATGGGAAAACTTGAAGACACTAGCAGTTTCTGAACACATGACAGGCCTGAAAATGCGGAGATGTGAAGTACTGCCTTGAGTGTATCTCAGATGCCTTTAATTTTTGATGAGAACCACTTCAGCCTGTCTGGGGAATTCTTCAGGAAAGATGGTGTAGTTGCCCATTTAGTTCCACCCATCAGAAGAAAACATCACAGATGTATTTGCCTTGTTACTTAAATATTTAAAATACTATCAAAAACACCGCCCCCATGAGCCTGCCTTCTGGGGGTGCATTCAGACCTACAGATAAGGGTGCCAATGCTTGATACCTATAAATTCTATTTTACTTTCAAGATTATATATAGATTGACACAAAAATAAATTACTTCTGTGTAAGTCTGAAATGATTATATTCACACTATGAGATAAAACCAGATATGCCATTTTCTGAAGGAAGAAATTTATGTCTCTTAAATCACAATACTGCTTTTATTTTTTTCCTGATGGTCTAGTTGTTGTTGTTGTCGTTGTTTTTAAGACATTTTCCAACTCAATACAAATATTTTAGTGCTGCTCAAAAACACACCTTTGAGTGACAGGATTAAACATGTATTATCTCTCCTTAAAGGTAACTGGCTAGGAGCCTAATGGATCATTCTCACTTTCCAGGAGAAGACCAGGCCTCTGGTCTTAATCAAAGTTACATAGCCAATTAAGCTCAGACAAGGAGACTGTCTATGCTCAGGGACTAATGTGTGTTCTTATATATCTACATTTTGACAAATGAGGTCAGGATGTTTCCTGGGGATTTAATTTTTAATTTGGGGGGAGTGTGGTTGAGATAAAATATGTCTATCAGTCTGTAAGAAGGTTTAAAGAAATTGTTTTTGTTATATCAATGATATGACATACTTTAAAAACTAACAGATATTTAAAAGACAATACCATTCCCTTCATTTTCCCCACTGTCCTTTTTCCTTTCTTATGTCTCTTCCTCCTTTCTGAAAGAAGTCACATTGTAAACAGCACTGCTTCTACAGGACACTTGACTGGACTCTCCATTGGGACACATTTCTTTGCATCAAAATGATGAGACCAGCAGAAAAGTAGGACGATTTTATAGTGGGGGATTTTTCTATCTCTGTAATAATGTTTTTAACCTGGGTTTAAAGATGACTGGGCTTCTAGGGAATTTTTCCCTTTTTAAAATTCTCTGCTTCTTATCATTTAAGACAGAAAGAATAGTTGATTCTAATGTTAAGTCTAGAAGCACAAAAATAAAAAAAGTCTGTAGCAGACCAATCCCCTCCCCCTTCTTTTCCTTTCCTGTAATGATGTGAGAATGTTTGGAGAGCACTTAAGTAAATGGACTGAGGTTTGGAACCCACAAGAAGCTCCTTATTACAAGATCTTGTGGTTTAGTTAGGTGGGATTACTACTGCACTTGGCACTTCTTACTTGAAACCACATGGAACCTTTGTGAAAACAAAAGACCAAAGTCAGTAAATCTAAAAGCCTATGTGTTAACAATTCTTAGAAGTTCTCTGAATCTAATAGAAATGTCCTAAATGGGATATGGGCAAGTATTTTGGTTATTTTTGTTACTAGAATTGTTTTAACCAGCTTTAGAAGCCCCAAGTGTGGATCCTCCCCGCCACACACACACTGCCTGCATAGTAAAAAAAAAAAATAGAAATGACAATGTCATCTGAAAAACAGGTGTATAATTTTCCCCCATGGCAGCAACAACTCCATGGTTGGCCAATATAGTCACTTGGGTAATATGTGATAGCAGCAGCATATTATTAAACTCTGCTTTTAGTAAAATATCTGAATATTAAGGCATTATTACAGATATGAAATAAGATTTTGACTGTTTCTTCCAGATAAGAATTTTTTAAATAATTTATTTTGTTCTCTATGGCTTATATGGATATATACATATCCAAATTTGGATACACATACACATACATACACACACATACACAGACACATATATTCTAAAATGTGTTTGAAATTACATTTTCTAATATAGTAGCTAAAAACTACAGGTAGCTCTTTTGGCTGAATTAGTTAAACTTAAATAAAAAATTAAAATTCAGTTTGGCAGTGCTGGGCACATTTCAAGTTCTCAATAGCAACATACAGGCTGAGGGTTGTTATATTGGGCAGCAGAATTTTAGGATATTTTTGCCATTACAGAAAGTTCTAATATTTAGAGAATAATTTGAGTTATATTTTCCTCTAATTTTACTTTGGCATTTATAGAAGGTAACTATGTACTTCAAAGGACATGTAGAAGGAATAAAGCAAAACTAGCTTTTGCAATGCAATTGTCCTGGAAACTTGAGCCTTCATGATGTCTTCTAATCATCATATAGGGCATTTTTATACAAAAAGTTCATTATCTAATTGTTCATTTTCTTTGTTGGTACAGCAGTTTCTATGGTCTTCAAACATGACTGTGGGCCATGGTAAGCTAAGTGTGACGCGTGAGAGTGGCCTCTGGTCACCTTCTCTTACAGTGCTCAGGACTTAGTGCTCACCCTTTGGTGGCCTTGGGTTTAGGATCTTTTCCTGTACCCGCTTGTAGATTTCAATTCCTGCTTCCATCTGCCAATCCCCTCCTACCCTCAGTCAAAATGTTTCAGGTTCTGTACTTTTTCAAATGTGCTCTTGCCCCATGGAAACATAATATCATATGCTTAATATTTAAAACTAAATTGTACGGAAGGCTAATCATTAATATGAGAATAATGAAATTTGAAGTACCATCTTACTATGATACTGATAGCAGCAGCCAGAGTAGTTGTAAAAACGGCAACTTCCATTTACTGAGCACCTGTGTAATCAGGCCACCTAAGTTCTCTTACTCTCCCCAAACCACCTATCATGAGGAAGTTGCTTAAAGAGCTCACAGAGGTAAGTCTGCTTTGATCCAGAACTTGTCATTTTAGCCACCGTCCTATACTACTGTCCTGTGGCACTTTTTTTTTTTTTTTTTTTTTAAATTTGCGGTACTGGGGATGGAACCCAGGGGCATTCTGTCTCCAAGCTATACCCCCAGCCCTATTTTATAGTCTTTATTTTGAAACAGCATCTCACCAAGTTGCAGAGAGCCTGACTAGCTGAGGCTGGCCATGAACCTGGATCCTCTGGTCTCAGCCCCCCAAGTACTGGGATTACAAGCATGCGCCACCACGCCTGGCTCTGTGGCACTTTTAAAATAGTGTTTATGAAGATAGTATTGTAACTTGGGAGATGCTTGGAATCTTGTGTAATAAGAGCACAGACACATGTATTTCTGTGGTACAATTTCACACATTAAAATATGTTTGTACAATAATAAATACTGGTGAGAATGTGAGGGGAAAGGAATGATTATTACATTTTTGGTAGGATTATAAATTAGTGCAACCATGCCAGGCGTGGTGGCGCACGCTTGTAATCCCAGCATTTGGGAGGCTGAGACCGGAGGATCCGGGTTTGCGGCCAGCCTCAGCTACCTAGTGAGGCACTCCACAACTTAGTGAGACTCAGTTTCAAAATAAAGAATAAAAAATAGGGCTGGGGGTATAGCTCGGAGGTAGAATGCCCCTGAGTTCAATCCCCAGTACCACAAAATAAATAAATAAATAAATAAATAAATAAATAAATAAATAAATAAATAAATAAATAAATAAATTAGTGCAATCACTATGCAGAGTAGTATGGAGGTTCCTTGAAAAGACTGGGAATGGAACCACCATAAGACCCAGCTATACCACTCCTAGGTATCATTCCAAAAGAATTAAAGTTAGACTACTATAGTGATACATGCATAGCCACGTTTATAGTAGCACAATTAACAATACCTGAGTTATGGAATCAACCTAGGTATCCATCAATAGATGAATGAAGAAAATGTGGTATATAGATACAGTGGAGTTATACTTAGCCATAAGGAAGAACAAAATTGTGTCATTTGCAGGACAGTGGATAGAACTGGAGAATATCATGCTAAGTAAGATCAGCCAGACTCAGAAAAGCAAAGGCCACATGTTCTCTCATATGTGTAGAGAGAATATAGGAAAGAAAGGGATCTTAGGTAGATTAGAATAGAGACCAGTAGTATAGAAGAAGGGGACTGGGAAAGAGAGAAGAGAAAGGGGAGGTTTAGGAAAGGAAACAGACCAAATAATGTCACGTGCACATATGAATATATCTAATAGACGTTCTACAAGGAGATAATAGAAAATGAGAAGAGGCAAAATTTAATGAGATAATTGGAGAGAATTTTTTAGCGCTAAGGAAGATGTAAGTCTTATCCAAGAAAAATAATATAAGTAATGATATAGCTCATGTTGAATCATCAGAATATAAAAGACAGAAAAATATAAAAGGCAACCAAAGGGGGAAAAAAAGACAGATTACATATAAATGTAGTATAGCAGTGTCTTCTCATCAGCAGTACTAGATGTCAGAAGAAAAAGGAACAGTGTTCTCAAAGTGATGAAGGAAAAGCATTGTCTTCTTAGAATTCTGTGCCTAGATATAAAGTATGTCAAGTGTGAAAACAAAGATATTTTAAAAATATATATAGTTTGAGATTTTTTACCTTACACAAACCATTTTGAAGTAAGTTTTTAAATGATATGCTTCAGTAAAAAAAAAAAAAAAAACTCAGAAGAAAGTGTAGGATACAAGAAATTTTATGGAATGATGGATAATTAGGATAATTAATTGTAAGCAAATAAATTTGGTAAGCATCTAAGAACTCTAAATAAATATTGGATATGCAAATAAACTTATAAAATATACACTGCTAAGTATTTTAGGGTAGCATTTTAAGGCACTGTAAAACTAAATACTAAGCAACATTGGTGTATAAGTGAAGGGAAGGAAGGACATCAGTATTAAATGTCCTCAAATTATTTTGAAAGTTGAAGATTTTATTAAGGATGATTGTTAAAAATACAAATGCAATCAACAGAAAGAAAATTAAAGCTTCTAAAATAGGGGATAGGGAAAATATTAAATAATATTTAATCCATCAGAATAAATGAAAAAAGAAATATTTAAAATCACAAAAGTATAAAATTCAATATAAGATAGTATAAATAAGCATTAATAAATCACTAATTACAATAAAGGTAAACAGATTAAATTTGCCAGTTGAAACATTGTGACTTTCAGAATGCAATTTTTAAAACCTGACAATATATTGCTCCCAAGAAACAAATCTAAACATAATGGAACAAAGATGTTGAAATCAAAGAGATGGAAAAAGACATAAGAGGCAAGTGCTAACCAAAAGTCAGTTGGTGTTGCTACATTAATATATGAAGGATAAATAAAAATGAATAGTATTTGGGATAAAAGGATAGTTGCCTAAGAACAAAATAACTTGCAAGTAGACAAAGCTGAAAGAAACATGCAAAACTGAAAACTGCCTTTCAGGTGGCAGAGTATGGAGTATATATTTCTAATATCTAAAAAACAAAAAGCATAAATTATTTGAATAAAATTTTTAAAAAATTACTTGTTGAAAAAGATGAAAGATAAAAAAAGAGTTGGATAGGATGCAGAGGAAAGGGAATTCTTATACACTGTTGATGGGAATCTAAATTATTGTAGCCATTGTTGAAAACGGTATGGCAGTTTTTCAATATGACCCCATTGTCCCACTTCTGGGTATATATTTAAAGAACTGAAATCAGGATATTGACAGAGGATCTGTACTCCCACACTAATTATATCACTCAAATAGATAAGATGTAGAAACAACCTAAGTTTTTGTCAGTGAATAAATGGATAAGGAAAATATTGTATATACACAATGGAATACTATCTAGCCTTACAAAGGAATCCTGTCATTTGTGACATGAGTGAATCTGGAGAACATTATACTAAGTATATAAGCCAGGCATAAAGGGACAAATGCCACATGACTTCACTATATATAAATTCTAAGAAGTTGAAATCCGAAATAGAGTATATAAGGATGGTTACCAGAGGCTGAAGGTGGGTATAGGAATGGAGGGAAGGAGGAGTTGTTGGTCATAGAGTGCAGTTTCAGATAGAAGAAATGGGTTTTGAAATCTGTAGCATAGTAGGGTGAGTGAATATAGCCAACTGTAATGTATTATATATTTCAAAATAACTGGGTAAATTTCAAATGTCTCATCATAAAAAGTGATAAACAAGGTGATGGACATGTTAACTAGTTTGATTGACTCATACCACATTGTATATATATACAGAAATATCACATATACCCATACATGAATACAGTTATGATTTGTCAATCAAAAGTAGTATTAATTTTAAATAAACAATGTATAAATGAATGAAAAATGCATGAATGCATGACTATGTCAGAGATTATACTAGAGAATTAGTCTATACTCTGCAATTCTTATATTCAGTTATACATTAGTGACAGCTGGCTTTATATTATGCTATCTTAGGTGCGCTCAAAATACCAATTTGGTAATTTAATAAAACTATTAATAACTTTAAATTTTTATTTGTGGTTATTTTTTTCTAGTAATTCAAGGGATATTGCATAAATTCTAATAAATAATAATTGGGAAGGTTTAAACACACTAGCACACAAATATTTCTATTGTTTATTAAGTTAAATTAGATTTTCCTGTTTTTGGATGCTAGATTAATTTAAAATTTAATGGTTAGTAAACAGCAAAATACTGTTAAAGTTATTAACAGTATTTTTCAATTGGATGGCCCAAGTTCATGTAAAACTATATTATTAGAATTTTTTATTTGGAAAAAATAAAACGTTTAAACCACATATTTTCTGAAATTTTAAAATAGTCTTTTAAAAAGTTAAATCTAAGTCGGACATGGTGGCGCACACTTGTAATCCCAGCATTTGGGAGGCTGAGACCGGAGAATCCGGGTTTGTGGCCAGCTTCAGCTATCTAGTAAGGCACTCTGCAACTTAGTAAGACCCGGTTTCAAAATAAATAATAAAGAATAGGGCCAGGAGTGTAGCTCAAAGGTAGAATGCCCCTGAGTTCAATCCCCAGTACTGTAAAAAAAAACAAAATAAATAAAGTTAAATCTATATATTGATAAGTTGCTTTACTTAGCATGGGGAAATAAATATTAAGCAAAAAACAAAAAATTCCATGTCTATTGCAGCACTTTGCAACATTAAAGTTAGGTTTTGGTTTCCAACATTGACAACTCCTAAACTGGAAACAAAAAAGCATTAGCTAAATCTCCTCCATTTGTTTCCTCTGTTAGTATTTATAGAAAGGATCGTGAATATTATAAACATATTAGTTATCTGTGATGACATATATTTCAAAGAGCAATGTTTTAAATTTTATAGGAAAGATAAACAGTGAAAAGGCTTCTAATTAAAAATGTACACTGTAGTTGCAAAGGAGCTAAGATGGAAGGTCCCATAATCAAACCCTGGTTTTAACTTAAGCAAATATATTGAAAGTATGGCTATAAAGCTAAGCCACATAAGCCTTTCTTCTAAATCCGCCTGCAGGCACTAATGCTAAGATTTGAGATGGCATCCTTATTTGCTAAGTGCAAAGATGGTTACAAAAGAGCTTTTCTCACTTTGAGGATAAAAGCTAAAGTATTCTTTAATTTTGGTTACTGCCTGGCTCCTCTCAGCACCATAATAGTTATTTGGCTCAAAACCAAAAAGTAGCAATACAGTACTTACATGTCTATGGATCAAAATTAGATGAAAAATTGCTGTTTCTCATCTCCAAAGCTATTTGCTGCACATTTTATAACCCTCAAGATGCCTTTTGTAATATGTGATAACAGAGCCAACTGCAGCATCTGCCTGGAAAGAGATTACTTTAATTATGGACTCAATGTCCTATTTTCTGCAAGTGATCCCCAGAGACAGGCTTCTTGCCGAAGGAGAGGGGCAAGGATGCACATTAAAGCCTACACGTCGACCACGAAGAGGTGGATGAAGTGAGACAAGGACATCCATAAACTACCTTCATTTTCCTAGTCTGCGGTGGGATGGAAGAGTCTATAGTGATAGGTTTTTAATTATCCAGCATCTGCTGTTATGACTGGTAATGGTAAGGGCAAGATGAACTTACAAAAGAGCAGAACCTTAGACACATCTATCTAGGAAACAGACTATATAAAAAAGGTTCAGCACTATCCAAACTACTGTGTGTGTGTGTATTGCAAAGCAACAAAATGCTTTAATTTCCCATACAAAAATTTTAAGTTAAAAGATTTCATAAACATACTTTAAAGTTTTCTATCCCAAATTGAAAAATATATGTGCTTAATCAGTTACTTGCTTTCAGATTATTAGAAAGGGAAGCTAAGTGGTATTGTTGTCAACTCTAGTTCTGGGAAACATAACAAGTGCCTTATTATTAAGAATTCATTTGCCATTAGTTGTTAAACAGCTGCTCACAATGACTTTCATTTAGAATCAATGTGGATATCTTGTATAGTTTCATTAACATTCTTAAAACAGTGATTTAACATCATGAATGAACACTATTCTTATGAATTATAGGAGAAACAGACTCCTTGGTAGTTTTTTTGAGAGTGAATGTATATAAAAGCCTACCACATATTCACATAGGATATTTGGGATTCCATCTGATTTCTAAAAAAGTATAAGCTTATTTTGCTTTTGTGAAAGATGGAGGATTATAGAAGAGTAACCATGGGAATTAATTTTAAACTTCAAAAGAGGCATTTAAGGGATTTGGCCTGGAATGATTTTGTATGTGGGAGAGAAAGATGGAATAGAAAAATGTACTATACTCATTTTAGGTGAAAACATCAAGTCTTTTAAACATTATACCAACTATAGAATTCATTATTTTCTGATATTAAAATGAAATGCTATTAATACTTTATAATTTGATAAATCAGAATAATATTAAATGGTAGTATTTAAGTCTAACATGTTGAAATGAAATATGTGATAGTATCTCTTTATAATAAATGCCACACTGGATAATATATATATACACATATATATTATATATAATATATGTGTTGAAATAGTTTTTCAGAGATTTTTGAGTTTTAAATATCTTGTAGATGAACAATTGAAACTGTACTATCTTTATGTCAACAGAACTTATAAATAAGAGAAGCGTTTAATGTACATTTCTGTTTAAAGATTTTGGATTTTGGCAATGAAAGCAATATTTACAGACTTAAGGAAAAACAGGAGCCTTTTGAAAGAAACTAAGTGTATAAATAACTGCACTAAGTCATCAAAGAAAAATAATTTACAATTTAAAATTTTCGTATTTTGCTTTTAAGACACAGGTTCTTTTATTTCATACGATAGAGCTCAGATTTGTTGTACAACCAGAAATTTCATACAAATAAATGGCAAGGGAAGATTGCTCAATGGGTCTGGGGCATGATGAGATTATCACCTCAAAATATCAAGAAGAATCACAGTTTTCCCTCAAAGAGTATTTAATATATAATTTCAGTTATATATTCTACTTTGTAACTCTCAAGATTTTTTTAGTAAGTTTGAAATCTAAGAGTTATATGGAAAATATATTTATTTTTCCTACCAATTCTTTGTTTCAGACATTGTGTCTTTCGGAGTTTGGTTTTTGGAAAAAGTATCAAGGAAAAAAAATTTTCTTTTAGCTTTCTGTTTCTCCTGTTTGGATTTGAATGCAAAATACTGTAATTTGGATTTATAGTTTAAAGAATAACATTAATTAAATATATACCACAAACAGACTTTAAATACATTAAAATTTATGGTATATGTTAGCTAAATATTTATCACAATAGACTTTTCACATTTAGACTTAGTATTAAATAATACTTCCTCTAAAAATTTGTTTTAAAATTATTTTTTTCTGTTTATGAAAGCAATGCTTATATATTTAAAAACATTGCTAAGCAAATACCTATGTATGTGTGGACACATGCATTCACACTGACAAGCATACACGCATATGCACATTTATACTATGCTAGAAATCAGAACAATATCATCTAAGGCATGTACTTAGACATATATATAAGTGTATATAACATATATACGTGTATATATACATTTAGAAAACAGATATATATCATATATAGATATATATACACCTATATATGACATATATAAGTTTATATGATATATACATATATATATATATATACTTAGAAAAGAATGTCACGTGAGGGCAAACATTTTTCTACTTATTAATACTATTTTATTATAACATTATTTTTGTCTGTTTTTCTTCTACATTCTATTTTATCATTGAGAAATTAAATTCTTATCATAAATATCTTTAAGCTTTTCCTTCAAGGAAATCCTACTGACTTATTCCTAGACATGATGGTTATTATACAAGCACAAGTATGAACATAATAGTTTTATACCATCTAGAGGAATCTTTAAACTCTTTTTAATCTGGTAGAGGTCTTTTTACCTTCATCTCTGCTTTTGCTAAATTAAACATTTCCTCAAACACAGAAGACTAGCCATATGTTTAAACCCTTTGATATATGTTTTGGATATTTCCTTGCCTTAGTCTGCATCCATTTGTTTATAAATCCATTTGTAGAAAAATGGAATTAAATCCCTACCTCTCACCCTGCACAAGAGTCAACTCAAGATGAATCAAAGACCTGGAAATTAGGCCAGAGACTGAAATTACTAGAGGAGAGCATAGGTCTAACACTCCAACATATAGGTAGCTCAGAAAATTAAAACAAGAATTAATAAATGGGATGGCATTAAACTGAAAAGTTTCTGTTCATCAGGGAAACCATCAAGAGTCTAAAGAGAACAGCATCTTACAGAATGGGAGAAGATTTTTGCCAGCCATCCTTCTAATAGAGGACTAATATCTAGAATATACAAAGAACTTAAAAGACTTCGCAGTTAGCCGGGCGTGGTGGCGCACGCTTGTAATCCCAGCATTCGGGAGGCTGAGACCGGAGGATCCGGGTTTGCGGCCAGCCTCAGCTACCTAGTGAGGCACTCCGCAACTTAGTGAGACTCGGTTTCAAAATAAAGAATAAAAAAAAATAGGGCTGGGGGTGTAGCTCGGAGGTAGAATGCCCATGAGTTCAACCCCCAGTACCGCAAAAAAAAAAAAAAAAAAAAAAAAGACTTTGCAGTTAAAAAAAAATACCCAATCAAGAAATGGGCAGTTGAACTAAATAGACACTTCACAAAAGAAGAAATACAAATAGCCAATAAATGCATGAAAAAATGTTCAACATCATTAGCAATCAGGGAGATGCAAATCAAAACTATACTGAGATTCCATCTAACACCAATCAGAATGGCAATTATCAAAAAGTCAACAATAAATGCTGGCAAAGATGTGGGGGAAAAGGAACTCTTCTACACTGTTGGTGGGATTGCAAATTAGTGCAGCTGCTATGGAAATCTGTGGAGATTCCTCAGAAAACTGGGAATTGATCCACCATATGATCCAGCTATACTACTTCTGGGTGTCTTTCCAAAGGGACTAAAATCAGAATATTAGAGCAATACACACATATCCATGTTCATAGCAGCACAATTCATAATAGCCAAATTATGGAACCAACCCAGGTATCCATCAACAGATGAATGTATTACAAAATTACACAATGGAATTCTACTCAGCCAGAAAGAAGAACAAAATCATGTCGTTGGTAGGAAAATTTGATGGACTTAGAGAGCATTATGTTATATGAGATTAGCCAGTCACAGAAAGTGAAGGGTCATATTTTTTCTCTCATGTATGGAAGCTCGAGAGTAGTTGGGATACTAGAGGGACTTTAGGTAATGGAGGAGAAACCCCAGTGGAGCCAGGGAGGTGGTCTAGAGGAGAGTGGGGTGGGGAGAGGACAATTAATGAAGGAAACACACTACCATGGACATTACATACATATGTGAGAATACCAATGCCAATCTCAATACCCTGTGTGGGGAAGGTGGGGAGTGGAGAAGGAGCCAGGAAAACTCACCAAGTGCTGTGTATGTCACTATCACTGTGAACTACATCATGATGTAAGACTATAATACACTAATAAAAATATAAAAAGTATATAAGAGGTTGTGTTTGGGACATGTGAAAAAATAATAAAATTGCAGGAGATATTTTAGTGACGCACATTTAAATTTTCATAGATAATTTACTTTCTGCCTGATGCGTCAAATCACACTCAACTTTAACTTTAAATCTGATGAAAATCACATCTTAAGGATATCCACCCAGCTGCCTGCCTTTGAAATCTCAATGCCTGGGGAAAGATTAGTTTTATTTGCCTAGAAAGAGTAAAAAATTTTATATGTCATAATATGTAAAATTTTACAAGTTCAAATATTAGCCAGCATATGATTATATGGCTGAGAGTTGAATTTCTCAAATAAATATTTGAAAATGAAAAAAAATCCACAGCAAAATTGAGCCAAGAAGTAGCTCTATATTGTCAGCGTTTCTACAAATTCAATCATTTTCATGAACAAATATTTTCAGTATATAAAGTGCTCAAATGACAGTTGAACAGCTAAAAGTGGATAGTGGAAAATCACCCTGCAAAACTTCCTAGCACACCTCTGTGTTACCTTTAAGACTGCTTGCATTTCTTTCTGTCCCTTCTTCCATCTCTAATTGACCTTGCAAGTCAAAGATGTGTAAGTTGACATGGATCATGCTCCCTGTTTAGAAACATCGCCAAGTCAAGTGGATTCATTAATATGGGCAACGTTCTCTTGGGTTGGCATAACTTCAGACTCCAACCATAGCTAGAAAGACATAAACTCATTGTAAAGGAGGAAACTGAGTCCAGACGTGTGAGCTCAGTGTCCCATAGCTAGAAGGTGCCACCTGTGGTAGAGCCCGAGGCTTTTACTTCCCTGCTGGCCACGCCCTGTGGACCGTTTGGCCCTTGGTTCCTTGGGCCCTCAGAGGGCATATCAGGCCGAGCTCCATGCTTCTGCTACCCATCTGTCTTCAGGAAACATTAACATAAAGAAGATAGTGAAGGATAACCCTCAATCATCACAACACGGATCCTTGATGCTGATGACCTTATATTCTGGATTTTTTGGAACAAGCTCAGATTAAATAACTATATCTTCCAGATTTAGGACTTATACACCATGTTTAAGATTTTCTTGCTATGTTCATGCTCATGGCATAAAGTTTCAGTTTTTTGGACTTATCTAGAAGATCTGTTCATGTAGAAAATCCAGTTCATGAAGAATTATTGAACATATTCATGCTGACTTTTTAAAAATAATAAACATTGCCCGGCAATGTTATATTATCTCTCGTCCATAAATTATGTCTATATTTTAAAATCTATGTATCCTTTTTACTTCCAGAAATTGATGAGGACAAATACAATAAAACTCCTTTTAACTCTGTATAATCATCTATGAAATAATTTTTTATCAAAACATTGTAACTAGTCATCAGTTTTAAAGATGGAATATCTTGGATATTGTCTGAAAAAAAAAAGAAGAAAACGCTATTAACTTCAGACTAGAAAGATCATTGAATTTGAAATTATATTAAATAAACCACTAATCATCTTCCTAAAAAAAAAAAAAAAAAAAAAAAAAAAAATTCCAGCAAATGAGCCAGGTGTAGTGGTGCACACTTGTAATCCCAGTGCTTGGGAGGCTGAGACCAGAGGATCTGGGTTCATGGCCAGCCTCAGCTACTTAGTGAGGCCCTCTGCAACTTAGTGAGACCTTGTTTCAAAATAAAGGCATTCGGGAGGCTGAGACCTGAGGATCCGGGTTCGCGGCCAGCTTCAGCTACCTAGTGAGGAAGTCCGCAACTTAGTGAGACTCGGTTTCAAAATAAAGAATAAAAAATAGGGCTGGGGGTGTAGCTCAGAAGTAGAATGCCCCTGAGTTCAATCCCCAGTACCGCAAAAAAAAATTAAATAAAAAAAAAAATAAATAAAGACTAAAGTAGGGCTGGGAATGTAGCTCAGAGGTAGAATGCCCCTGCGTTCAAACCCTAGTACTGAAAAAAACCAAAAATTCCAGCAAATGTATCTAAAGAAGAAACTTTTAACACTAATATTGGATAAAGTAGAATTAGAGAGCAATAATGATAAAAGAGACCTAAGGTAATAGCAAGCAGGAAATTAGATATAGGCTTGATATGCAATATAGTCAAAATGTTGGCGTATTTAGGACGTTTGTATTCAGATTTCACTGGAAGAATCTGATAAGCACTGCTAATGAGAGCTCATTTGGAATTCCTTGATTACAGATTAATTCAGGCGAGACTTAAATCTAGATGCAACAAAGTAGAAAGAAAAAGAAAAGATTAGTCTTTGTCATATGTATGCCAATACCATACAGCCCTCAGCTGCATGAAAAGGCCCCTTTCCCTCAAAATATCTTCCTTGCCTGTGAAATATGTGAGGTTGTTTTCTTTAGCATCACCACTTTCAGTTAGGTTGCTTCACGACCCAATTGTCCACTGATCTCCTGTGGAGAAGAAAGCAGAACTCTGAGGGAGGACAGGGGAATGTGTGGCCTGGGATCTGCACAGACAGCAAGGGCCAGATGGGGCCAGGTGGTAGAGTCCTGGGCAGCTTTAGGCATGCAGTTTCTGAGGGCCTCAGGAAAAAGGATGGGTTGGGAGTGCTCATAGCTGTTAACCCGCTGGAAGGCAAGTGTTTTCTTTCTTCTGTTTTGTTTTTTTCATGATATTGGGGATTGAACCCAAGGTTGTTCTACTTCTGCGCTATACTCCCAACCATTTTTTTATTTTTTTGTTTTGAAACAAGGACTCAGTAGGTTGCTGAGGGTCTGGCTACATTTCCGAGGCTGTCCTCAAATCTGTGATTCTCCTGTCTCAGTCTCCCAAGTACTGAGATTACAGGCATGAGCCATCACGCCTGGTCAAATGTTGTCATATGTATGTATGAAAACAACATGAATATGGCCTCAGTTGCTTATTTTCTCCAGGTCTAGTGGATGCAACAAGTCAAACCCACTTGAATAACTAGCTTCCTTCTCACCAGCTTGTTCTTTATAAGATGTTAACTTAAGGGTTTTAAGATGTTATTAAGGGTTTTACGGCCAGACGGTTATATCACTTGCCGGGTAGAATCATAATTTGGATGGAGCTAAAAAAAAGTTCCACTGGATTTAATACTTGATATGTGTTTCCCTCTGGATGAAGAGAAGTTTTGGGAATCGATTTAAAAAAAAAAGTCTGTATTGGTTTATGTCTGCCAAGGAAAATCCACAATAAATTCTGCTCAATGGATTTTTCCTCTTATAAAATTGTTTTCATGCCAAACATTGCCTGTTTCAAATATTGTACCAGAGGCATTTATTTACAATCTGGTACATATGTAGTTTGAGCTTCTTAGCATAACTTACGGTGAATTAATGACTTGTTATTTATTGCTTAGCCACTCTGCAGAAGTGATTTATAGGGCTGTGCTATGCACGGGTGGTTACTTTACAGTCTCTGCGCGGGCTGTCTCATCAATATCATTAAATGAATTCACAGTGACACAGCTCTGCTACTGTAGTTTTTGATATGAGGGATAACTGAACATAAATCAGAGCCTATGTTTAATTCATAAGACGTACCAATCTCTCACGTAGGTGTGAGTTAGGTTAGGGATGTCACAGATGTGTTTTACAGTACCTCTCATGATTAAACCCAGGTCCTTCTATACGACTTTCTGCACCAGGTGAAAATAATAGGTTGTTCTATGCTTTGCCATTTTTCAGATAAATGCAATTTATTTTTATTTCGGTATGATTTGTTTCTATTGTCGTTCCACAAGCAGGATATATTTTAGAAAGTAACAATGAAAGAAGTATAATGAAAATTAGTTACTTCAAATTTACAATTCCTTACAGATTCTTTAAGTAAATATGCATCAATAACAACTATTTAAAAAAAATTTGCATGCTATTTTTAAAAATAGAATAATCGAACACTAATGCCTGAGTAAAAATAGTTTTTATGTTAAGCTTTAAAATTCCTTTTCCATAATAACTTTAAAAATGCATACCTAACTATAAGAGAATAGGCCTAGTTATCGTTCTTTGTTAGTCCAGTTCAAAAACAGGAAAATATTACAGCTTAATATACACCAAGAAGGTCAGTTTCTTGCTTGTTTGGAAGAAAACAACTATACAGAGACAGAAATCAAGATATACTTATATATCTTTCTTAAGAAAAGAGAGAGGAAAAATAAATTTTTCTAATATCAAGAGAATCTTCTGGCATTGTTATTACTGCCACAATGACCAATATTTATTCTTTGAACCAAACACTGTGTGAGTGCACTGTAATCCATGCAGAAGAGGCAAGTGGCAAGTGTTTTTTTTTTCTTTTTCTGGAGAGAAGGATAATCTGCCTCCAGCAGTGCTGCAATGAGGGGTTTGGGGATAATAGCGAGATTGCCAGGTTGTCTCACCTCGTCACTGGCCCACAGTGTAGTCCTGTGATCAGCTCTGCTGACTGTCACAAAAAAGGAATATGATATGTCTCTGCCAAAGAAAATAATTCCAACATATGCAAGAAACTGACACACATGTCTTCTCCTCCTTCCTCTGGTTCCAGTTGATTAGACCCAGCCTTGGGTCGCGATGATTTTAAGATCTTGTTATTTAGCCCCTGCACTGAAAAGAAGATGGATGAGCTATTGCTTACAAGACCCGAGTGACAAAGAGATGAGAGGAAATGGCATTGCTTAGTAGTGTGATAAGTAATTGATTTCATAATGCTTGGGGCAAGGGGCAGGGGAATGCAGGCAAGAGAGCAGAGGGCGCCCCAGGCATGGCAACAGAAAGGAGAGGAAGTAAGAGCACAAGTGTTAGGGAATCGGTAGGTGCCTTGGAGGGGAAAAATTGCTATGGAAGGGTGGTGGAAACAGCAAGGTAATTGAAGTGGTTCCTTTTGATATGAAACATGAGATTAATTAAAGGTAAAGAATTTATTACAAGTAGAGAACTTCTATAAACAATTATCAACCAGAGAATCTGCTTCCAGGAATTTGTATCATTTAGAAATAGGTTCCATGACACACAAGAGAAAACCTGACTTAGGACCTTAAAAAAATTCCAAGTCTGTCTTTGTTCACCCAAATAGTCATTAATGTCTCACATATTCTATTATGTGTGTTTCTGATATACATAGTCATAACAGTGCTCCTTTTTGTGTGTGTGCGTGTGTGTGGCACTGCAGATTGAGCTCAGGGGCATTCTACCTCTGAGCTATACCCCCAGCTCTATTCTGTTTTTTATTTTGAAACAGGGTTTCATTAAGTTACTGAGGCTGGCCACGAACCTGTGATCCTCTTGTCTTAGCCTCCTGAGTGCTGGGATTATAGGCATGCACCACCACGCCCAGCTAAGACTCTTCTTTTTGATGGTTATTTCAGAATTTTCTAACATATCTCTAAATAACATGCTTATCTTGCCACAATTCTTGGTTGTTCTAGTTTAAGCATTATTTACTGACTTTCCAGAATGGATAATCAGATTGTTCTTTTGTAATTATGACTGGACCAATATTAACAGTGTACAATGTTGATTACATAAACATCATTCACAACTGAGTCATATACTGCACTGTAATTTTTTTTTTTTGCCTTTCCAGCGCAAGTTTTTGTTTTTCCTGGAATTAACATTTGCCTTGCTTTTCATTTGCTTTGTTTTCTAAGGTTTTTTCTTTTCCTAATTGCAATAAAATTTCTGTTGACACATTTAAATCCAGTGAGTTTTCATCCATTTAAACCTCTTGAGAAATCCCTTCTGGAGGCTTTAGCCTGTTCCTGGAAGGCTGCTCTCCAGATCACTTGCACAGCAGATTGTGGGATCTCTGTCTACCTCTCTCCTGCTTTGGATCTCTGATATTCTTGGCTTCACATCTTGCTCTTTCTTTGTATACTCCCCACGTCTTTCCCCTCTGTCATCATTGTTATTGTTGTTTGGAAAAGAATATCCTCTGGGACTTTTCAGAGTAGACAAAAGCTTTGGACTTTGTTGGTCTGAAAATGCCTTATTTCTACCCTATTGAATCCACTGTCTTTAAAAACCAGCAAGCTCTCAGAATCATTAAAACCTCAGCTCAAGCTTCCTCTCAATCCTCCCATTCAGATCTGGGGTCCTCCTTTTATGCTGCCCTACACTTAACCACATTCCATTAGAATTTCCTTTTCACCAGTCTCTACATTAGTCTGGAAGGTTGTTTCCTTGAAAGCTGTGTGTTAATTGTCTCCCATCTCTAGTGTTACACAGAGCCTGCAACAGGCTTCCAGGACACCTTTGTTGACCAAATGGGTATGGATGTTTGAGATACTAAGGAAGAAATACTTTTCCTGGCTTAATCTATCTGGAGGAGATTTAGTTGTAATATTCCTTGATTTTTAAGGCCAAGCCAAGAAGATACATTGCTTTTTTAAGAGTTCATTTTTCAGATTCTCTTGGAGTTTACTCAATACACTGTGTTTTCTTTCTTTTTTAGAATGTGAGAGAGGTAAATTATTGCCTGTAAGAAAATGCTTTCAGGGAGCTCTGTTCCCCAGGGAAGAATAATTACTTTAATCAGTGGACTAGACCAAACTCCCCTCTGCCCTTTGCCCAATAATTATCAACAGATACTGCCATTATCTAGCACTTAACTTACTTAACAGTTAAATGTTTGTTTTCTCTTCTTCAATACATAATGCAGTATTATGCACTGTTCACCTGAAAGTTTAAAGATGATTTTATTTAGATTTCACTAAAAATGCATGCTGTATTTTCTTCCCCAACGTGTAGAAACATTTTTTTCCAAGATGAGTGAAAAGTCTCTGTAATTATAAAACCCTGAGATTAGCTAGTCTCAGAAAGTGAATAGTTGTCGGTTTTCTCTCATATGTGAAAGCTAGAGAAAAATTGGGAAACAAGAGACCTCGGATAAAGGAGTAGAAACTCCAGGGGAGTGATAGAGGAGGGTTATGGGAGGTAGGAGGAGGGATAGAGATGTAATGAAGGCAACAGTTTAAATAATGCCAAGTACATGTATTAAATTATCAATACCAATCTCAATGACATGTATGGGAAAGGGAAAAAAAGTGGGGTGGGACCTGGAGGGAAACACACCAACTGTTGCGGACGTGTAGATTCCTATCACTCTGTACCTCAGTATGGCGTATGATTATAGTGCACAAAAAATGTATATAAAATAAATCTCGAATCCTCCTTCCTGAGCAACTCAAAATCCACAGGCTCTCTTCATCATATTTTCTCTTTTCAGCTAAAAACAATGTTTTGTAAACCATAGTCTTAATTCCCATGAACTATTTGGTAAGAACGGTCCCTAGGGAAGCATCCATTGTCCTTTCCAGCCTCTCCTTGCTTATCTAACATCTTTCTAGATATTACTGAGACCATATCCCACATGTCCCTTTAATAAAAGCCAATCATTTTGGCTTGCACTTCATTTTAAAGGTGACTTAGGAAAATGTGAATGATTTTCTATAACTCCAAGACTAAGTGATCACCAGACCAATGGATAAAGAAGAACTCTTCAATTAAAATCCAACTAGCTAGAAGTTGGCTGGAACATTCGGAAAGATTTTAGAGTATATTCACTCCTTCCTTTGACACATGCTCTAGAATACTGTTTTAAATATTCATACCAGAGGACTAGAATATTGAAAATAGGGCAGAGTTCAAATATTGATGAGCTTTACAAATCTGTAAGTTGGCAACACACATAGTTGCCTTTTATATGTTTGTATGCATGAATGTGCCCACATATATGTGCTCATCTGCCATGAACATGCATATGTCTACAGATGGCAAAAAGGATCTTGGGAAATTGGATTTTAATTCTCTACACGTATCTAGTCTTTTACTGTTTATAAAATACTTTCATATCCGTTGCCTTATTTAATATTTCTTATAGCAACCTATAAAATAGGCAAGCCAGCTGTTGTTCCCAGGCTGTTTTCTAACCTATTTTTGCAGCTCATAGTTAAGATTTAGGAGTTTATTACCAATAAATAACCTACTGCTATTTTCTACACTATTTCTTTGTGGTAACATACGTGAGTTCATTAGATCGGTCTAAAGAATCTTGCTTCCTATTCCTTATAAATAATTTGTGGATTCCAGACACGGCAGAATCGGATTCAGTGTTACTACACATTATTTATGCCCATTTTTCCTGAAGCCTACGTTAACCTGGAAACCATCTCACATTTACATGGCTAATATATGCATTGTCGCTGCCACCTGGAGAGAAACACTTACCTGACAGGCTGGGACCAGCATAGTATAAGAGGCATTACTCCTAATTTGTCAGACATTCAGAGCATATGCGATGCGTTTCCTTTCAGACCACTATTTAGTGCCATTCTATTTGAAATAGAAAAGATTCCCACCAACTTCAAACAAAATTTGAGATGTCTCTTCATTCTTATTTTGGCTTTTTTATCAATCATGCAAGCAAGTTAGACATCATTTGGAATAATTCTTATATGAACTCGAAATAGCTTTTCTCTTTCACACCAACTAAATCAACTTTTATAAAATTTCCCATCAACTAAGGAAAATCTCAAAGATAAAGATATGGACACTTAAAAAAAATTCCAATAGTAAGAATTTTTCTCCCTTATAAGATGTGGAAATGAGAGTATGATAGCAACTCCATCTCTCTGAGCGGAGGTGAAGGTGAAGCTAATTACACGATGGAGACCTCCTTTCCGATTACATATCATTTGAAGATATGAAACACAGAAAGCAAAGATTCTCAGTGGTTTTCATAGCCTTGAGATATTTTTGGGTGCAATTTTCACCCTTTATAAAATTTTCCACCTTTTAAAACAGCGAGTGAACCCCACTTTCTAAAGCATTCCCTGTAATTGCAGCTGTTGCTAGGAGAGGAGCAGGAGGGAAAATGACAGCATCCTAAGATCTATTACCCTGCCAGTCCCTGTTGTTCTGGAAATGTAGTCGTCAAGGTTGTCATCGACTCTCATAATGATCTGCACCCATTATAATGTGCAGGAGTGCCTGGAAAATTCATTCTAAAAGTCTTTAACTTTTTTCTAGCTTTGGAGGCTGAATATCTAACTGCAGTCTCTAAGCAATTTGATAACAAGTTTTCAGTGTCTGTCCCCTACCGAGCACAGCATAAAGCCTTAGATTTAGAAGTAACAAAAAGCATGCATTGAGTCCATCATTGGAGCACTAGGCAAAGTCATGGGGTTACTGTCACAGTTTTCAATTATCATCACTCCAGTCAGTAGTCTTTTAATCAATCAATTCCTGACCTCTAAGAGTTTATTATCTATGGAAAGAACACTAAATATGTCAAAGACATTGAACATATGAAGGAAGATTGAATAATGGCAATGAATTAAATAAGTAGAATTGAGATACGTTTAAAGTTGCTAGATTAAAACATTAAGGTGTTTCAGTCATGAACATTGTGATCACATTAACGTGAACCAAAGATAGACGGCCACAGTAAGATGGTGGGAGAAAAGGTAGCAATTTTAAATGTGAGTTTGAGTGGGAATAAAAATGGAGCATTTTAGCATTTCAATCATAAAGCTGGAAAGGGTTTTAGGAAAGAAGTGAGATCAGTGTTGGTCACAAGGGAAACAACGCTGGTTTTCTTGTATCTATGTGAGTGATTCCATTTGATTCAAATAAATTCACTTGGAAACAGGGCCTGGGAATGTTCATACTGCCTTTTGATTGGAAATAAGAAAATAACACATAGAATATATCACTTTGTGAAACATATGCTGTGGGTTTACTTTATGTGAAAAAGTGTCAACATTCTTAAAGCGGATTTATAGTGCACCATGGTTACTTAGAACCCTGCCTATGTTTTCATCAGTAGGACAAGCATTGTAGGAATTCTTATATGTAAATTTTATATGAAAGGTACACTTTTTAAATCCCTGATTGAATATTTCAGATGTAGTTATATATTTATCCCTGAGGCCAATCTGAACCTTTAAACAGAACTGGTACTCTGATTTCATAAAGAGACTTGCAATTATATTGGTACTTAGATGTCTATTTTATTTTCTCAGGGATTTAATGCACAGTGTTAATATTGTCCTTTGCTACTAAACAAAATGCTTCTCAAATTTTCACATTTGGGTATCTTGAATTTATGTGACTTCCATAGAACTGTTATATTTAGATTCAATTTCAAATTCTTGTCAGCTTTGGTCTTTCAAGTAAATCCAATATATGAAAATTCAAGTTTATAGAAAAAGGCCAATTTGAGCATTGAGATTTTTAAAAATAGTAGTTCTTTTAATGAGCAGCCTCCCCTTGCACACTTACTATTTGAGTGCTCCCATACGCCTTTTCATGAACAGGTACATTGCATTGTATGAGGCAAATAACTATTTTACTTCTGTTTATTCTGTCACACTTTAATTACATTTTGTTGCTGAAAATGATAATTTTAAGCATTTAATCATTTTTGTTTTTTTTTCCCTTTAAAGAGTTTTTCAAGACCCTGTATCTAAATTTTGAATTTTATCAAATTACATTATATATTCTTTTTCCTCCTGAACTTGTGGACATTATTAATTTTTCAGGTTCCTCTTACCTTTGTTTTCTTACTTAAATTCATGAGTGAATAACTTCACCCCCATCCAACGAGTAAAGTCTGACAAGAGGAAACCTGATTTGCATTTATTTGTTTCTTATTCATTCAGTAATTCAGGAAATATTTGTTGATCATCCACTATTTTCCATGGATTATACCAAGCTCTAGAAATATGTATCAATATACAGATAGAAGTGGTCCTTGTACTCATACAATTCTATTATTATTATTTGTTAAATCACAATTAACATCGTGGCTAGCATTTACTGAGCTTATGACATGTTGAGCTAAATTGTTTGTTTGTAACATGGTCTTGTTAAGTTACTGAGGGACTCACTAAATTGCTGAGGCTGGCCTCAACCCTGTGATCCTCCTGTCTCAGCCTCCCAAGTACTGGGATGACAGGCAGGCACCACCCTACCTGGCAGGCTAAATGTTTTATGTGGGAAATTTCTTTGGGGTTTTCACCACAGCTCTCTGAGATGGGTACTGTTATCTGTGAGGCATGAACAAGCTAATTATTGACACTTATTGACATAATTTCCCCCAGAAAATCAGATTCAGACTTAGGTGCTCAAGTTCCAGAACCTGTGCTCCTGACCAATCTACCATATTTTACACAAACATAATACTTCAACTAGTGACAAATGTCATAAAGGAGAGGTCAACGAGGTCAAAGGTATAGTGTGAAATGATAATAAGGAATTTGAGTTAGTCTTGGAAATTATAAAGGCCTCTCTGAGGAAGACATTTAAGGTGAGACCTCAGGGATGACTAGGAGTTGGCAAGGGGAGGAGGATTATGCAAAGGTAATTACCCAAAGGTAATTACATAGCAGATGTCAATGTCCTGAGGTAGGAAATGGTCAGGTGATTAGAGAGACTGGAAGCATGTGCTGAATTATGAATCCAATAGGTTGGGAGGAAATACTGAAGAATAGGGGAACATAGAATACAGAAGCACTGGTCTCTCTTCACAGAAGCATAATTTGTTGAACATATAACTTTGCCTTATGTTTGTTTGTTTGCTTTGTGGTAGTAGGGATTGAACTCAGGAGCATTCTACCTCTGAAATACACCCCCAGCCCTATTTTGTTTTATTTTTTATTTTGAAACAGGTCTCACTAAGTTGCAGAGGACCTTGCTAAGTTGCTAAGACTGGCCACAAACCTGCTATCCTCCTCTCTCAGCCTCCCAAGTACCAGCTTGCCTTGATCTTTATTATGGGAGCATCCATGTTACTAGATTTATTCATGTAAAAATACAGACACGGGTAGATAATGCATTACTTTTAACCAGCTATATCACAGGTGATTTCTTCTGTGTTCCCACTCTAGGTTTAAGAGACATGGAGATAGAAAGCATTTGAATCTGTAAACCAGTTACTTAGTCTAGGTGTGGTGGTCATGGCAACCCATGACCCATGGGAAGCAGGAAGAAAGGAGGAACTAGGTCTGATACCCATGCTCCAGAGGCAGACACTAAGCAAAAATGGCCGGAGGTCCTAAGCCAGGCAGAGGACAGCACAGGTCGAACTGCACTGACTCTGGAGTTCCCCTTGCTTGGAGCCCAAACAGGAAATCTGGGAGATCTTCACTGTGTACCTAGAAGCAGGGACCATGGTGTAAACTTCTTGAGTTTACACAATATACCTTCTATTCATTCAGTTTTTTTCTTTTATCCCTAGTGCCTAGAATACTGCTGGCATTACAACCAGTAGGTGTCTGGAGCAGGTGCCTAGGCAGAAATCTTAAATACTGAGACAATGTGGAAGGAAGAGGAGGAGCCCTGGGGATGTCCTTTGGAGAAAGGACCCTGGGCCTGCAGGGCAGTGCTTGAGATATATACAGAACAACACTGGCTCTCAGAGATTATCACTGCCTCCTGAGATACTACGTGCAAGGAGGACGGTCAATTCTAAACTGTCCTGGATGACAGGACTGAAATGCTGCTTTTCCTTCCTATATTTAGATTGATCGTTTGGGCACCAGCTGTGATTCTGTGCCAAGCACACACTCCTGGGGCCAGCTTTGTTAGTCCTCCCAATAATAATAGGTAGGCCCTATTATTGTCCCCCTTCTATAGGTAAGTAAACTGAAACTTAGAGACATTATGAATTTGCCCACCATCTTAATACCTGTGAAATACTTAGCTAGGATTCCAACCAGATATGGCGGCAGAGTTCATATTCTTTATCACAACACTTTGTGACTTCTTAAAATTCATCTTTGCCTTCAAGATCCTGTGAGAACAGGACTGCAGCTAATAAGGAGACAGATCTCATAGCAAACTGGCTCTAACTTTGTTCTGCAAAGGCAGCGAGTGGTGCTGTCCAGGGTGTCACACAGAGAACACATTCCCAGGCATGAGGAGGTGGGAAAGGCTGAAGAAGCAAAACGTTGGCTGACCAGGGGCACAAATCACAGTGGTGGGGAATTCACATTCAAAGATTTTAATCCATGACTTATTATCATAATTAATGATTTGTTGTTTCCTCTCACATGAAAATTAGTTTGTCAGATGTAGTAATTGAGGAAGCTAATTACACATAGCTGCACAAGGCCTGCCCCAGGCAAAATTGAATGTCTTTGGCTTTGATTTGTTACCTCCTTTCTTGGCAGCATTTCCTCCCTTCACAATTTCTAATTTCTCCCCACCCCCCACCACACACACATGCCCAGGATTTTCATGCTGCCCTTATCTTCTCCTTCCAGAAGAAAATTAATGTAATAAATGAGTTTATAATAGGGTTGGTTGGTAATTTAATAAATTACATGGCCTGGGCATTTTTTTATTTACAAAAGGGATCTCACTAAATGTGCTGTAGTATCCTGGATTGGAAACTAAGATGGAGTGGGAGGAAAGTATCAGAAAAACTAATAAAACCTAAATGTTAATATCTTAGTATTAAATGAACCAATGGTTTTATAAGATGTTAACAGTAGAATTTGGGCAAAGGATTTAGGGGACTCTCTTGTATTGTCTTGGCAACTTTTCCATAAATACACAATTACTCCAAAACAAGATATTTTGTGTGGTACTGGGGATTAATCCCAGGGGCATTGTACCTCGGAGCCACACCCCCAGATCTATGCTATTTTTTTATTTTGAAACAGGACCTATCTAAGTTGCTGAGGCTGGTTTCGGACCTACAATCCTCCTGTTTCAGCCTCTCAAGTACTGGGATTACAGGCACATGCCATCATGCTTGATTCACAGTAAGATATTTAAAATAGAAAATGGACCTTATGGAGGGGTCAACTAATATTCCAAAGAACAAATTACTTAAGAAATTTTAGGTATACAGGTAATACCACACAAGTATATAAGGATAGTCCTGTAGCTCTGGACTCATTTACTTTCTACAGACCCTTAGATTAGTTAACCATTGAATATTTCCTAGTTTTATAAATTTTGAATGCTACAAATTATATCTAGGGTAAGAATATTGTGTCTATTCTTCTCGCTGCAATGAATGATGCTGAAAGACCAAAACCAAACTTTGAATTGAACCTGGAAAATAAGAAGTATAGCTATGTTTTCCTTGTCAGGGAAAGACAACTGACTATAGAATTCAGAATTAGACAAACTAATTTATGTGCTAGAAGATGACTAATATTAAAGGACCAAGGTCACTAAATTGCTACTATTTTGAGATATCAGAAAAATAACAAACTCGTTTGGTCTTCAGATACCCACGCAGGGTCTCTTCTTCATCTATTGGAATCATGGAAATCAGTGTTCTTCACATGACCCAATTGAAGGGGAGAAGTGCTTAAGGGCATACACTGAGTTCTATATTTCCAAAGAGTTTACTGTGTATAAAGGGATGTTGAAATTAGATAAGATTAAAATAATGATTTCCCCCTTGGAATAGGTAGACTGATGAGTTGGCATTGTGTCAGCTGAGAGACAATAGACACTCATTCTATTATTTATACAAATTGACTAGTTTGGCAGTTGCTACAGCAATGAGCCATAATGAACTAGAGAATAATGAAAATGTGATTTCTTTTATCATTATAAAAAAATAGAATGTTTACACGAAGGCAGAGAATGCCACTACAAGAGCCCAACCATTGTCAAAACAGTCTTCCATGTAGAATGGAATCTAAATAGTATCTGTCCACTGGGGCAGCATTGTGGTGCTGGGCGATCCTTCTCCTGCTCTTAGTAAGAGGTTGGGCCTCACAGTTACACAGGAACTTAACAGACTCTTTCCATGACTTACTTTTCACTTTTACTCATTCTGTTACCTGCCTTTGTACTAAAAGTTTTCTTTTGAAAAAGTAGAGAAATTCCTGAAATTGGAAAATTTGTACATGACTTCCCAGCAAAGGGGAAGAAAAAAAAACTCACATAGTAGGTAATTCAATTCTAAAACACCTAATTTTGTCTGGTATGGGGGCACATACCTATATTCCCAATACTTGGGAGGCTGAGATAGGAAAATCACAGGTTGGAGGACAGTCTTAGCAATTTAGCAAGGCTCTCAGCAACTTAGTGAGACCCTGTTTCAAAATTTAAAAAATAAATAAATAAAATGGGGCTGAAGGTGTAGCTCGGAGGTAGAATGCCCCTGAGTTCAATCTGCAGTACTACAAAAAATAAAAAAAATAAAATACCTTATTTTCTGATTGACTCAACCTCCTTTGCTCTTCTAGGGGATCTCTGGCCTTTGATTTTGATGCTTGTACCTATATTTTCATCAATTCCCATTTATCCACACGGGATTTTTCCTCTAACAATATTGTGCTCAATTCCAGGAAAGGCCTTTTAAACAAAAGGCTACACATTTCAACTTTCTCAACCCCAAGGGCTGTGTTAGTCAGACAGTAAGTTCAGAGAAAATGTGAGTCAGATAAGACAAACTTTCCAAAAGCTGAGACTTAGCTTGAGCCTACAAGGACCATTTATACAAATGTCTGCTGCAGAATGTGGATGTCAGATTTTACTTTTTTGCCCAAAGCAATGCAGGAAGCTAGTTATGACTGTTTTTCAAAAAATTTACTTCAATAGAAAATGCTAGTTGGCTATAGGATATATTATATATAATTAAGCTCTTAAGACATGAGCCAAATTTGAAATAGTTCTCATAGCATAAATGTCAAAATGCAAAATATTCAATATGCTAAACAGTAGGTTCAGTATAAATACAGTTTTTATATGGACTGGGCTTTTTCAAACCTATACGTCCGTGGTTCTTAACCAGGGGTGACTTTACCTATGTTCTCGGAAGGCATTGTTGATAGTGTCTGGAGACATTTTTGTTGTTGTCGTCATATGGCCTTTAGTGGTTATAGACCTGAGGTGCTACTAAATAGCTCATAATGTACAGGGACCCCCTACAACAAAGAATTGTCCAGCTTAAACAACGCTAGTGTTAAGATAAAGAAAAGTGTGGCCAGCAGGTCTCTGAAAGTCAAGGGTCATATGCTTTCTCTTATATGTGGAAGAAACAAAATGGGAAGCAAAAAGGACTTCAGGCAAATGAGGAGAGAAACCAGGAAAATAGTAGAAGGGGATTGGGAGAGGGAGGTCGGAGGGGAAAAACAGGGTTTGAGGAAGGGAACAGTTCTATCCATACAAGGTTTCACTACCAATCTCACTAATGTTTATGGGGAGGAAGGAAGGCAGACAGATGGGGGTGGGTATATGGAGAGAAATACAAATAATGTATGCATGTATGTTTGTATCACTTTGAATCTCATGATGATGTATAATTACATTGCACCAATAAAAGCATAAAAATCTGAAAAAGTACTTTTGAATTAAAAACGAAACTCTGCTTTTATACCAACTTGTAAAAAAAAAAAAAAAGGAAAAAAGCCTATACCAGAGACCACTTTGTAAATGCATCATTTCATGGTATCCTTTTAGGCTTATAGTAAAATCCCATTCCACTGAAAAGTCACTCTTTCTGGCTATGAGTTAGATATATGAGTTAGATATACATGAGACTCGCTTCTACCAAAAAAACAAAACAAAACAAAACAAAACAAAACAAAACAACAACAAAAAAAAAAACGGAAAAATCAACCCACAAGATAAAGATAAATTTAATCCTTACTTCCTTACTAAAGGGTCTCTGATTATGGAAAGAAGGAATAAAACAACTTGTGAATAGTGACAGTTGTTACAAGATGGAAGTTGATGCTAAGAGGCAAGGTGGTTGTATTTCTGACTCAAAGGGAAAATGGAAAATGGATAGCAGTTCACCTGTTCAGATCAGTAGTTTTCAAGCCTGGCTACAACCACATATGCCTGAGTCCTATGCCCAGGGATTCTGAATTAATTGGTTGAGGATAGGGCCTGGCAATCTGTATATTTGTAAAGTTTTCTATTTGTAGAATTACTAGTCTAGATGATTTAGAGTCAGCCTTTTAAAATCCCTAAAATAAAAAAATAGTATCTATAAAATAAAAAATACTCATCTAGAAAAATGTTCTCTTGTCCTACCTTCCCATGGTGACCATCACCACCTTTACTATCCTTTCCCATCTCCCATGCCCATACTTTCCCTGAAAATGCACCTGCCTGAGCATTACCCTTGGAGGAATTTCATATTTTCTCCTGGGGTGACTGCTTGTTTTACACTGGGCTGGAGCTTTTAGGAGACTTGTACATTCCAAAATTAGACTTTCTAGGGGCAGAATCCCACCCAGATGCTCTAGCAACATGGCAATACTGGAGTTTGCTTAAAATGCTGAGGTCCAGTTTAATCCTGGTTCTGTGCAGACCTCAGAGAGCAAATGCAGGTGAGAAAGACACACAGGGAAAAAAAAAAGAGCTTTCATCCAGATAACATCCTAAGCCTTCATATTGGTTATTTCAGTTCTATAACTTATCAAAAATTGATATATATGACTACTTTGAATGTACATGGAAGAGTGGTAGTTTTGCAAGAGCAGGGCCAAAGGGCTTTGCTATAAATATGCTGGGTAATTTAAGGGGACTTTCAATTAATCATTACATCAATAATTTAATGTGTTTTCTTTCATCTAAATGTGTCCTTAGGTAAGAGAAGCACTACTTACACTTTGCAAAAGAAAAAGTATTCTTTCCCTAGGCTCAAAGTTGCATGTAATATGTAGAAATTAAACTTTGGTTTAATTGAAATTTGGTTGTAATTTGAGGCTTTATAGTTTCCTACTGAATTTTCACAAGCTTTAAAGAATAAGCGTTAAAAGATATCCAGCTCAGAATGCTTCTTTTTGTCCAACATAACATCAGTCTCAAGAAATTAGAGATGCTCTCCCCACGCATCTGACTGTCCTTAGCAGTGATGATTATGTATCTGTGTCCTATTAACTTATCTACAGCCTTCCAGAATATTTTCAAATTTATTTTAATAATGGCTTTATTAAGATATAGTTCATATAGTTTTCAAAGTATACAACTAAGTGTTTTTTACAACCACAAAGTTGTACAATCACTATAAAAATTTCATAATATCTTCATCACCCTCAAAAGACACCCTGCACCCATTAGCAGTCACTCTCCATTTTCCTGTCTTTTGAACCCCTGGAAACCACTAATCTACTTTCCCATTTCTATGCACGTGCCAATTTCATATATATGGAATCATATAATATGTAGCCTTTTATAACTGACTTTTTTTACTTAGAACATATTCATGGTTCATTCATACTGTAGCATGAACAATACTTTATTCCTATTTATCATTGAATAATATTATATTTTATGAATATATAGTTTTTATTTAGCCATTCATCTGTTGATGGACATTTAAGTTCCACCTTTGCCAGTTATGAATAATGCTCCTAATAACATTTGTGTATTCATTTTTTGTTTGAACATGTTTTCAATTCTCTTGGTATATACCTACAAATGGAATTTCTGGGTCATAGAATAAATCAGTGCTTAACATTTTGAGGCATTGCTAAACTGTTTTCCAAATTGGCTACACCATTTTACAATCTCACCAGCCATATATGAGGAGTCTAATATTTCAATATTCTCAGTAACACTACTAATGTCTATCTTTTTAATTTTACTTTGTGGGGATAACATCTCATGGTTTTGATTTTTATTTCTCTAATGACTAATTAGTGTTGAGCATTTTTTCATGTGCTAATTGACCATTATGTCTTCTTTGGGTAAATGTATCTAGCATATATTCAAAACACAACTCAATCAAAGGTGAATAACCCAATTTTAAAACAGGGAAAAGACTTGAATAGACCAGTTCCTTATCAGATACCAAACTTGTAAATATTTTCTCCCATTCTGTGGGTCATCTTTCTACTTTGATGGCATCCTTCATTCCACAAAAGTCTTTAATTTTTGAAGTTGTACGTACGTGTTTTTTGTTGTTGTTGTGCTTTACATGTTGTATTTAAGAAATTACTAAGTCACAGGTCTTGGTGATTTATTCCTGTTTTGTTTTTAAAGTTTTTTTAGTTTTAGTTATGATATTTAAGTCTATGATCCATTTTGAGTTAATTTTTGTATATGGTATGAGGTAGGGGTCCAACTTCATTCTATGGCATGTTGATATCCATTGATTGAACATCATGTTTTGAAAAGACCTCTTTCTTCATGGAATTCCCCTGGATCCCTTTTAAAAAATTATTTACCCCAAATATAAAAACTTGTTTATGGATTTTCAGTTCTATATCATTGATCTATATTTATAGGGTTTTTTTTCTACCTCTAAGCTATACCCCCAACCCCATTTTATTTTTTGTTTTGAATCAGGGTCTCACTAAGTTGATGAGATCCTTTCTAATTTTCTTATGCTGGTCTAGAACCTGTAATCCTCCTGTCTCAGCCTCCCAAATACTGGGATTATGTGTATGTACCACCCACCACGCCCAGCCTATATATCTTTCTTTATGGCAGAATAATGCTATCTTGTTAACAATAACTTCATAGTAGATTTTGGAATTAGGAAATAAAAATTCTCCAACTTTCTTCTCTATCAAGATTATTCTGACTCATCTATTTGAATTTTAGGATCAGTTTGTCAATTTCTGGGAAATATTCAGTTGGGATTTTGCAAACTATTCTTCTGAACCTATAGATCCATTTGGGTAGTATTGCCATCTAAACATTATTAAGTCCTCTGATCCATGTACATGAGGTATATTTGTTTATTTATTAAAATCTTCTTTGTTTTCAACAAAATTTATAATATAAATTTTTATAAAATAAAATACTTAAACACCAGATGTGGGGGCACACTATTGTAATCCTAGTACTTGGGAGGCTGAGACAGGAGGATTGCATGTTTGCAACCAGCCTCACCTACTTAGTGAGGCCATCTGCAACTTAATGAGACCCTGTTTCAAAACAAAAAATAGAAAAATAGAGCTCGAAGGTAGAATGCCCCTGGGTTCAATCCCCAGTACCATAAAAAAATCAGTATTATATCCTATATTAGATTCTTACCTTATAACTTATTTCTTTCACAATTACTCTTATATGTACTATGGCAGGGTTTCTTTGTAAGAAAGCAAGAGTATTATTACAATTTGTTATGCTTGATTTACTAGGTCAGAAATCATATCCTTTATAGTTGAGCATGGTGGTGCCTGTGATTCCAGTATTTGGGAGACTGAGACAGGAGAGTTGCAAGTTCAAAGCCATTGTAAAGTATCTTAGTGAGAATCTCTTAAAAAAAAAAAGAAAAAAATATATATATGGATGTAGCTCATTGGTAGAATGTTCCTCAGTTCACTCCCTAGTACCACAAGAAGAAAAGTAAAGAATAGAAATAGTCTTTATAAGAATTATCATTGGTTTTTGTCCCAACCATATAATATTTAAGTTTTCCCTTTTCCCCTTTTTAGGATCAAAAATGGCTTTTGATATATTTAAGGTATCCTGTTAATTTCCTTTCAATTTCATGGCAACATTTTCTGAAATGATCAATCAGAACCTCATTACCATAATTCCTTGCATTTTTACAATGTTTTCAGAGTTGATCTCATCTTATTTTCACTATAACCCTGATAAATGAGTAGCATGAGTTTTCTGACTCTGTCTCAAAAAGTAAACACTGGTCTAAAGGTCAACATAAATCACTGAGCTATGGTGCGAACTCATGTCTTATGATTATAAATCTGTTGTTTGAACCCTAGAAATTATCCAGTGAAATCAGTTTATTTTATAAGTTAAAGAAAAGGAGACACAAGTAATATAGATTATATGGTGGAGCCAGATCCAGAACAAGACCTCCATCCTAAGGTATCTAAAGATGGTGTTCTTTCTTTTAGTCCACTTGGAGTAAGACCTAAATACTTTGCACGGGGTTTTCAACACAAGTACAGACTCCTGAATTCACTATGTAGTGGCTAACATAATTTTATAGAGAGTTTCTTTGTAATTGGGGACTTTTTACTGGTTTTTGTCCTTCTCTTGCCTAAGGATGCCCCTGAGGCAAATTCCCATAAGTATACTGTTAAAAGGTATTTAAAACAGCAGAGCCACTCAAGTAGCTTTCTTTGATGACTTTTAGTGATTTAAAAAGATGTTATGAAAAGCATTTTTATTTTGAAGTTTAGAAGGCATTTCTGAAGCACAGTTGTTTCAAGAGTACTCTGGAAGATATTAAATGCAGAAAATGTGTGGGAGTAGTAAAGAAAATATATCAGTTTATTTACTCTTACTGTTCTTATTAATTGAGGTCCAAAATAAATCTTACTTATGATAATGTTATCTTGACCATATATATTATCATCTATCTTTTCATAGTGTTTCTTATGCAATCACTTGCTAGTTATTAAAGCATTTAGCATTCTATATTAAGTGAAACACAGACTAATCCTTCAACTATTCCACAAACATTTTACAGTATGACTGCTACCGTGGGTGAAAAGGTTGAGCATTCCTTATCCTAAATGTCTAGGACCAGAAGTGTTTTAGATTTTGAATCTTGGAATATTTGCATGTATATATACATAATGAGATTATCTTGGAGATGAGACCCAAATTTATTTATGTTCTCTATACAACTTATAGTGTTTGAAAATAATGTATATAGAATTTTCAGTGCATTTTGTCTGTGGCCTGTCACATGAAGTCAGGTATGGAACTTTCTACTTGTGGTGTTATGTTGATGCTCATAACTGTCATATTCTGGAGCATTTTAAATTTCAGATTTTTGGAACAGTGATACTCAACCTGTACTCTCAGATAAACATAAATTGTGTATAGTAGATTAAGAACATAGACCCTACAAGTCAATTTCAGTAGTTAACTTTGCTGATTCACTTGGAAGTTAAGTTACCATTAACCATTAATTTATTTTCCCTATTTAAATTATTTTACCCATCTTTTCTTTCTCTTGTTAATAAAATTATACTGTGATCATAAATAGGGTTAAGCCAAATGTTTGGTGATCTTTAAGGACAGATAGACATTGTGATTACTAGATAATTACCATTAATGATGAAATTTATTGTTTTTCAGGGAGAGAATGGATTTATACATTTGATAGAAGGGAAAATGCTAAAATGCAATTATAAAAATAATGAGAGCAATAAAGTTTTTGTTGATTTTTTTTTCTGTTCTTGTTGGTTTTTTCTTTGTTTTTATTTTTTGTACGGGGTATTGACCCCAAGAGCATTCTGCTTCTGGGTACTACACCCCAGTCCTATTTTATTTTTTATTTTAAAACAGGATCTTGCTAAGTTGATGACAATCTCACCAAGTTGCTGAGACTGACCTCAAACCTGCAATCCTTCTATCTCAGCCTCCCAAATACTGGGATTACAGGTGTGTACCACCATGCCTGGCTGAGAGCAATAAAGTTTTGAAAACCAAAACACTGTGAATGCATGCATTAATTTTTACTCATTTTGCAATGGCTGTGGCATAGTTGAAATTGAGAGTTTAATAAAAAAATAACGTCTCCCAGAAGTCATTCATTACTCCTTTTTGTTTGTTTTAAAGCATTTGAGGGTTTTATCCTTTTAATAAATGTCAAGAAGTATCCCCAAATTAGAAAGTACTATAATTTGTTGATGACAAGGTTACAAGAATTTTTACAAGTAAATATAATTCCTTTGAAGACCAAACTTAGCAAACTCAGAACATCTCTTTCTTTTCTCATGTTCCACACAGTTGCTGATTAATGAATGCCCTTCTAGCTGTGGCTGAATAATACCCAGTTGCCAGAGCTCTTGAGTAAAGCAGTAGAGAAAGGTGGGAAGAGTAACCTACTGCTGGGGTTAGAGCACATTGTCCTAGGCACTAAGATGAAGCAGTGGAGATGACTCTTCATGTTGACCTGTAGGCAAATCAATTCATTAAATAAATAAACAATATACTTGGAAAAAATATATATACTTGGGCATTTAGGTATTATCACAGTTATACTAAAACCCTTTTGTATTCCTATTTGGAAACTGGGTTGCAATATTGATGATTGAGAGTCAATAGTGAACTGAAAAATGTGAATAGTTTTGATTTCCTTCTATGTTTACATCATTATGACTAGTGCCTTATGGGGGATACTTTATTTTTTTTTATTTTTTAATTTTTTTTGCGGTACTGGGGATTGAACTCAGGGGCATTCTACCTCCGAGCTACACCCCCAGCCCTATTTTTTTAGTCTTTATTTTGAAACCGAGTCTCACTAAGTTGCGGAGTTCCTCACTAGGTAGCTGAGGCTGGCCGCGAACCCGGATCCTCAGGTCTCAGCCTCCCGAATGCTGGGATTACAAGCATGCGCCACCACGCCCGGCTCGGGATACTTTATTTTTAATTAATGATTTCTAACTATCTCAGAAGCTTGAGCTCTATTCAGGTTGAGAGATTAAGTACCATAAGAGTGAATATTAATATCTTTTGGTAATAGTTGTTATAGCAAGTTATCCCTGTCCTCCCACAGGAAATCTGAAGTCTCCAGTGATTACAGAAGCTGTCCAAAGTCATATGGCAGTTTTTCTCATTGCAAAGACTGAGGGTCAGTCCTGGGCTGTGGCATAATGCACATTTGATTCTTAAATACACTGGGAAGACAGTTGCTCTAGTTCAGTTAAGATGAGACTATCACATGTTCTTTTAAAATCATAACAACAACATATTTCAAGCACTAAATATGGTAATCAAAATGAGCTTTTGTTATTTGGGGGGAATCTATGGAGCTTTTCAAATTATAGATTGTTACAGCACAAAATGATTTTAAAATTACTTATTTAATAGGGATTTTTGCTTTGGTTCCAGGTGTATGATAAATACTTACTAGAAACTTTTTTGAGAAATGTGGTTTACTTTTGAGAACAGTAAACAATGAGGATATTTTCTGAACTCCTCTGAAAAAATATTGCTGGCTATGGGAAATTCAGTGCAAATAGTACTAATGTAGTTATTAGTACCATACATTTGATGGACCTCCCACCGACAGAGATCTATAAATTACATAAAATAACAATTATGAAAATGAATGAGGCCTGTAGCCATATACTATAGCAATATATTCTTATACAAAAAAAAAATGTATCGAGGGTTAAAAATTGGAGGGCCTGACCTCTAAGGTCTTTTAATTCTAAGTTATGCTTTTAGCATTTTGAATATATGTATGTATATATTTAAGTAGAGATATATATATATAAATTTACATACATATGTACATTAAATACATATGTTTTCATAGAAGATTTGAAATCAGTGCCATGATTCTGCAGGTAAACCGTGATGAATGATTTCATGGCTGTAAGTATATTCGAAGTAGGCTTGCTGTCATTGACACTAGTCACATGGGGTGGTGGGAGCGCAGAGCAGATATATTGTAGGATAAAGCAATGGAACCTATGTTACGGCTGGTCAACTGGGCTTCTCTTCCTTCCTCTCCCAATGATAACATGCTAATATGTAGACCTTTAAAACAACTAACCAGGGACCTGCCATAGGGTGGGACATTTTCATATTAAAATGTTATCTGAGGGGTTTAAAGGTTTGAAAGAAAGTGGTGCATGTGAAGATTATCTGTCTGCGTGCATACGTGCACTGGCTCCCTGTGTGAGGCTTGGTCAGTGGTGTGGCTGAGAACGCGATCTCATGTTTGGATTAAAGCGATCTCATGTCTGGATTAAACAAGAAGAAGTGAGGGAGAGGTCATGGCGCTGTTTAAGGAAATGTGACAGAGTTGAAAGGGACTGCAATGAGCTGATTAGAAGTTGAGGAGCCTGGCGTGGTGGCGCACGCTTGTAATCCCAGCATTCGGGAGGCTGAGACTGGAGGATCCGGGTTCGCAGCCAGCCTCAGCTACCTAGTGAGGCACTCCGCAACTTAGTGAGACTCGGTTTCAAAATAAAGAATAAAAAATAGGGCTGGGGGTACAGCTCGGAGGTAGAATGCCCCTGAGTTCAATCTCCAGTACCGAAAAAAAAAAAAAAAAAGAAGTTGAGGGACTCATAGAGCACTGTGAGAGAAGGAATCAAGAGAAATGGTATTTTTTAAGACAAATCCCATTGGGTTTCTGGCTGGGTGGCCATATGTCCAACTAGTAACAGAAAGAAAGTGTGTTTGTCCAAAAGGAGGTTAAATAAAAGGACTTAGCTGTAACTGGAAGGGTTGGAATAGAAAGCACAAGCTGGAGAAGATAGGACTTTAAAAGTCAGGCCCAGAAAGCAAGCTTTCCTTCTAAAAGAGATCGAAAGCTACCATCATATCTTTAAACCATATTGGTATAGCCAGGCACAATAGTGCACACCTGTGTTCCCAGTACTTAGGAAACTCAGACAGGAGGATCACAGGTTCAAAGAAAGCCTCAGCAAATAGCGAGACTCTCAGCAACCTAGTGAGACCCTAGTTCAGAGCAATTTATGAAAAGGGCCAGGGGTATAGCTCAGAGGTAGAATGCACCTGGGTTCAATCCCCAGCACCAAAATAAAATAATAAAAAAATAATAATATTAAGAAGAAGAAGAAGAAGAAGAAGGAGGAGGAGGAGGAGGAGGAGGAGGAGGAGGAGGAGGAGGAGGAGGAGGAGTTGTTAGCGAAAATTTGATGGAATGCTTAAAAGCAAGATTCTACACTCAGACTGCCTGGGTTTACATTCTGACTTTACCTCCAGTTGTGTGACATTTGTAAATCATGCAATAACTCTGTCCCAGGAAAATGGGGAAAATAGCATCTACCTCACATGGCTATTGTTAGGATTAAGTTAATATAAGGAGAGCCCTATAACAGTGCTTAGCCAGGGATAAATTTTAATTCATAATAGGTGTTATAATAATTATTATAATATATGCAAGCCACATTATTATTAGTACCATTTCTACTTTTCCCAAGCAAATGACTTCAAGTAATGGCACTGAACACATGCTATGCAGTACTCCTTGAGCCAGTTTTTAACTGCTGAGCTGTTATTAACAGGCCTAGTGTTGGGAAGCTAAGACAGGAAGGTCACAGGTTTGAGGGGTGTAGTTCAGAGGTAGAGCACCCCTGCATTCAATCCTCACCAAATCAAACAAAACAGACCATGTGACCTGCAACAGGTTAATATCCTTGCTGGGCCTTAGGTTCCTGATCCACATTCTCTAAGAGTTAGACTAGTTCACTGGCTTTCGAAACCTCCCGAAAGCCCTGAAAGTTCCAGGAAAATATACCAGGAAGATGTGAGGAATAGGTGGTGGGAGCATGTTCGATGAGGAGAGGGAAGCCTACAACTTCAAAAGCCAGGACTCCTCTTTTTTCTCTTACAATTCCTTCTCAGTTTGCAGAGAAACCTTTGAGTCTAGTCAGAGAAACTCAAAGGTTTTTTCAGTTTCAATTATTCTATACTTCCCATGATATTTGTTCATTGAACTAAAGTAATAGAAATAAGTATATGAAGGGAAGCAACAAATCCTAAATCTGAGAAAACTGAGTATTAGGAAACCAGTATAGATTGTTCTCAAGGCTGGGCAGTGACCAAGACTTATTGGTATCTCTAAAGCAGAGAAAAGGGGAAACCTCTGTTGGGCGTATCTTATCTTGACACTTTACTCATCTTGTTCCTGGGGAGTACAGATGGCACAATGACAACTAAGTTTGTGGACCAACAAGAAAGATTATGTTAGGAACATTACATGCTTGCAATCAGAAGATAACCCAAACAAATAACTATTTAAACATTGTACACGGTAGGAGTTTGGGTGGTGGTTATTGATTTCTGGAAATAATCTCCCTTCCAATGAAAATATCATGTTATAATTCTACATTTATGAACTTCATGTTGCTCTTTGGAAGTACATGTGATCTCAAAAGCATTTGGCTTGATTGATTTGAAGAATGCATTTCAGTAAATAAAGTCACCATGTTCCCTCTGGCCAGAAAACCAGTACTGGATGAATCAGTGTGTAGGACATGTTTATGGCTTCACTGGCCAGTTGTTTAGTAGGCATTTTCAGATTTCCAAAAGCTAAGGAAAACCTATAAACATATGTGAATACACAGAGAAAATGGTAGCATCTGTTTCTCTATAATTTTGATGATTAATATGCAATAACAAGGGCTAACTCTCCCTATTGACTTCTCAGACACTGTGATCTGAAGGCCACCCAATGATTTTTCTCTCTAATTATATCTCTCCTCCACCATTTTCACTTATGCCATTGTGTGTATGAGGGTATTAAAATATAATATTTTCACAGTTTCTCTTCTGTAATATCTTAGCTGGAAGCAACATAATATATTAATACTTTAGCATGGGTTAATTTATCAGATTACTTTCAGAGAGTTAGATCCTGGGTATTTTCACAAGGGATTAGCAACAATTCTATGGATGATAGAAATCTGAAAGGTCTGCAGCATGAAGTAAGAGGGTACATCCACTTGGGGGCCAGAGTAGGGAATGTTGGGAGCCAGGAGGTACTGCTAAGCCTAGGAAAGGACAAGATGTTGACTGACATGTGAGACATAGTGGCACATGCCTGTAATCCTAGTACTTGGAGGCTGAGACAGGAGGATCGTAGGTTTGAGGTTAGCCTTAGCAATTTAGGGAGACCCTCAGAAAATTAGGAAGACCTTATTTTATTATTATTATTATTATTTTTTTTTTTTGGTACTGGAAATTGAACTCAGGGGCATTCTACCTCCAAACTATACCCCCAGCCCTATTTTTTATTCTTTATTTTGAAACAGGGTCTCACTAAGTTGCGGAGTACCTCATTAGGTAGCTGAGGCTGGCTGCGAACCCGGATCCTCCAGTCTCAGCCTCCCAAATGCTGGGATTACAAGCGTGCGCCACCACGCCCGGCTAGGAAGACCTTATTTTAAAAAATAAAAACAAAAAGGGCTGGGGTGTAGCTCAGAGGTAGAATGCCTCTGGGTTCAATCATTATCACCAAAAAAAAAAAAAAAAAAAAAAAAAAAAAAAAAAAAAAAAAAAGATATTGACTGAAGGTTATCTCATGGACAAGAAATGCAAAGGCCAAACTTTGTCCTCCCAAGAGCTAGCACAGTGTGATACAGGTAATCTGTCTTCAGAAAATGATGGCTTAATCAAATTATTTTTGTCATACGGTGATTTGGGCAAAAATTAAAGTCAATATTTAATGTTAATTTTTTAGTAAAACATTTTATTTTCTAAAATCAAGTTTCTTAAGGAAATGTGATTTCCTGTTCTAACTTCATTTCTGTACTATGTTTTATGCCAAAAGAATTATTTTTAAAGAAAAACACTTCGTTTATAAAGCATAAATAATTCTTCCTTTAATAAGACATTTCCCATTATAGCCATTGAATAACATACCTGCTGCAAGGACGTTATTTTTTCAACACTCCATGTGCACAGCTCTGATTAGAGGAGGGAAAAGATGCACATCTTCTGCAAATGGTGAATTAGACCCAGTGGGAGCAGGGGAAGAGGGTATTTTATTCTGGAAGATTTTATTATGAAAGCTCTGAATAGCCTTGTTTTTTGGAAATACATTTTAAAAATGTAATTCTTTGCCTCGACTCTCTTTGTTATGGTGACTATTGATTTCAGGGGGGAAAAGTACCTTAAGAGCATCTATCTCCAGTACTAATATTATTACTCCACAAAACACTTTATATCAACATCTCCTGAAGAAGAAAGTTTAAAAAGCATCCTTTCCATAATTTTTCTTCCATCCAGGTTTTGCTGTTTTCAGAATAAGTCTACAAATGTTATAATATCTTTATAAAGTAATAACAGAAGCTAATTAGCAACCCAGGTGCCGTGGTTTAAGCTTTCACTATTTTGTCCATTTATATTCTTGTTCAGATGCACTCCTTTTAAAAATCATAAATGTAAAGTAAACTTTTAGGAATAAAGTTTTTAAAATAGTTTTAACTTAAATCTAATTTAAAAATTACAGTAGCAACAAACATATTGCAATGTTTGAATTAAACTTTTTTTCTATTCTTTTCCAGGGCTACAGCAACACACAGGGGCCAGGTTATTTTCAAAGATGCATTAGCACAGCAGTTGTGTGAACAAGGAGGTAAGAGTCATATTTGACTTGTCTGTATTGATCGTGTCCAAATTACTCATAGTAGGACCTATGTTCTGTGTGTAAAGTAAGCATTCCATTGCTATTACTTGATCAGGATGCTTTCAAAATTAAATTATTGACCATTTTATATCCCTATTAATTTATTTGGTAACTATTAATAAAGATCTGTAGACTTCTAAAAATACTAAGTTTGGGGGAAAAAAACAAGCCAAAAGAAAGCATATCCTGTTTTCATATTTTTTTAATAATGAATCACCTTTAATTATTCTAGAAACACAATGTTAATTTGTTCCTCCTACTTCTTGAGCTTCTACCCAATTTTGTGTCTCCATTGCATCAATAACCAGTTCATATAGAATTTTCCCCCAAAAAGTAATGGATGCTGCCTTGGAATTGAACTTCTTCTCAAGTATAGTACTGTGCCTTAATGTTTTGGGGGTTGTTTGTTTGTGTGTGTGTGTGGTACTAGGAATAGAACCCAGGCACATTCTACACCCGAGCTACACTCCCAGTCCTATTTTATTATTTTATTTTGAAACAAAGTCTAACTAAGTTGCCGAGGCTAGTCTTGAACCAGCAATCCTCCTGTCTCAGCCTCCCAAGTATCGGGATTACAGGTGAGCACCATCACACCTGGCTCTCAATGATCTTTGATTTCCTAGAAGCTCACATAGAGTCTGGCATGTAACAGCCACTCCAAAAATTTTTGTTAGATTGGGTGATGATAAGTTGGTCTCAGCCTTACATTCATTCCTTCATTAAGCATCTTGATGAGTGCATCTGAAGCCAGTCTTTGTTAATGGCATGTTATTTTCACTGATCATCATAGATACAGAATTGATTTCTGTTTACAATGATATTTTGGAGAATTTCTTAACTTCGAAATTATAATATTGAATTTAAAGGAAATTTCTACTAATTATCTTTCTGATCGAGAAAATTTAATGGGTTTAGGAGAAAAATTAGAATTATATTGGATTTTGAAAATACTAGGAAAGTACTATTTATTATTTTTTGTTTCTATATATACATATACATAATGTAAATTTATCTAAGTAGTATGACATTTGATGATTATTGCTGACAAACTCCTGATTATTTACTTATGTAATTCTTGAATCAGAAAACTCTATTTTCACACATATTATCAATATTATTTGGCTAAACAGACTTGTATTCTGTGACTTTTGAGAATGCAAATATTAAAAATATATCTTTGTAAGTAAGATCAAGAATTCTGTCACAATGTAAATCTTTTTCCAGGTTATAAAAATGTTTACATTACTAAAAATATAGAACACTGCATAGCAGTGAACATTAATATCCTGAAAAATGTGAAATGTCAGAAGAAATGTCTAATTTTATTAACATTTATCATTGCCTACAAACTAATTTCTTTTGAGATTTGAATTTTTCATATTTTATATTATAAATGAATTATTGGAGTTGATTCCTTTAAACTAAAATGAAAATTTTAAAAAAATCAGTGGGAAAATAATTCTGAACCAGTGAGGGAAACAAAAAGTACCTTGTATAGTAGTATTATACATAAACATGATTTAAAGGATGGTAGATGTGGATGTTATTAAAGGTACTGTACAGCCCGGGACCAGAAGGATATCACTGAGCTCCTCAGCGGCACCTGATTCATTGAAATCATGTCAATTTAACAAAGATAAGGTGAAAAAAAAAAATACTAACAAGATTCATGGCTTCCTGCTGTCGGGAAATAATAGGGAAAATAATTGGTGCTATAAACTATATATTTATTTTGGCCCTGTCTATGTTTAATTAAAACATTAATTATCTCCTCAAATAAAAATAATTTTAACATGTAATGATTTTTCTATGCATTAGATGAGGAATATGTAGCATATTTATCAGAGAAAAAATGGCAATTACTATATACCACAGCACATTGCCTTTCAATTATAACATATTGAGTAGATGTGTTGATTTTAATTAAAAAACAATCCAAACAAGCAAATCCTGTTTTGTGGAGCTTGGTCAGGGGCAGCTATTATTATAAGATTGTATTGTTGTCTAAATATATTGTAGAAATAACAGTATTAGAACACATTCTGGTGACGCCTTAGGTGACAGTCTATAATCTTGGTGCTTTTCCTCAAAGGATGATGCCTTTCCTTGAAAGACTATTGTGCAAACATGTATTGGGCATCGGGCAAGACTTCTTTCCTAGCTCACAGTGCAACACATGGGCATGAAAGTGACAGAGACCTGTTTCCTGTTCTCCAGGAACCCATGGGATAGGGTGCCAATAGCAGATCCTTGGGTCACAGAGGGAGCTGAGTACCCTGGGAGCCTTAGGAAAGGCAGCTGAGGGAGCTAGTCCTGAAAGGTCTGCAGGTTTAAGACAGGAGAGGCAGGTTCACCCATCCCCTTCTCTTTCCTGCCGACCCAGCTGTGATCTGGCCACATCTCCTCCTTCGGGAATTGCTTAATCTCCTCCTTCCTGGCTGCCCTGCTCCCACTTTCTTGGCTCCAGAACTGCAATAATGAGTTTTCTAAGGTAGAAATATGATTCTATCATCTCCCTGCTTAAAATCTTTCTGTGTCTCAATTAGAAGCCATAGTTTATCTTCAGAGCAAAAGTCCCACTTATGACACATATGGGGAAAATCCTTTACAATCTGGCTTCAGTTTCTATCCCGCCCCCACCTCATTTCTTGTCAGCCCTCATTTCTACCTTAAAACTCCCTGAATGAACCTCACTCTATTCCCCAGTGTTATTTGCACCCTTCACTTTCTGAATTTTCTTTGCCTAGACTAACCTTTCTTGTCTCTTGTGGCTCATACAGGCTTTCAGACCCTGCTTGGGCATCACCTCTTCCTGCCAGCCAAGAGAGGGGATGCTTGGTACATTGTGACTTGGACAATGTTCAAGTTGTGTCCATGTTCAGGCTTGATGGGGAAGTGTTTCCGTCTTGATCCATCGAGGGCACAGAGTTGCCTTGTCTGAAGTTAGTTTCTGAGAGATTGTTTATGTTCAGCAGGAGAACACCAAGGCCCAGCTGGGAGAACCAGGCCAGCTCCCGGATGTGAGGGGCTACTTTTCTCTTTTTCCAAGCTGAGGAGAGAAAACCCATAGCCATCATTTACTTTGAATTTCAGGCTTTACAATGGATGGCTTTGGAATCATAGAGAAGTGGACCAGGCTCTGCCTGTGTGACCTTACTCCCCAGAGATGCTGGCACAGAGCACAGGCTCAGTAAATCTTAAGGAGAAGGGATCTGGCTGGAGCAAAAGGTTTCAGCAAGGTCGGCTGGGCTGAAATAAAGAGCACAAGCTGATCAGTGTGATGAGAATGTGAATGTTTCTCCCCTCCCCCCTTAATATTATCTGTATTTTCTAATTTTTATAGTAAACATATTATTTGGGTTATAAGAAAATAACCCAAGTTTCCCCCCCCCAAATTAATATGGAATTCTACTTTGAGGCGAGGGGCAATTCTGCTGTGGCAGGTAGAGTGAATCACTTCTTAGGAGGAAAGGCAAATCCTAAACCTGACCCCCATATCTCTCCATGTGACTACTTTCACAACTCTCTTAACATGGTCTGTCTTTGTTGGGCCATACTTATTTGTTTAAATGCTTATTTCCCCCAAATGGGAGCTTTTTGAAAGCAGGAATCATAGCTTAACTTTTTTTGTTTTTCTTACCAGGGAGTAATGCTTGACATAAAGCATGAACTTATAATAAATGATCAATAATTGACTTGAACATTTTACAACTGAAAACTCCCTAACCCTTCCTGAAAAATCTTTCTTCCTGATTTTTTATTGTGACTATTGTGAGGCAGTGTGGCTGTTATCAAAGCAACCAGTGTTCCTTACATTGATCTCAGATTGCAAAATATGTGTGCCATCATATTTGGTGGTGCATGCCTGTAATCCTAGTACTTGAGAGGCTGAGGCAGGAGGATCATAGGTTTGAGGCCAGCCTCAGCAACTTAGCAACTTAGTGAAACCCTGCTTTAAAATAAAGATAAAAAGGGCTGGGGGTATAGCTTGGTGGTAGAATGTCCCTGAGTTCCATCCCCAGTAACAATTTTTTTTTTTTTAATTTTGAAAATTATTCACAAGTTTTAGCTTAAAGTCTAATGAATCCCCTTAGTGGTCTTGGAACATAGGCCAGATTTGTAGCGTTCCACGCAACCGATGTTGCATCCCACAGCACACGGGGTAAGGCAAAGCGGGCCAGCCGCTTCGCTTGTGGGGCCAAGCAAGAGGGAGAGTGTCGCGGCAGGGCCCAACACCCTGGGAAGTCAGGGAAGCCACCCCAAAACCAGCACCAGCCGGGAGTCCAGTCAGCGGTCAGGCAGTGCCGCAGAAACTCAACTTTATTGGAACATACAATAGATTATATGGGCAGGTCAGGTAGGGAGGTGAAGCTGGGGAGGGGGAGCCAATGGGAGCAGATCTCATCACCTATAGCTGCGGGGGAGGGAGGTAGGCCTTTCCTTGACCCACCCACTGGCTTCCCTAGGTCTGAGGGGTCAGATTTCACCAAGAAAGGTCAGAGCCTGTGAGTGCCGAATGCCACATAACATGAGTGATCCTTACAAGATTCAGGGGTCTTTATATCTCCACCTTGAATTCTGAGGATCTCTGTAATTATAAACAATGTCTAGCTGAGTTCTACTGATGTGTCATAATATAGATGAGCAGCCAGAGTTTTCTCATCTGTAGTCTACTGCCAGTGGGGTGTGTGTGTATATGTGTTCACACTCATGTGACAGGCTGTATACTCTCAACTGTCTTGAAAGTGAAAGAGATTGTTTAATCTTTAGTTCTTACTAGGGATTACTGAATGCCTACTATGGACCAGGCTCTGTTCTAGGGTAGGTCCTGGGATACATCAATGAACAGAGCAAAATTTCTGCTGTCATGGAGCCTACATTCTAGTACAAAGGAGACAGACAATGAATATGAGACTTTTAAATAAGTACATATGGCAGTATGTTAGAAAGTGGCAAATGCTATAGAAAAACAAGAACAACTGCAAATGGAGTGGGGTAAGAGCACACAGAGGGTGAAATAGGAAGAAGTAGATTGCAATTTTCAGTAGGATGGCAGGAGGTGAGGTAAGTAACACTGAGAAGGTGACCTTGGAGCAAAGACCAAGAAAGGGCAAAGACGTTAGCTAAGTGGCTATCTGGGGGATTGTCCAAATGTCACTATTATTTGGGTTATAAGATTTCAAAGGCAAAGTGGTAGTGAAGTACTTAGAGATTATCAAATCAAAGAGTAGAGGAAATTTCAGAATAGACAAAACACTTGAAAGGAACTAGGAGAGATCAGTCTTTTATAAGAATTATTACTAAACAATCTAGAAAAAGCTGCAGATCAAAAACACATCCCTCCAGATCATATAAAATGAGCACTGTTGAACATTTCAATAAGGAATGTGGTTTTTGAACATTAAGGGTGGCTAATAATATTTTAATTTATGCTATGATCATGAAACTGTAGGTTCATTATCTATAGAATAAAAGTTATTCACAGATTTTCTTGAGAACTCTACAGAGTCCCTTTAATGCTCTTGGAACGCAGACCATTTACAGGTGTGGTGATACCAAGAAAGTTAATTGGACAAAACACACAGTACTCATAGGTGACAGGGGTAAAATGCAAATCTCTGGAGTCTGAGCTCAGTGTTGATTCCATTATACCAAGTAGATTCTTAAATAAAAAAATAAACATTAGAAATCCTTAACAAAAATAAACATTAGAAATCCTACTGTAAAGATCATCATTACTGCCTAAATTCCCTGAAAACCTAGGAGAGAATCAGCATGCTTTGGAGCCCTTGTAAATAAGCTCACATGCTTATGGCACAAGTGTTCAGTGTGAAGCTGGTGTGAGCACATGGGTGTAGCTGTTGCTGCTCCTCTACTGTGCACGAACCTGCAGTCAAGGTTGGAGCAGGGAGGATAATGGCGTGTGTATATATTCATGGCCCATGAGCTTCTTGGCATACCCTCTTCAAACACACACACATTGATTATTTAGCAAGGCCAGATGGCAGGCTTAGCGGCCTGACAGCAGTCGTGCCCTGTAGTGCCCCAAAAGGGTGCATGCCATTTATAAACCACGCTGGAATTCTCTGTTGTTGGGTTGATGGAAGTGGCTATAACCAAAGGCAAATGCTTTATGTCAGGAGGAGAGGGGTCAGGCTTACAGCTGCTGCAGGAAACCTTGGCTGCTTTCCGCCAGGCTCAGCACTTTTACTACTGTTCATCACCTGGAAAATGTGCAGTAGGAAGTGTGAGTGTGTTCCTTGGGGCCTTGGATCGTGATGAGAGGCTGTGCACTTCATTCAGACCCCAAACTCTTTGGAATTTTAAAATTGTTTGCATTAAGGATGGTCAAAGTTTACTTAAACTATGAGATAGAGGGGAGGGGAAAGTTTAATAAGCATTTCCATCAAGTAGGTGGGATGTTTATCAGTATCTTTAAAAGGGCTAGGGATTTGTCTCAAAATGATAGAGCACTTGCTAGCAAAGTCCTAAGTTTTGCTCCCAACCTTGCTACTGATCCCCAGGACCAAAATATTAATGATGAATTAATTTGTTTTTTTAAAGTGGACTTTTTATAACCAAATATTATACAAATTATAAATGTACCAAAATCTTCCCTTGGCAGTATCCTTGTTACTCAATAACTTATATTACTTACTGTGTTGTCAATACCTGAAATGCAGAGCCTTTATTAAGTCAGTCTCATTTCTCTCTAATAGTCAGAATTGAGTTTTACTCTCTACTTCAACTGTTGAAAGGAAAAATAGAGTGTGCTTCACTTGAATTTTCCTAGTGTTAAACATTTGCTAGGAAACGACATCTGTTTTTCCCACGGCTATTTTGTAGCTTGAATTTTGGTTTAACAGTTACAACTCCTGCTCATGACATCCCTAAGCTTTGTAGTTTGCACATAAAGAAAATCATAAGGGAAAAGCATTCAGGAACCATCTTCCCCCCAACCCCATCTTGCTTCAAGGTCACACAAACAAGGGAAGAAATTAAAGCTCTCCTGGGGCTATGGAAGGCAAAAAGTGTCCCTAAGTGATCCTAAAGACAGAAAAGATTAAGAGGAATGAGAGAGAGACGACACATAGCATAAAGGAATTCCTTGCTACTGGCCCTGGGTGGGTCTGGCTACTTTTTAATTTTCTGAAGAAGGGTGTTTCAGACTGAGGCTGTTTTTTCCAAGGTGATTGGACATAGATTTCAACACCATTCTATTCAGTTCTGAGGGCTGTATACATTCCCACTTGACAGCTTTATCTAGTCCAAAGTCAAAACACCAAGATTTATGCCCAAGAAGGTTTGACATTGAGTTCTTTTGAATGCTCATAGAAATATGCTTTCTACACATGCTGCTGTGTAATCTGGTTGATTCCCTTATATTTCGAAGGATGGAACTTAGATGTGGATCTATTTAATTACTTGGCAGGGAGGAGAGGCGGGAAGAGACAAAGCTATTGTCAACACATAAATCACGATTTTCTTTTGGCTTATGATATATTATCTCATGCCACTTATGAATCCAACCTTATTTTAGTGTACATGTGAAAATTTGGCTGTTATATATAATAATTAATATAGATTTTCATAACCAAGTTTTTAAGAGTTGGAATTTATTAATATTAATTTACACATATTGTGACAAGTCCCTGGTGGGCATGTGTGTTCAGAACACTCTCCCAGACAACACAGGAGAGTTGTGTGACAAGATAAAACAGTTTAACATCTAGGTCTTACATAGCTTATAACATAATCATACTAGTCCAAACCCAGAAAAGAATAACCAGAACACATGTACAGAAAAGCAGAAACTCCCATCTCCCCAGAAGCCTTGCTTCAACATTTTTCCCTCTCATTTTTTTTATTAATTGATGCATTGTAATCATACATCTTTGTTAGGTACAAGCTGATAAAGGCATACATGCACACATTTCTCATTAAACCCCTTCCCCAATTCCCACCCCACTCCCTCACCCTCCCTCCTTCTCAAGTTCAGTTTAGTGATTGACTTTGATGTTTGTGAAAGTACATCTGTGCATTAGGGTGTTTTCCTCCCCCCCCCCCCAATCACCTTCAGTTAATTCACCTTCTTTGCTCATCTAAGGTTCTCCTTCTTCCTCTAGAGTGCCTCTTATGACCAACTTTCTTCCCAGCTTCTGCATATTAGGGAGAACATATGATTTTTAACTTCTTGTGACTGACTAATCTCACTTAGCATATTTTTTCCAGTTCCATCCATTTCCTTACAAATGACATGATTTTGTTATTTATGACTGAGTAAAATTCCATCGTGTACATATCCCATAGTTTTGTAATCCATTCATCTGTCAATGGACATCTTGGCAGAATAGACAATTTTTTAAAAATTGTATGGCTCTCTCCCCAGATAAGGTAGGGGCATGGTCATGGTAAGACAATGAGTCATAAGTTTTAATCATAAAGGTCCAATTACTGACAGCGCATAGTAGAATAAATCTTATCAGAAAGAGCTCTCTATCCCCCAGTCATAGGTTATAAAGCTCTATTTTTGTTTTGCTTCTATTACATTTATTTTAGAATATGAAAGATGATAAGTTGTCACAAAACACAAATCATATTGAGGTGGGAAATGAGAGAGGGGGAAGAGAAAAATAATTGCTAATATTGCTGGTTCTGTGTATAATTTAACTGTCTTTAAAAATTAGGTAATCTTTTATACTGATCATAAGTATATTCCTGAATGCAGGGAGAACTATTTTCTTTCTAAATTTATAACATTTTTGGAAGCTTAATTATCATACTTGAAGGTCAGATGGTGCTTTATTGCAATAAAATACAAAAAGTAATAAAGAAATTATTCCTGGGGAGATGAAAGTCCAGGTTCATAGCTCATTAAATACTAACTTCACAGGCCATGTCTAATTTGTCATATTTAGCTTTGGAAATTTAATACATTTGAATTTCAAATTAGGTGAAGAGATACCTGAGGCAAAACTACCTAGGGTCTTTGAATTCCAAAATGATCCAGGAGATACAGTTCCTGTAACATATACCTGTATTTGTAAAAATTGCCTGTCAACTCACATACACACATACACACACACACACACACACACACACACACACACACACACATATGTTCACACACACACACAGTGCTTACTTGACTCAAAGGCTTTTTATAGAAGCAATCAATACTATTAACGTGAAGCTCATTAACACTTCCTCGGTTTGTTTTTAGTCCTTCTTTCCTTTCTCTGCCCAGCATATTGAAATTCCCATCGTTTACACTGAATAATTTGTTCAATACGTTGGCTAAAATTTGTCAGTACTATTGTATTTTGTAGTCACATAATTAGTTTCTTTCTAAAATAAGTCAGTTGAAAGGAAAATACATTTGTTAGGAGAGTAACCTTTGAGGGAGTTAAATGCAACCTCATTTTTTCCAATGTAGTCTATTCTAGGCTGCTGTGATTTTCATGAGATTCTGGTGGACTCAACTTTTGAAAAAGCATAAGCAAATCTTCATACCCTACATTACCTCTGAGTTACTTGGTTGTCATCCAAGACTCCCCCACCTTTTGTGTGACAGTGATTGCTTAATTGGTACCCAGTACAGGTCTCTCTCCTAGCTCTAGTTCAGCACTGTCCCATAGAAGTATAATGTGAGCCCCATGCGTAATTCTAAATATTATAGTAGCTTCATATAAAAACAAAAAGAAATAGATGAAATTAATTTGATTATATATTTTAATAGGATATATAAAATACTAAATATGTTACCATAATATAGTCAATATAAAATTATTAATGAGATATTTTACATTTTTTAAAATAAGACTCCAAAATCTGGCATGTATTTTATACTTAGAGTGCATCTTAACTATTAAAGATTTGGTCTGGTTTAAGATTTCATAAAATTTATGGTTGAAAAGTAACTTCACATACCTACTTGAAGGTTTTCTGAAAACTGTCTTGAGCATCAAAAAGTCATTTTCCTTTAATATCTGCATCCAACTTGACAAAATTTGTTTGTTTTTCTTAGAACTGATCTAACTTTGATGCAAAAATGTATATGTCAGTTGTTTTTTGATTGTTTTGTTTGTTTCTTTTATGGTACTGGGGCTTGAACTCAGAGGCATTCTACCTCTGAGCTATACCCCAGACCATTTTATTTTTTAATTTTGAAACAGAGTCTCACTAAGTTGCAGAAGACCTCACTAAATTGCTGAAGCTGGCAGTGAACCTGAGGTCTACCTGTTTCAACCTCCCAAGTACTGGGATTAAAAGTGTGCACCACAACGCACAGCTATATCAGTTTTAAAACTATGGCTGTCCAAGTAGATACATTTATTCTTGAGTCAACCTAATATTATTAACATGTAAATCACAAGCATGTTGCAAAGCTGGAAAAGCAATTTCAAAATTAATATCAATAAGAACTTCAACTTTTTCTCAGTGTTTTGCAAACAGCTTAGATAATACTAGGGCTTACAGTTAAAATCTTCTAGATATTGATTCATGTTAGAAAAATATATAAGGTAATTATAGATTTGTATTTTAGAAGTTCTAGTTTCAACACAAATTCCCTTTCCTATTAATTTTCAAATAAATTCCTACTTCTCTAGAAGCTTCCAACTTAACTTATTCATATTCAGTGTGACATTGGTGAGAGAACATACATCATTGTGCCATGTTTTTGTCTTTGACTGTTGTAAAACTGGCAAGTATTCATTTTGTTTCAAGAAAATCTCAATTAAAGTTAACAATTGAGTAAATCTTTGTGAAATTCTCCTACAACTTATTCAACGAGCATTGGCACAAAACACAAGATCTTTACTTTCATAAACTGGTGATTGTTCAGAGCATTTGCATATATCTGCTCAAAGGTTTTAAAAACTCTATCCATTATACTTTCCATAGACTCTGCTTGGAAAAACTGAGCACAAGTTGTTTACTAGGTATAATATGTTAACATGAAGCAATAAAACGTACATTGTTCTGTTTTAAAATGCTGTTGAGTCTGGAATTTTAATCTAACTTCATGATATAAACTAATTTTTTATACCTAGCTGAAATTCTTCTTTAACAGATATAGACTTAAATATATATATGTCACGAATTATCATTTTTGGATAGTGAATTGATGTTTCTTCATACTTTGGGAAAAAAACATAAGCAAACTATGAATTGAGCAGTATTCTGTATCTCCGTACTCTTCTAGAGTGCCCTTTCTTCAAATGCGCTTGTGAACATGCCATCCTTTCTCATAGGTGTTCAGGGGATCGTCATATTCTCATGGTGAAGTTTAAAGTCTTGTATTTCCAATTTCATCCCTTCTACTCTCTACTCAAACTTTCATCCCATCATACTGAATTCATGGTTCACCACAAGGCCACTCTCTCTTAGTTCTCTTTGCCTTTCCACTTTTACTCCAGAAAGAAGCAATTTTCTCCTCCTTGTCTCTGCCTGTCTTCTTCCTGATTGTCTTTTAAAACTCAGCAGAGAAATGGTCTTCTCTGCAGACCTCTGCTCACACTCCACTTTCCCTAGTCACTCTGGATATAACAGCTCTCTCTTATCCCTCCACCCACCTCACTTCAGCATCCTCTGAACACTATATAGCACTTATTATACACTGTTACAATTGTCTCCACTAGGCAGTGGGCCCTTTGAAGGCCAGGATGGTGCTTTTTGTTTCCATTTCCCTACTGCCCAGCACAACTCATTACATGTAATGGATGCTCAGAAGAGTTTTGGCATGTCCATTAACTATCCCATGAATATCATGTGCTTCAAGGAGTACCTGTATAGTAAATGACTGTCCTATGTGTGAGAGTCTCTGTCTTCATTCTAGGGGGAATCCATTACTTCCCCTCCACACTACTGGTGATTGAATTCAAGTGTATTCTACCTCTGCGCTATACCTTCAGCCTTTTTTAATTATTTATTTTGAAACAGGATCTCTCTAAGTTACTGAGGATCTCTGCTAAGTTGCTGAGGCTGTTCTCAAACCTGCAATCCTCCTGTCTCAGCCTCCCAAGTATTTGGGATTACAGGCATGCACTACTGTGTCCATCTGAATCCATTACTTTTATGTATAATAGCTAAATGGAAAGTTGGACTTATTTTTTATTTCTAAACAGGCTAAAACAAATTGTAGCCATTTTGTTTTTTCAGTGTGACTTGAATTTTGTGACTGCACTTATGATTGTTTATCAGTGGATTTTGCTCTTGTTACTGACTAGTTATCTCTCTTTTTTTCCCTCTCTTGGTCCAGCTCCCACAGAGGCCACCACGCACCCAAATCTAGGTAAGTGTTTAAGACCCTGATGTCATTAACTGTGGTGCTTGCTTCTCTCTTCTGGCTATGTGGGCAGGTGTTACAGAGGTGAGCAAACTCTCTGATTTTCTGATCGTTCACTGAAATTAGATTCATGTCCCAGTTGTGCTTGAAAACAGATCCTCCCCAAGAGCATGATCATGCTGCCCAGCTAGCAGTTCACATGAGGACTTTTTGTATCTGTTAGTACCCTTACTCTTGGGATTCTGTTCAGTGTCACCTGTGACTGTGTGTTGGAACATTGGGTTTTCTGCAGGTCTCCTGCCCAGCATAAACACAGGAACACAGAGACAGTGTGTAGGGAATCACAGGAGAGAAGGAACTGAAGTCTTTTCAGATTGGAGATATCTGCTTAAATCTGTAGGCTGGAAAGAGAAATAATTTACTCATTCCTTTAAAAATTTAAAGGAGACTGTTTAAATAACTATTTGCTTTTTAAAATGGTACCATTAATTTTCCACCATGTCATGTACTAAGTGGCCCCCAGTTCTTAAGAAGTACAGATTCTGGGAATGGGGGTGTAGTTCAGTGGTAGAGCACTTGCTTAAGGTGTATAAAGCCCTCGTTTCGATACCCAGCAGCTCCAGAAAAATAAAAAAATAAATAAATAAATAAATAAATAAATAAATAAATAAATAAATAAATAAGTACAGGTTCTGAAGCCAGTGGCATGGGTTTATCTCACCTTTACCACTTGTTAACCATATGGTATTGAACCAGCTACTTAACTTCTCCATGTCTCAGTTTCCCCATCTGTTAAATGGAATTACCAAAATTCCATTTAACAGATTAAGTGAATTTGGAAAATGTAGAGTAAATGATATGGTAGTGTTTGGAAATACATAAGTTCATGAACAACAACAAAGACAACACAACCATAGTCTATAAAACAAGGGATCTTTAAGAGTTAAAGCTCTCCTTTATGGCAGTGAAGGCTTGTTTTCAAAGCAATTTCCTATGCTATACAATTTAATAAGACTGAAAAGAAATCATCCTAGTGACCTCCAGCCTTTTCAGATGCCTCTCCCTGTGGGTCTTCCAGGCAGACCAGTTATTTGTCTCTTGGGCTTTTCCTTTCAACCTATAAACCCAATTAATTTATTTTTCTCTTTGCAAAAGCTGCCTTGAGAAGCTGTACTTTTATGTAGTGCTACAGCTTGGGGCTCCTCTTATTTGGCAGATGAACATAAGTGCTTAGAAGCATGCCTTCTGGCAGCCAAGATCGAAGACAGGCTGGTGACCTGCCGTGGTGCAACCGCGTGTCGCAAGGTTGGGAATCTGAGAGAGCCGTACCCCGTAGGCATTTCAGACCCTGCATGGAATGGCTCAGAGGAATCATTAAATCACCCCCATGCACAGAACACATCACAGCGCTCCCACCAGTGTGTATTCATATTCTCCCGGTTCTCCTGCCCCGGGCCTGGAGTCTGAGCAGCCAGCATGCTCAATACATGCTGATTCATAGGTCTCTCTGACTTCATTACTTGTTTGCCTGCTGGCTTAGGTGGTCTAAAGGGGCGAGAACTGACATAGGTGGGATGTCACCAAAGAGAATTTGAAAGCATGCTTCCTGATATTTGGGGTGTTTTAATTGCCCACACCTGCATTGTAGCTGGCCGTGAAGTTTTTTTTTTTTTTCTTCTTAAAAAAATAAAACCAGGTGGTGGCTCATACCTATAATCCTACTACCTGGAGTAGTGAGAAATAGGGATAAAGTAAATTACTATGAAGCTTCTTTGATAGAAAAACAGAAGCACTTAGCTTCTTAAGGTTTAATTTTTTTTTAACAAAAGTAGGAAAAAACCATAGCTTAAATAAGTATAGGCTCATACCTATAATCCCACTACCTAGAGTAGTGAGACAGGAGAATCATCAGTTCAAGGACAGCCTCAACAACTTAGCAAGGCCCTCAGCAATGTAGTGAGACAATTTCTAAATAAAAAAAATAAAAAGGGCTGGAGATGTAGCTTGGAGGTAGAATGTACCTGGATTCAATCCCCAGAACAAACAAAGACAAAAAAAATATATATATATGGATGAATATCTGGTGTTCTTCCTGATTTTTAAATTGACTTTTTTTTTGGGGGGGGGGCGGGATTTTACTTATCATCCTATAGATAATTTCTCCTGGGCAGTTGCAGGGTGGGAGGAGGGAACAATTTGAAGCACACTAAATAAAACCAAGAGATTGTAGGCAATAAGAAAGCAAGCCAAGCCAGACGTGGTGGTACATGCTTGTAATCCCAGTACTTGGGAGGCTGAGCCTGGAGGATCCGGGTTCTAGACCAGTCTCAGCTACTTAGTGAGGCCCTCCACCACTTAGTGAGACCATGATTCAAAATAAAGAATAAAAAAATAGGACTAAGGGCATAGCCTAGAGGTAGAATGCCGCTGGGTCAATCCCCAGTACCTCAAAACAAACAAACAAAAAAACAGCTGCTTTAGCTGACAGTAACTAGCCAGAATGTTCCATCCCCTTTGGTGCTTTAAAGTGAGGTAGAGATGGAAACTGCCTGGGCTGTCTCTTGGAAGACGTGGATGAGTATGTGCCAAGGTGTGAGAGGCAGGTTCTCCACGGCCTCTCCTCATGGCTGGATGCTCACCTTGGCCTTTCTGCTCCTCTTGCCTGTGACAGCTTAGTAGGGTTCTCCTTGGAGGCTCTGGGTTCCAGGCTTTGAGGGATCTAAACAGCAAAGCCTTCGCCTTGACCCTTACTAGTTTAGAGACAAAGCAAATACAATGAACTGCTCTTTTAAAATTCAGTTTTAATTGTAAATACTATTGTTCTTTAAAAACAAGCCATGTTGATATTTTTATTTAGCCTGCTTTACTGTTGTAGTAAAATTCTTTTCTAAAGACTTTCTTTTTCTTTTAGCTGAAATACACAGTGAGAGTGTTATCCTCCGAGATGACTTTGACTCCTACAACCAAATGGAATTAAATCCAAATATATGGTAAGTTGCAGGAATATGCCTCACTTCGATTTGTTTAACGCACAAAACAGTGCTCCTTAAGGGAGCAGTTACCTAAAATTAAATTGCTTTTTAATGCTAAGGTATCAGTGAAAATAGTTAAACTATAGAATAGGCTTAATGTAGACTATACACAATGTCTATGACTTAAGAACTGAATCTAGGTGTTTTTCAGAGCCGTGGGTGTGATTAGAATGTTTTTCAGTTTCATAAAGTCTTTACAAAGAAAACATTATACTGTAATGTGTCTAATAATTACATTGATGTCCAGTGAAAGAAGGAAACTTTTTTCTGAAGTGACAAATGATTTGAGTCATAATCCCAAATAATTTCTTAAGTGATTGGGTCACCTCATTACTTATTCTCTAGTCTTTCCTTAGAAGGATGTTTAAGTGCAAATTCCATGGGATTTTTGAGGGCAAAGAAATAATAAGCTCAAATTCACTCCTTAAAAATGGTTGCATGCATAAATTGATGCCTGCATTTGCTGGCAATTTGTTTTTGTTTTATTTGTTTTGAGATTCTGAGACTCTTAACTCAAGGCCTCATGCATGCTAGACAAAAACTCTACTATTGAGCTACATCCCTTGATCCCATTTTGTTGTATTTTTGCTGATTTTGATAGAATAGGTATATCAATCCAGAGCTATAATTTGGAAGAAATATCTGAATTGGGATTTTCTATGTTACAATATGCTGTTGTATGGACAAGAAAGAGTTCAAGAACTCTAATGTAAGCTTTCAAGTTGCAATGGAAATCCAAAAAATACCTGAAAGACTAGAAAGAGAACTGCTATTTCATCCTTGAGTGTCAGGATATGATATCCATTCCTTTTTTCCTTCACTGTTTTAAAGAATATTTAGCAGCAATTATTTACATAGAAATTTAGAAGGGATATAATTCTCTTAACTAGCTATTAATTTGGTAGAGGAGACACTAGAAATACATTTTTAAAAAACTTGTAGCCAGGTATGATGGAGCACACCTGTGATACCAGTATTTGGGAGACTGAGATGGAAGGATTACAGGTTCAAGGCCAGTTCTAGTAACTTAGTGAGTCCCTATTTCAAAATAAAATAGGGCTGGGGGTGTAGCTCAGAGGTAGAATGCCCCTGGGTTCAATCCCCTGTACCAGAAATAAAAATCTTGTTATCTAGGATAAAAATTAGCGGAGTACAAATAACGTATTGTGGAATTCCAAAAAAGAAAGATGGCTCTGGGGAAGGTTCTTGGAAAAAGTAGACTCTGAACTGTAGTCGAAGATGACGCAGAGATAGTGCTGGGGCTTGATACCAAGTAAAGAACTCTTCTGTCTTCTCTAGGAAGAAATATAGGTCCAGATAGTGTAAATATAGAACAAATATTATTAGACAGTCATAAAGCCTCATAATTTATATGCCATTTATGGAGTCATAAAGTCTCATAATTTATGCCATTTAAGGAAACAATCTGTCAACAGACCTCTATGAATATATCCTAGATATAAATTGCTTAAAATAAGTTGAAATCTTTGAAAAGAAAAGGCAAAATACATATATATTTTGTAAGCACCATTTTTCACCCTGGAAAATTTCTCTATCTTGACATTTTGGTTTTTTTATATCCACTAATATAGATGTTATCAATGATTTGTTTCTTCCAAGACAAGTTTATTTCTGTCACACTAATTCATGGTCTTCAATGAGTTTTCTTAACAAATACAAAATGTGACTTTTATGTAGTTCAAATTCAGTTGCTTTTTAAATCAATAAAATGTGATTGATTTTGTTTCACTCATTCTCATGACTGATCTGATATGTGCTTTCTTGACCAAAATTATGGATTTTGTGTCTCTTTTATTTAAGCTATGGTTTTTTCCTACTTTTGTTAAAAAAAATTAAACCTTAAAAAGCTAAGTGCTTCTGTTTTTCTACCAAAGAAGCTTCATAGTAATTTTACTTTATCCCTATTTCCCACAATCTCCTTGACTTAGTCTCTTTAAGATTAAAGAAAAAACAAGAACTGTAGCACTCTAATTACTTGAGGGATGACTTTGTTAAACCAAAGGTGGAGAGGCCAGTCTGGTTGACACTTGAGCAAGCTTCGTGTTACCCCGTACCCTGGGAAAAGGGAAAAGCTGTTTCTCCTCTGTGAGTTCCATTTCCTTGTAGTTAAAATGGGATAAATACTGTCCTCACAGACTTATTTTAAAGTTGAATGAGTATGAAAATGTCTGGCACTGTGCCTGGTACATCACAGGTGTTTAATATGTTAGTTACCCCTCCTCTTCCTCCTTCTTTTCTCTTTCCCCATCTTTCTTCTCTCCCTTCACTCTCTCTCTCTTTTCCTCCCTCCCAACCTCTCCCTCTCCTTCTTCTCCTTCCTTTCTTTACTTCCTCTCTTTCCCTCTCTTTCTTCCTCCTTCCTTTCCTCTCCCTTCCCTGCTCCTTCCTTTCCTCCTGTGATGCATTTGCACAATGAAGTATTTTCTCTTTTGAATTCAGATATGAGCCTGATGTGGTGGTGCACCCCTATGATCCCAGTACTTGGAAGCATGAGGCGGGTGGATCACAGGTTTGAGGACAGCACAGGGTAGCTTAGGGATACCCTGTTTCAAAATAAAATTTTAAAAAAGCAGCGGTTATAGCTCAGTAGTTAAAGGCCCCTTTGTTGAATCCCTAGTACCACAAAAATATATAAAGTTAAATAATCCAGTCAACTGGGCTATGTGGTACACACCTATAATCCCAACAACTCAAATGAGAATGGAAGAAAGTGACAGATAGTGGGAGGGAACCTTCAGACACACTGAGACTGGAGACTGAGGAGTTAAAGGGATATGTCCTGCTCTCTGCACTAAGGAGCCAGGCTGAAAGATGGTACACCTGAGGTCTATCACAGTTGGTTTGGGATGGGGTCAGCAGCAGTCAACACAATTGGATCAAAGATTCCAATTGTATTGACTGCTGTGTCCCCAATCACCTTGGGCAGAAACTGGGACAGACTAGGTGCTCAACATACCTTTGTTGTCCCCAGTACTTGGGAGGCTGAGACAGGAGGATCGCAGGTTTGCGGCCAGCCTCAGCTACTTAGTGAGGCCCTCCTCAACTTAGTGAGACCCTATTTCAAAATAAAGAATTAAAAATAGGGCTGGGGGTGTAGCTCAGAGGTAGAATGTCCCTGGGTCCCTGGGTTCCATCCTTAGTACCACAAAAAAAAAAGAAAGAAAAAAAGAAAAAGAAAGGAATATATCTTTGTTGAATGAATGAATGAATCAAATGAAAGGAGTCAGCACTTTCTGGGCTCAGTTTACCCTCTTGACTAACAGCTGTGGGAGAGACTGAGGCAGGAGGATCTCAAGCTTGAAGGCAATCTCAGCAACTCAGAGAGCCCCTGTCTCAAAAGAAAAAAAGGCTGGCAATGTAGCTCAGAGGTAGAATAGCCCTGGCTTCAATCCCCAGTGCTGCAAAAATAAATAAACAAACAAACGGACAAACAATCAATCAATCATTCACTGCTTATTTGCTTTCATTAACTTCACTCAAAAGAATCAACATTCTCTTTCATGCAGTTCCTTCAATATCCAAGTTTTTTGTCTTGTCTACAAATGACAATAGCTAAGAACATAAAACACTAGTATTATTACTGTGAATAAAGGTAATAGCTAGGTTCCTCTTCCAAGTGTTTGATGGTAATTGGAATAAAACTAAGAAAAAAATTTTTACATCAATGCAATATTGAATATACTGTCTACTAGTCAGTTTAAGTGTCTGAATTGATTTTAAAATTAATAATTTTTAAGCTGGGCGTGGTGGCGCACGCTTGTAATCCCAGCATTCGGGAGGCTGAGACCGGAGAATCCGCGTTCGCGGCCAGCCTCAGCTACCTAGTGAGGCACACCGCAACTTAATGAGACTCGGTTTCAAAATAAAGAATAAAAAATAGGGCTGGGGGTATAGCTCGGAGGTAGAATGTCCCTGGGTTCAATCCCCAGTACCGCAAAAAAAAAAAAATAAATAAATAAAAAAATAAAATAAAATAAAATTAATAATTTTACTTGGTGAAAAGTTTAGTTACTACAAAACTATAAACAAAAACAAGCCTTTCCCCTACATTAGACCTGTATTCTCTTTCTCTAGAAGCAACAACAGGAGTAACAGTTATTGTGAGTCCTTCCAGAAATTGTTTATGCTAATGCAAGTATAATTATGGAGACTACACAAACCAGGGGGTCAGAGAAAAATCTTTCCTTATTCTTCCATAACCCAACTTAATTTCTTTTTATTGTTCCCTTCTATCAGGTTGATGGAAACTTAATTTCATTCAACTCTTTTTTGTACTATCCCATTTTTTTATATTTATTTATTTTGCGGTGCTGGGGATGGATAAAAGGGGCATTCTACCTCCAAGATACACCCCCAGCCCGATTTTTTATTCTTTATTTTGAAACAGGGTCTCACTATGTTGCAGAGAACCTCACTAAGTAGCTGAGGCTGGCCATGGACTTGGATCTTCCGCTCTCAGCCTCCCAAGTACTGGGATTACAAGTGTGGGCCACCACACCCGGCTCTCTCTGATTTTTTTAAAGTTAAGTTTCAGGGGCTTATTATTGCAGAAACAGGTAATAGGTGGGCATATATCTCTGGGACCTGGACATCTGTTCCTGCAGATACCCACTGATTCCTCCATTTCCCCTCTAGTCCTTGATGACTGGTTCACACAGACAGCTTTTGTCCTTGTCCTTTAGGACCATCTCTGTTTTGAATCTTGCTTGAGGAGGTCATGGAAACTCTTGTGTGCCCCTGGACCTGGGCCGTGGGCATCTTTGTGATGTTATGTTCTGGGGTGCAGCTACACAACTTGGTCCTTCTGCCTCCTGAGGCAGGAGAGTCCTTCAGTTCTTTGTCCCTAAATGTCTCTCGGGACTTCACCAGGGAAATGACCCTTTATCTCTTCACTTTTCCAGCTTCTTCTGATTTCCTTGTTTGAGAGATGAGAAGTAAAGTTTCAAATGAAGAGAACAAACAAATCAATATAGCAGTAGCTCAGACTTGAGGTGAGGGACTTCTCTGGCTTTAACTTTGCTTTGATGTTGGACCACACACAGGTTTACCTCTGGAATACAACACTATTTCCACCAATTCCAAGAGGCCATCAAACCCAAGAGGAAACAAAGATTGCTGATGGAGCAACACCAATTTATAGTGCTGCGGACAATTCCCATCAGCAAGCGTGCTCAGCTGTACTACTGATGAAGGAGGGGTCAAGAGTGTCTTAGTCATATGGCAACAACCCTCCAGCTCACTCCTCAAGAAAATGGGAAGAAAAGCCTCATAAACTAAACTTAGAAGAATGTTAGAAACCAGAAATATACTTTATCTTATTAACATTTCATTTAAGCAGACACTATTATACATCAATTATACTTTCGGGTTCTTTTTTTTTTATGAATTAAACTACTGTAGTATTGAGAGCAATCTTTATTTTTTCTTAAAGAAATATACCCAAGAGCCCAAACCTGGTCCATCCTAAGTGTTCATCAACAGGGACTTGCATAAATAGTGAAACATCCACACAATAGAATTTTACTCAGCAATTACAAAGAATTAATTACTAATATCAAAAATAATATGAATAAGCAGGTGTGGTTGCACATACCTGTAATCCCAGTACTTGGGAGGCTGGAACAGGTTTGAGGCCAGCCTCAGCAACTTAGCGAGACAATCAGCAACTTAGTGAGGCCGTCTCAAAGTAAAAAATTAAACAGGGCTAGGGATGTAGCTTGGAGGTAGAATTCCCCTGGTTTCAGCCTCCAGAACCAAAAATAAGTAAATATAAAAAATATGAATGAATCTCAAAATATTATGTTCAAGGAAAGAAGCCAAACTTTAAAGAGTTTGTTCCACTTATATGAAATCTAAAATAGGCAGAATTACCCAAAGTGACAAATTAGATCAGTAGTTTTTTCAGGGATGGAGTATTGACTGGGAAGGGGCAGAAGGACCTTTCTGGGAGGTGATTATGTTGTATGTATCTTGAGAGGGTGTGGGTTACATAGATAATGCACTTCCGCTGTGTGTAAATTGGCTTCAAGAAATAGTTTTACTAAGAAGAAAAGTAACAAATAGGGGAATAATTAGAAAAAGTAAGGAATAGGAGATATTTGTGATTTATAATGAGAGAGAGAGACTAAAAAAGTGAATACATTCTTAAAACACATCAAGTTTTGTTAAGAAGTGTCTTTACCCTCCAGGCAATTACGAATTCAAGGAGGAATCTTTGTTCTGATGAAGTTATCCCTTTAATGCTTGTTTTCTGAAGATTACAGAAGGCATCCGGAGCTATAATATCACTGATGTTCTAGAGGGAAACACAGGACTATTAAAAAGCACAATGATAGATGGCAACTAGATGACAACAGATGTTTCCCCTCCAGCACAATGAGGGAACAGTAATAATAGCAAATATGTCCTATTCAGCAGAGATCAGGGAAGAACAGGAGCTATTCCTCAGAAGAAGTGTCTTAGATGAGTGAGTAGTGATACCAAAGGGGAGATGAGACATCAGGAAGGAAGACATCCATTTATCTCAGATCCTATGGTAGACAAGGACCTGTATCAGTTGGTTATGATACAGAAAGCCCCACAATTTACATCTAAAAGATCACAGATTCTTAGTATTCTCTTGAAAATACTAATTTGTTGAAGCACATAATACGAAATGAAGTAAAAGGGTTGGTGATTTGGCATAACTATCTGAACATAGACTATGGAAATACCAATATTTTAGAATGGGAGTGTGTGATTCTAGATAAATAACTTTATTCCATGATCACTTAGCCTATAAGAAAAAATACAGTAAACCACTTTGTATTTCATTAGTATTCTGGAACCCCATACCTCTCCATAAATAACAAAAACAAAGGGAGATGCACCATTTAGTAGCCAAGTATGAGAATGATAAGTGATTGGGGTTTCCAGGTACTAGGAAGAAGTAAGACTGATGATATAATATCTGAGAAAGAAATTGTGTAAAATCATTTCATCCAAGTTTGCCAGACATTTGTGCAATGTCAGGAAGTCCCATGGGCAGACAGCCTGGAAGACAGTGCTGGCGGGAAGGGAGAATAAACCCTACACTTCTCCCAAGAGTAAATGACTACAAGAGATTATAAATACATGAGAAAAGTGAGACAACATACGTATTCTCCAAAACCTCTAATACAGCATTGCACTTAGGAGATTTGGAATTATAATTTGAATTTTAGAGATTACTGGTGCAGTATTCCCATCCTACATTCATCTTTCCCTACCTTGTCCCTCCTCCTTTGCACCCCTTTCCATGATCTCTTACTCTTCTCTTTGCTAATACTTTTTTTTTCTTCTCAAAAAACACTCCTCTAACTTTCCTCTCTTACTTCCTCCCCCTTCCTCTTATTATTATTTTTTTTATCATGATGTAATTGCTCTGGGGAAAAGCTTCATCTATAATAGAAAGGTTAACCAGGAGGCGTCCCACTAATAAAATAAGGTAGGAATCTGAAGGCTTATTATTTCCTTCTTTAATCTATGTTTCAGATGACAGAAACAAGAGCTCACTCAATGGAATTAAATGTCAAGTACATTTGAAACAAGTGAGAAAATATTTCTTCAAGCAGCATGTTGTAGAATTCACCATAGTAGGAGACCAGAATATCATGTGCAGTAGTAGGATTTTAGAGGGTTATTTTTAACATATTTGTCATTGTACCTGTTAATGGAGAAGAGATCAAACTTTTAAACTCCCTAGTGAAATCAGAAGAGTTCTCTTGCCTTCTGCAGTGAGAAGTAATGAGAAAGAATGAGCTATAAATGGAGTTTGTCATTTTCACGTTTAAGGCATGTGTTAGCTCCTTGGAAGAGGCATGACATAGTTGAAGGTGATGTTATTCTCAGTCTTATAGAGTGAACTTTCTTTGTTTTTTTTCTAAAAATATTCACATTTACAAAGATAATGTGATTCCTTTTCAAATTTATTTTTTAAGCTTGATTTTCTTTTACTTTTTGAAAAGGATCACATAAATTATTTACAAGTAAATGGGTGGGACCTCTTTATTATGTAACATTGTCTTTTTATTATAAAATATGGTCAAAGGTGGAGTATGTTGGGTGTTGAAGCTTGAATGGAAAAGCATTGAATGGAGAAGCACTGCTGTCTCTGAAGCAGTCAGATGACTACTACCCCACTACCAAATAGGCAGCAGGGTCTTCTTTATTTTGGTGATTCACCAGTTCCTGATCTGGCCTGGCTTTGAAAATCACAGAGTGATCTATATCTGGGAGGAGAGATGTGTTATCTTTGGGTCAGGGAGTTACGAGACAGTTTTCTTTTTCATCTTCCAGTTTTAAAGAACCATTTTTGTAATCAGAACTAATGTTGTCAAAATTATTTTAACATCTCTGTACAGAAATGCTGAAGAATAGACAATTCCAGCTCATAGAATGCCAAAGTGCTTCTTGTGGGGCTGAGTGTAAGACACTGACCCTTTCAGAGGCAATAAATTAGGGATAGATAATATGATGTCCTGGGTCTTGGGGACAAATGACATGTATCTCAAATGAGAATTCGATGATAACTGCTTGTCAGTGAGTTTCCGGGTGATTAACTTGTTTCAGCAGAGTGCCTGACTAAAGGGTGAGTGATTCCACTCTGATCTAAAAAGAGGAATGAGTCATGTCATTAGACTACTTTTGAGAAAATAATATTTCAATTATTTATTTATTGTTATCAGGATGATGTCACCACAAGCATTCATAAATCTCCAGTGGTGTGAAGGAGCCTGATGTTCTCATTAATCCTCCTCCTCTCTCCTGCATCCTGAAAGCCCTCTGCATCACTGCAGTGTGTGGGGACCTTGGTCTCCAGGTACATTTCACTCCAGGTCCTGCTGTGCTTATCACCAGGGTGTTCAAGTATATTTTCATGCCTGATAATTTAAGTATCAGAATAAAAAGAATAATTATGCCATTAGAAGTGTACCCTCGAAATTGGGAGTGGTGGCGCACACTTGTAATACCAGTACTTGGGAGGCTGAGACAGGAGGATCAAAGGCTGGGGTTGTAGCTCAATCCCCAGTGCCACAAAACAAAACAACAACAAAAAAGTATTTTCTCTACTGCTCTAATGTATATCACATATAATTCTATGTTTCAAGACAAGAACACCATCTAAATGATAATAATAAAAAAGGAGACCCAATACCAAAATAACAAGCTTGAAGACTGCCAAGGAGCTTACTACAGTAGAAACAAAACCCTGCTTCAAAGCATTTATGTTTCTTTTATGTTTATGGTTTGACCCTGGTTTTATTAGTTAGCAAGTACCAGCTTTTATATTTACTAATTCTCTTATGTTTTTGTTAGTTAAAAAAAAAGAAATGAAAATGATAGTGTACACATAAAATAGATGTTCATGAATTATGTAAGGATGGATATAGCCAAGGGAATACTGAATTTGATTCTTATATACTTCAGTCCAGTGAATTCACTTAATGTTTTCTATGAAATTCATTTCTCTTGTTTTTTGTACATTTTTACTAGTAAAACAAAAGCCTTTTATCCTATAATTGAAAAAAAATTTTTTTAAGAACAATCATTGTAGATTTTCAAAATAAATTTTTGTGGTAAAAATGACATTCTTTGACCAGGTTTACCAGGAGGCATCCCACTAATTATATTAATTATATTTTTTATAAGACTGGAATTCTTTTCTCTGACTGCATTAGGGTGGAGTGGGATGAATATTGAACAAGGACTCAGGGAATCTGAATATTAGTCCTGTGTTATCATTTATAAAATGAGGGGGTAATGAGATGCAGCAATATTCCAGGTTCCTTCTAACTTGATGATCTGTGAACTCCAGTAATAGATAAGGCTCACATGGAACCTAAGCATGTGATAAATAGGTTCAGAGAGGGTTTAATAAATTCAGGCTTTGCATGGCCTTTCAAAATTGCAAGCATTTTTCTTAAAATGTCTTTTAATCACATTGTTCACAGCAGAATATATTTTGATGTAGGCAATTCATATGATGTGCCATGGCTTTTGTCAGATTCTTATCTCTGTTTTTGCATATTGGGAAATAGAGCAAAAACAGAGAAAAGTTTTCTTAGATTAGAGAAGCATTCAATATTTTACTATTCAGGAGAGAAGCAATCTATTTCTAATCTTTAGCCTGGGAGGTCAGATTCCTTTTTAAATTGAAAAACAAAGCTCTGTTTAACGGGGATTATTTAAAATTTCCTTCTTCCCACACATCTCTGAAGAATAATATTACCTAAATTTACACACTTATCATTTTTCTCAGAATTAGTTAAGTAGAAGAAATTCAGCTGTGAGGCCATGGACTTAACTGTCCCAACAAACAACAGCATTCTCCCCCATCCCGAGCCTATAAAGGAAATTGGGCCAGTCATCACCCAGCAAATGGAACCCTAGTTCTTAGGAACTTGTGGAACTTCTCCACAATGGAAGAGTCGAATTTCATTTTTCTAGAGGTCTTCAACCAGAGCACTCTTTGGAGTTAAACGCGTAACTCACTCAGTCAAGCTAAATCATTAGCATAGAGACCTTCTGACAAGGTGAGCAGGATAGGACAAATGAGCACTTAGTACTTCTGTATCGTTTGACATTCTGTAGTGAGCCAGAAATTATTCTTTTTGGAATTTCCATGTTTACTTACATCTGTTTTTAAAGCCTCACCTCATCTTTCTGACATGGATCACTGTTCTATGAAAAGACAGGACCAACAGTTTTTCTTTGCACTTTCTTATCTGGTCTCCATCAGAACCATGGTGTTCATCATTAAATTATGATTCATCATGCCCTTTTTTATTATGATATTCATATATAGAGAAGTACAATGCTTAATTTTAATGATAGGAAAATCATAAGGAAGGTCATGTTGTTGATTCACTATCAGGAAATTAACTTTGATGGACCACATAGGTTAGTTAGGATCAAGAATAGAAATGAACTCTACTACTAATAATCATGGAAAAGTAAAGGGAGATGGTCTTGGATGATGATGGTCTGAGCTTTCCAGAAACCAGACTAAGGGCAATCTGATTGTTAACAAGGGACACATTCTTGGACCTCTTCTCTTCTTTGTATACCCTTCTCTCTCCCCTAAAAATATGCACTCTCAAGATTTCAACCAGATCCCAAGCTCTTATGTCAGTCCCATGGAGTTTTGAAAATTATCTCCAACTGTCAGCACAGAGCAGTCAATTTCCAAGTCCTCTAATTCTCTGAAGTTGTGTTGTCCACTGTGGTGGGCACTAGTCCCATATGACTGCTGGGCACTTGAAATATAGCTAGTCTGAATTCAGATATGCAGAGTACAAAATGCACCCTATAATTTGAGGGCATAGTATGAAAACAGAATATCAACTAGTGATTTTTATATTAATTATATGTAAAAATATAATTTGAATATATTGAGTTAAATGAAACACTATTAACATTAATTCATGTTTCTTATGTGGCTCACATTGCCTTCTTTATTGAGCAGTGGTACTCTGTAGTGGGTCTCCTTTTTCTCCATCCCCATCTTATTTCAAGGCACTACTCTTAATCTTACTTGGGTTCTATCAGCAGCCCTTAGTCTTTTATACCTCCAGTCCATCATTTTCTCTAGTAATTTTCCTAAAATTTGGATTTGCATCATGACTTTGTAAATAGAATCACAGGAGTTTGAAACCAGCTGCAATTTACTAGCTGTGTAACCTTGAACAATAATATCTCTAAATTTTAGCTTTAGCACCTTCTAAGTAGGGATAACTATAGGGAGACAGTTTTGTATGAATCAAGTGAGGCATGGCTTGCAGAGCGTCTAGCACAGCACCTATCACTTGGTAAATAGTGCAGGAAGCCCTCCATTTTCCAGCCCCATTCTTTACCATCCTTCTGCTTGTACCAGTATGGTTCCAGACATACAGACCCACTGAGCTTGTGCCTCATTATTTCTGCATAATCTGTGCTGCTATGCACTCAACTTTCATTCTTGCTTCAAGAACTCCTATTTCCCATTCAGAACCAGTTCTGGAGCCACCTCCTTTGGAAGCTTTCTCTTACTTTCCCAGTCTAGGCGAAGTACTACAACCACTGTGTGTTCCTGTAACAAGGAATGAGGAACAATGGAAAATGTCATGGGTGTGGGGGTTAACAAGCCCTGGGTCTTCAGCTCCACAGCTATGTGACCTTGAACAAACTTCTCTTCTATGAAGTAGAATTTTCTTATTAGTAAAATGAGGACATTTATAACCTGTCTTCTCTTAGACAAAGGTTGAAAGGTTTAAATGAACTTTAAGATATTTGACACATACTAGAATATCACAAATAGCTATCATCACATGGACACCCTCTATTGTAATTGTTTATTTCTCTGACTTTCCATCTAGAACATGAAAACTCCAAGGGAGGGGGATGGGGGCAGAGATGACAGTATATTGCCTCTAGAGTCCTAAATATAAATCTGTTAAATATAAAAATGAATTAGTAAGTGATGAATGAATAAATAACAACACTGGCAGCTAAGAAAGGGTTGGATTTGACCACCTAGAGGGATGGGCATTCAGGGTAAATTAAAATAAATTATGTTGACAAACCCAGTCAGACTGTGAGAAACCCAAGCAAAGGACATTTAAAAGACTTTGGCAGGTAGCTGACACATTTGTCCCCTCAATCCTTAGTGAAGTCATTTCTTCTCCAAGTAACAACTCAGTGGGTACTATCTGGTAAGGGTAAATTTTCAAGTTTCCACAACATGGTACCGATGCCCTTTTAGATTTTATTTTAACATTCTGGAGATACAAAATAGCACAATGATGAAAAGAAAGATCTAGAGGGATTGGTGAATCAAATGGAGAGAAGAGCTGTAACTGTTTGCTTTTCTTTTGATTTATTTTTTTAACCCCTGCTAGTCACAAAGTAGAAGTGATTTTCCAACACACATCTGTTGTCTATTCACCAGTTCTCGAGTTCCAGACTGTAGGTCATCCACATCAGCACCACCTTTAAACAATATAAAGACATCTGGATTCACGTGGACCCTATTTAATCTAAACTACTGAAGGAGAAGACTTGTAATGTGTATTTTATAGAGATATTATTTTTCTGACATATGATTGATTTGGGACTGCTGATAAATATAAAGAGATAGAAAGATTGCTGTAGAAATTCAAACAACCCACCTCTGATTTCATACGAACAGTGATGACTTTAGGTAAAGTGTCCCTGGAGGCTGGTGGTAGATAACCATTGTAGGGTTTGAGAATTCTTTTGATTTTCTCTGTTTTGATGTTTCTCTCAGTGCACTTCACAATGACTTGGAAACCAAATAATCCTCATCTATCACAAAAATAAGATGGCTGCTAGTTTTGGGGCTACTTTTCTATACTTATTTTTGGGCTACTTTTCTATACTTATCACAATCACAATCATTTAAAAGAATAGTACAAAGTTCATACAAGAGACTCTCCATGCGGTAGTAGGGGGTTCAAATATATCAGTTCTGGAGTAGATGAAAATGGGGAAATCCATGCAAAATTTATTATTTTGTTATTTTATAATTATGGCTCACATCATTCTTATTATGTGCTGGGCACTATTATAAGTTCTTTAGACTTCAGATCTTAATACTAGTTCTGTTATGAAGTTGTCATATATTCATTTATTCACTCAAAAATGTTTCTAGAATACAGTTACCATAAATGAACATTTCATAAGTGAAGAATAAGAGACAGGTTTGTTGCCCTTCCAAACAAAGCTACTATGGTGTCCCTTCTGATGGCAAGGGCATTTTATTAGAGTCTTGCTTCACAGTAATCGAGAGATCTCAATCTCCTAGGATTTATGATGCTATAAGATACATTTTAAATTCCATATTAGATATTCTTTTATGTTTCTTCTTTAAAAATTAAACATATTTAACATTGTTGATCTTGTATGGAAACACAGCTGATTAAAATAATACCTATCATTTACTTGGTATGATAAAATGTATAGGAAGTACTCACACTTTTTGACAAGTTTGTACTTACTGTGCTTCTGCCTCTTAGCTTTCTGAGCTACTTTGTTTCTTTTCACACTATTGTCTTCCTACTTGGATGCAAGTTCAGACTCCCTCTCTCTGAAATTAGCAAATAGCTGAAAGGGATAATACCGTGATCTCTTAAGCAAAGGGCATAGTGCCCTTTCCACAGAGTTTGGCACCTGGAATGTGAAAGTCTTTGAAAATGTTCTTTCTGCATGAAATACAGCTCTCATATGGTTTGAGGATCTGACAGGGGAAGCATAGGTCTTTCTTTTCCACATTTTATGTGTGTGAGGATAGTAGGTGGAAACATCACAAAACAGTATTATACACATTACCACATATATACAAAGTCAAACTGATACATATTTTGACTATGCATACTGTAAGTTTTTCTAGGTAGACAGGAATAAATATATTTTTGAGATCCTATTTTAGTTTTCTTTTTAATTAGTGCATTGCTTTTATATATCTTAATGAGGTTCAGAGTGATAGAAACATATATGCTCACAGCACGTAGTGTGTTTCCCTCCGGATCCCACCCCAATACTCCCCCTCCTTGTAAATAATATTGAAAGTGGTATTGGTAACATCATACATGAACATCACTGTTTCCTTCATCAAGCTTCTTGTTTTATTATTTATTAACCACTTTATTTTACAGTGATAGAGCTAAAGTTTGCATACTAACTCAGTATCCAAAATGTGATTAGATTAGAATTTGCATATATTTCACATATGTAGATTAAATATAACATCTGAATCCACCATTTTCCAGCATCTTGGAATGTATACATGCAAAGTTATTTGAGGACTTTTTTTAAATGTTTACACTGACCATATACAAAGAAAAGGTTTAAAATTTGTTAAACATGTTTTGATTTCAGAGATTTTAGTTCATTATGTAGGTGGATATTACCTTGCTTATTTTTAATACTTGCAAGTATTCTTGTAGTAGGAATATATATTATATGTAATTATTGATAATTATTAAGTTACCAAGATTGGTTCTGTACTGTGTTTCATATATACTCTCATTTAATCCTCACAAAAACTATATGCGATTGAGGTCAGCATTGCTACCCTCATTTTACAGATGAGGAAAGTGAAGTGTGGAGTATTTAAGTAACTTCCCACCACTTCGAGTAACTAAAAGAATTGGGATTTATGTTCACGTCTTTCTGGTTCTAGATCTTCTGAACTTAGTCATGATACAAAACACCATTACCATCCTGGAATGAGTATTTGAGCTGAATAACAGTAACTATTACATCTTTCCTTACCTGAGCTCATGCTACTTAGTTCTCAGACTGGGAATGCATTCTGTGTTCCTGCAGGGTTGAATGTAACAACTGTGAGACTGGAGAACAGTGTGGTGCAATTATGCATGGCAACGCTGTCACCTTCTGTGAGCCATATGGTCCACGAGAATTGGTAAGTATATGCTATTTATGTACATTATTCCATTATAGTATTTACGGAGCTTTTTGCCAACAAAAGGCTCTCTTATGCTCTTGCAGTTCAGATGAAATTTTGAATTATTATTTATATTATGAATCCTGTTATGCATATCTCAAAATTGGAAGAGATGATTTTATGGTCTTATTTTCAAATCTAAAAATAAAGAACATTGATAAAATGGGCAACATTATTGGGTCTCACTAAATATGATGCATCACTATAATCAAATGGCTTTTAAAATATGAATAGGATGGTGTATATTATACATATGTAATATATATTATGTCAACCATTAATGATTAAAATTGCCCTGTTGTCTCTCTGCAAGTAAAAAATTTTGGATGTTCAATTTTATTACATTATTTTAAACTTTGGCTTCCAAACATAGAAGAACTTTGATAGATTTTCTTTTTTTAAGTGAAAGAGCACACTGAATAAACCAGTGTTTTTTTTTTAAACAATCTGGTTAGGCCAAATTACTAAAGAGTAAGTTACTTTTCCTTACTAGCTATTGTTGCTGAAGAGTAAAGTTACTTTCCTGTAAAATTACTGAAGAGTAAGTTACTTTCCTGATTAGCTATTGTTGCTGAAGATAAGTTCCTAAATCCTATGTAAAATGGAACGTGAGCATTCTAAATTAAAATAGTTCAACCACTGGCCATCATGTGGCTATTAAGCCTTTTGTTTTTACTGGGTACTTTTTTCTGACATGATGACTACATTCATTCTGCATTCCTAGCAAAGGATATAGAAGCAATGGCTTATCCTGGTTATCGAGGTTATATCCTATCTCAATTATGCTGTCCCACTACTTTTCTTGTAACACATAGGTGCTTTGCTTTTCTGCTTTTTTTTTTTTTTTTTTTTTTTTTTTTTTTTTTTTTTTGTGGTAGTGGGGATTGAACTCAGGGGCATTCTACCTCCGAGCTACACCCCCAGCCCTATTTTTTATTCTTTATTTTGAAACAGGGTCTCACTAAGTTGCGGAGTGCCTCACTAGGTAGCTGAGGCTGGCCTCGAACCCGGATCCTCCAGTCTCAGCCTCCCAAATGCTGGGATTACGAGCATGCGCCATCACACCCGGCTTGCTTTTCTGTTTTCTCAGGTTGAGTTTCAATGCTTGTTCTCTTTTTTCTCCCATGTGTTCCTTTTCCTGGGGCTTTTAGTAATAGATTGTATTTTTCCCCTCTAGGTCACACATTGCATTTCAAAAATCATTAAATTTAAAAGTTGCCAAAAGACTGTCTTCCATAGTAAAGAGTAGGGGTGGACTAGATAGGCAATTAAAAGATAATTTAGTTATCCAAATGTGAGAGACAATTAATTTTTTCAACATGGTTCTTATTTTATGCTGCTTGAATACCCCTTCCGTGGTAATAGATACATTTAGTGTATTAAATATATGAGCTTCAGAGCATTGATGAATTGAAGAGTTTGTAGTTGAAATTAGAATACAAACAGAATTAATTGAATGCAAATTAAAATAATAGGTACTCATAATTCAAGACTCACAAGGTGTTAGAATATTCTTGCAGACAATGTGACTCTGGTAGTGAAAATTCTTCCTGAAAAAAATAGATTTGCTAGTACATTTTAAATAATGTAGCATGACCAAATTAATTATCTATAAACTTTAAAATAAAATTAAAGTTTTATCATAGTTAATTGAGCTTAGGATAATTGCCTATAATATAATGCCAGAACTCATGTTTCCATAACATAGAAACTGAGATAACTAGTTTATTCCATCTCATGAGTATTTAATCCTGATTGTCTCACTATCTCCCAGTTTACTTGACATTAGAGTTGATATCCTAGTAGGCTAGTTTTGAATTATATTATATAACTAATGTGCTATTAGCCTTTCAGTTGAAAAGGAAAATATTCAAAATAATTATATTTATCTGAGAAATTAAAAACGAGTGTGCAGTATATATTCCCATCATAAGTATTTACCTAAGATGAATTTAAACTATAGAGTCAAAGGAAATAGGATGAAGATAGATTGAGAAAGATACATGGCATCCACATTTTATACTGGCAACTTCAAATTTCCAATGATTTTTATATTGGTATTCCAGAAACAAAAATATATATTGTATCCAAGTTATGTTTATAGAAAGCAGATGGATCAAATGAAAAGTGAGGAATTCGGTTTTCAGCTAACAATTTGTTTACTAAAATTAAAATATTTGCATGTTACTTCAAAACTGAATTCAGTCAAACCTGTTGTTCATGGGGACTGATAAAAGATAATCAGCTCCCAGATGGTTGTGGTGGCATACACCTATAATCCCAATACTTGTGAGGCTGGGACAGGAGGTATGCAGGTTCAAGGCCAGCCTCAGAAATTTAGCAAGACCCTTTTTCAAAATAAAAATTAGAAAGGCTGGGGGTGTAGCTCTGAGGTAGAATGCCCTTGGGTTCAATCCCTAATTTAAAAAAAAAAAAGGCATCAGCTTCCAAACATTACTTTTAAACAGTATGCCTTATTATTTTTTATAAATCCAATTCTTATTAATATTGTAAAGCAAAGAGCTACAGACAAATAACCTTAGTAGACTAAACCTTTATTTTTTTTAAATGCCAAAAAAAAGCACCTGTGTTCTGGAGTTCTAGGCCAGAGGCCTGGCTCCGGAGGGTCCCCGCAGACTAGGTCTAGCCACTTGTGCCAAGATCCAAACAGCTGAGATGAGTGGTGGTGAAACAGGAAAGAAATTAATCTCAGGAAGGGCAGAGATTTAGTGGCCTAGGAACTGCCTTCAAGGTACTGACAATAGCTACAGGACTCTAGGCGGAAGAACACAAGCAGGGGACTAGAGATATGCATGGTTGGCCACCTTGCTCCAGTTGTGGTCTGTTTGATCTTTGTCTCAAGTCTGGTCATGCTGATGTTCAGGATGCCAGAGTCCTGCTGACACCAAGGTCTCTTTACCACTTGGTGGGTAGTGTGGGTTCCAGGTCATGGGATGTTTGCCTTTAGAGCTCTCCATTCCTGGAATGTGAGATAAACTGGGGAGAATAAATAAGTAAAAGAAATAACCAGTCATAGGAGCAAAATGGAGTGAGTTAAGGCAATTACTGGGTCCTCTTTGAGAAGAGCAAAAGGGAGCCCCTGTTAATCTCCATTCTGTGAATTTAGATACGTCATCATTTCATATCAGTGAAAGTCTAAGTCAGAGATGGTATCTGCAGATGGTATCTGGGCATTCCAGGACTTTGTGTTTCCGAGACTGTTGTGCTATGTCTAGTGCCTCATAAGTTCTATCTAACTCATTGAAGTCTCCAAATTTAATTGATGACACTGGACTTGATTCACTTTGTTAGTTTATGCAGGCAAAGAGAAATGCATTTACCCAGTCCTTTAAGAGAAAATGTGCTTTCAGAATCTACAGTGAAAACAGTTCTGGTAGCCAGGCATGGTGGTGCATGCCTGTCATCCCAAGTACTTGTGAGGCTGAGACAGGAGTATCACAGGTTTGAGACTAGTGTGCAGTAACTTAGCAATATCCTATCTCAAAACAAAAGAAATAAAATAGGGCTGGGGATATAGCTCAGAGGTAAGGCGCCCTGGGTTCAAGCCCTAGTACCACAAAAAAAGAAAAAAAGAGAGATGGAGAGAGAGAAGGAAGGAGGGAGGAGGGAGAGGAGGAGGGAGGGAGGGAGGGAGGGAGGAAGGAAGGAAGGAAGGAAGGAAGGAAGGAAGGAAGGAAGGAAGGAAGGAAGGAAGGAAGATGAGTTACATAGTTATGTTACCCCTCCTTTTTTTTAACTGGGGATTAAACCTAGGGGCTTTCTACCTCTGAGCTGCACCCCAGCCCTTTTTATTTTCAGTTTTGACACAGGATCTTGCTAAATTGTTGAGGCTGGCCTCAATCCTACAATCCTCCTATCTCAGTCTCCCAAGTACTAAGATTACAGGCATGTGCCACCATGCCCAGCTGTTACCCTCCCTTTTATTTTTATTTGTTTGAGATGCTGAGGATTGAACCTAGGGCCTTATGTATGCTAGGCAAGCATTGCCTCTGAGCTACAACCCCAGCTCAACCCTCCTTTAAAAAAAATTATTTACTGAATTATTTTCATATACTTGAAGATGCATTTTAGTAATAATGATGAGTTTGGACTAAAACAGTATTAAACCCAATAAAAATTCACAGGGAAGAAGTACAAAATGAACAACCTGAGCCTACAGTGAATTATTCTGATTCATTTAGTTGCCATGCTAATTTTCTATAGTCTGAAATCTTTTTGGTTACTTAAGAGCACTGAGATTTGGTAGGAAAAAAGTTCCCCATCAGACATTCATAATTGCTATATTATTTATCAAAAACCCTTTTAGAGGCTCATTTGTTTTCAGAATGTTATCGATAAAGGCTTAATAATTTTGCAAACTAAAATTACATGTCGGAACTCAAGATTGGCAAATAATTTATAATACCAAATTGTAACTATCTAGATGAATAGATTTTATAGGCAGTGCTTCTTGTAACTTTTGTCTCTTTGTCGTTCCATTCTTTCTTATAGTTGACAACTTTACTAGTAAAGTGATTAGGTAAAGGTTAGGAAATGAGAATCAACCATTGCACCAGTCCTCAGCTTCCCTGGGGAAGAAAAAAAAAATAGAATCAATGAGTAATCAAAGCCTAGGGTCACTGCCAGTTACCCCATGTAATTTGAAATTTGGCAATATTTCATGCAACTTGCTGTTCAATAGCAGAGGTCACAGCTGTGGAACCTGATAATGCAAGTGACACCAGCATCATTTATTGCACCACCAGGATAAGTATTGAAGACCTTCTAGTATATTGAATGCACTAACAGTAGCAATAACCATGGTACTTTTCATTTATATAATGCCATTATTTTAAAGAACCTTCATTTGGGTGTGTTTCATAATTCATCTGGGAATCTATTCTGCTATATAAAATCATTCAATTTATATACAATTAAAAGAAAATTTCTTGATTGCTATTGTGCCTCTTTGGATTTTAAGATCAAATTAAGTGGGAACCTATGAGGACAGATAATTAAACTTACTCTAAAAGCTCTGGAGTTTAAAAGGAACACAGATTTCTCTTTTAAGGAATTTTATTGTATAGTTTTCTCTGATAACTCTGGTGGGAAGAAGGGAATAAGAAACAGAGGGATGGGCATGGTGGGCAGATTAAAATTAAATGCAGAGAGAATCTCTTCTAACACCCTGACATCAATGATTTTTGCTGTGTTTAAAATAAATTAGCTGTAATACCAGTACTTGGGAGACTGAGATAGGAGGATCACAGGTTCAAGACCAGCCTCAGCAATTCAGCAAGCCTCTCAGCAACCTAGTGAGACCCTGTTTCAGAATAAAAATAACAAAGGGGCTGTGAGTATATCTCAGGGGTAGAATGCCTCTGAGTTCAACCCCTGATACCACATAAATAATAAAATTAAATGTTTTAGGAGCTAATACTGGTATTTCTAGCTGGATAACTTACAAAATATCTCTCTTTCCCTCCCCTCTATTGCCTGACTTCCTTTTTCATTTGAATTGTAAAGACATGTGTTTAAAGGAAACACCCAGTCATCTTTCCAAATTGTGTTGTAGAACTTGCGACACCAGCATCTCAACTTGACTTCTGGCAGAACAAGAGGCTTTCTCATTCCCCCATGAACTGCATAGCACCTGACTCTGTCACGTGGGGGCTAACAAAGTGCAAGGATATATCTAAAGATGTTAAAGCATAAAAGAAGCAAAAGGAAGATAACCTACTGCTTCTGCCACAGCAAAATCAGTTATACTCTTCCTGTGTTAGAGATTGGAGTCATGTGAAGCATCTCAGAATGTAGCATATGGGGCTTGGGAACATAACAAAATGTGAACCTTAATTTTCACCCTACTTGAGGTGATTCTGTACTCCAAAGAGAAAAAAAATGTGTGTATAACAATTTAAAAATAAAATTATAAGTATCATTCCTCCTTTCGATGGAGAGAAATTGGTTAAGAAGTTTCTTCTTAAAACTAAGAAATGTAGCAGAAATGTGTTACATGACCTTTTTAGGTCCATAATTCAAATTCCCTCACATACAGTTTTATTGAGAAATAATTCACAGGTTCTATGATTCATTAATGTGAAGTGTACAATTCAAGGTTTTCAGCTTTTCAGAAAGTTATGCAACCATTATCCCTATCAGTTCTAGAACATTCTTATCACCCCTCCAAGAAATCTCACACCCTTTAGCTGTAGTTCTAGTTAATTGTAGTTGTAGTTCTAGTTAATTTTCAAAATAATCAATCAAAATAATCGTATTCTAGTCATTTGCTCTCTCTCCCAATTTTGGTTTGGTAGGCTTTTTTATAACGTTCCCTTTGGGTCCCAGCCAGACCTATGGTAGGAGGAAGGGAGGTATTGGGTGAATGGAGAGGGCTTTGTTAAATGCCCTCACAAGATTCCCTGGTACATTGCTCTAAAATCAGTTTTGACAGCACTCTGAGAAGTTTCCTATTCATGCCTAAGTCAGGTTCTCAGATTCTGTTCCCCGTAGAGGAACAAGAAATAGAACTATGATCAGATGTACTGATAAAAATGAATGAACAATCCTGGCGTGGTGACACACAATTGTAATCCCAGTACTTGGGAGGTGGAGACAGGAGGATCATAGGTTGTAGGTCAGCCTCAGCAATTCAGCGAGGCCCTCAGCAACTTAGTGAGACCCTGTTTCAAAATTAAAAACAAAAAAAAATATAGGGCTAGGGATGTAGCTCAGAGGTAGAATGCCCCTGGTTCAATCCTGAGTTAAAAAAGAAAAAGAAAGGAAAGGAAAAAAAAGAAAAAGAAAAAGACCCACTTGGGAGGCTGAGACTGGAGGATCCAGATTCACTGCCAGCCTCAGATACTTAGTGAGGCCCTCTGCAACTTAGTGAGACCCTGTTTCAAAATAAAGAATAAAAAATAGGACTGGGGGCATAGCCCAGAGGTAGAATGCCCCTGGGGTAAATCCCCAGTACCACAAAAAAAAAAAGAAAAAAAGAACTGGATAAATACTACTTCTCTTGATGGATTCTTTATTTCTGCTTCTTTCATGATCCCCAGCATCTTTCTTCTCTTTTTCTATCTTGTCTTCTCTTTTATCTTGCCTTATTTTTGTGTATTTTTCTTCTTTCTAGACTACCACAGGCCTAAATACAACAACAGCTTCTGTTCTCCAGTTTTCCATTGGTAAGTGTCTTTAGCAATTACAATAATTTTACTTGGAAATAGTGTATGTATAATCAGGGCTATCATCCCAAATCTTTTTGCATTTAGAGAATAGCAAACCTTTCATTTGCAGTAGTTTCAAACATTTAAAAAGTAAAATTAAATATTTTAAATGTTATATTCTGTTCCCATTTCTCTCCAATAGTGAGTGAAATAAAAAATGCTGATAATCCAAAACATCTTAAAATAATTCGCATATGAATTTTGGCTGTGTAGAGTTATTCTATTACAGCAGAATTACCTTAGTAGTTATAATTTGCTTAGATTAAGATTGAAATGATCAGTTTCCTGAGCTCTGTTTGGAAAAGAGATAATTATTGCTGGCAAAAAGAAAGCAATTTCTTGCACATTTTACATAAATATCTGTTTAATTTTGACTTAAATAATTTAAAAAATGACTATATCTGACAATATTTCTTTTAAGTGCTTTCTTATGAGAACTGAAAGTTTCTACCCAAAGCGTTCAGTAGAATAAGAATGAGATGCCTTTTGATCAAATATTTGCAGTTTTACTGTCTCTTCTATTCTGTCCCATTTTAATTTTCAAAGGTTGGGGGGCAGGGTACACATACGCACATACAATAAAACACAATTTTCCAAAGAGAATGTTCTTGAGAAAGAAAGATCCTGTCGTCTAGGTGGGACCCAGCTTCATTAGATCCCTCTCTTTACTGTGAGAATTGCTGGTGTCTGGCAGCCATGCTCTAGGATGATGTCCTCCAGACTCCACCACCTTCACCCTTGTGTCTTTGAAGATCCACCATTAGTAAAAGGATATTTTACTCAGTAGCCTTCTATTCCAAATTGCAAGACAGTGTTCCACAGCTCGGACCTTACTGTGGTTAATTGTGGTTCAGAGCGATTTTCTTCCAGCCCTGTAGTTGTCACTTTATAATCAGCATGCCTTGTTTCAGCTTGGGTAGCTATTACGTGAAGCTGCCTGATTAAAGTCTGGGCTTCATCCTTCTCACGTTGATAGTATTACTTACAACAATTTACAGACAACTCAGAAGTCCATGTGTAGTCGTAAGAAATGTTGACAAAACAAAAATAATTTAGTTCTTTCGTGGGGAAGTTGGCCTACCATGCTCAAAACCCTGGGTTCAATCACTAAGTCTGCCAACAAAGAATAATAAAAACAAAAAAGTCTTGGCTTAGTAGCAATATATCCTAACTTTTCTATAATGAGCATGCAATACTCTAATAACCAGAAAGAAAGAAAATTTATTTTTTTACATTGTGATGCAACAAAAACAAATTTTTAAAACTGTAGCATGACGGCAACTTTGAGATTCTTAACTAGAACAAATGTGTTTTTATTCATTATATTATTAATAGATAAAGTAATCTGAATGATAACTACAATTTATCTGTATTCTTAGTAGTCATTCTTACTTTTATTAGACCATAAACATTAATTTCAGACATTATGTTTAAGCAATGAAAGATTGCAAGAGAATCCATTTTAAACTGTATATCTCACAATTCCACTAGGATTTATACTTATTTCAAGGGAGAAAAGATCCAGTACCAATTCAATTATCTTTTGTTATGGGGTGGAAGGCCTATTTTTGTGAATATTAAAGAATATACTGCTAATCCGGCATAGATTCTCTATTTCCTTACCTTTCAGTCCAACCAATTACACTACCAATTACAAGATGAAAATGTCCAGTATATTTGGAAATCTTTTTGGGTGACAATTTTAGAATTTAAAGTGAAATTGTTTTGCCATTTGAAATAAAGCAAAAAATACTTAGTAAGAGAAATGATAACTCACCACTTGGAAATTTTATCAGGAAATTTACTTGCTACATTTTGAAGCTAATAATTCTTGGAAACCAAGCAGAAGTGAACCACAATTTGTATTATGTATGGTGTTTTATGGATAAATAGTATCGTGAGCAGAACTCTCCAGAAATGGTTTTTGTATCATCGTCATTCATTTATATGTCTGATGTATGAAGAAGAGGCATCGTTCTGTTTGCATTGATCGTATGAGGACCAGACTGGAGCATGCGCATACATTCTAGAGAAGTTATAAATGTGTGTATTCATCCTAAGCTTTACAAGCCCGTAGTAACCAAACACCAAAATAGCAACCACAGTTTGGTAGCCATTTCATTGAATGTATTATAAAAAGACATTCAATATTATTGAATGTATTATAAAAAGACATTCAATATTATTGAATGTGTTATGTTGAATGTATTATAAAAATATATGTTGGCAGTTCAGCATTTACATTTCTTTGCATATTTTGGAATTACACAAATTAATGCTACTCATATGATTAAATATGGTCAGTCAGTTTTAGTGTAACTCTTCAGAAATTCCTTTAGGACATGGAGTGTTCATTGTATAGTGCAATCATTCAGAAATTATGCAGATAATATTCTAGGAGATTTCATCATTATTTATGACCTCAGTGATGAATCATATTCATAATTAGACATATATAACCACGGTTGGAGACATTTTGTTAATATTTTCATGTTGCTCTTGTAACCATCTTCAATTTTGTGACAGTTATCAAAAAGAATTCCAAGTACCTCGGAGATATGTATACAGAAATTTCTTAAATTATTTAGGATTGTCTCAAATAAATTTGATTATGCCAATGTTTAGCAGTCATGTCCCAATTTTTTAAAAATGTATATATACACAAATATATACAGATACATACATATATATAGTGTGTATATATGCTTCATGTGTATATATTACATGTGCATATATTATACATGTGTGTATATACATATACATACCTATATATATATAAACGAACATATAGAGTATCTTAACTAAATGAATTTTAAAGTCAGAGCATCCTTAAAACCCAGTTTTGCAAGCTGAAATTTATCAGATATCAGTAGCTAAATCATTTTGAAAAGTGTCCTAAAAGATTCTTAGAAGAACTTTTCATTTTTCCATTCCAATGAAAGATCTTATATCCATTTCTATGCTGAGCCATCGATTTGCTACAATCCTCACTTGATTCATTCAATTCGATTTGTAGAATTTATGGTTGTAGCCTTAGGACCATTTACCCATTTCCTTTAGATTTCCTCCGGGATAGAAAGAAAAATTTGAGCTGATGCTCTTGCAAACCATTATCTTCCTGATGCCTCCACACTCTGTCTTTCTCGGCAGGATCTGGGTCCAAGGGAAATGTAGGTAGGGCTTTATAGCTGTCATTGATTTAACAGAATTTTACTAAATATTCATTCAGCTTGTCTTGAGTTAACTTTAACTATGCTAAGATCCTCCTCCACCACCACCACCCCCAAAAATAGAAGAGAGAGAGGAAAAAATAGTTTTACAGCACTTAGCAGTGCAGTAGAAGGAACCGAATACATTCAGAGCATGAACTCGCTGGACAATGCCAGATGGTTATAAATGGAAGGGCTATGTACCAGTCTCAGGGTGTCAGAGCCCAGTTAGGTCCTGCAGAGTGATTCAGGAAGGCTTCTTAGCCCGGGGTACCACTGGTAGCCAATAACCTGAACACGTGAAGGGACAGAGAAAGGTTTTCTAGGTAAAGAGATGGAATGAACAGAAGCAAGGCATCGAAGAGAAATAGGAGAGGCCTCCTAGGCCGGAAGGACTGGCCTGGGTGGCTATGAGCAATGTCAGATGAAATTGAGTCTATCTGAGGAGCTAAGCTATATCAACTGGGGGCTTTAACTTATTTAATAGAGGCTCAATGGGGATCTTACCGCATTTAACTTATTTAAAGTGATGTAATTCTGTTATTTAGCTTATTTGATAGAGGTCTACAAAAGGGCCTCTTTCTCTCTTGAACAATAAGAAAATATAATGAAGTGAATTCTTAAGAATTATTTGCAATATTGAATTTAGGAGTGGACTGTGTTACTTCCTTGATATAAACCTTCATTGAGTCACTGCAAAAGTTTACCAAGCAATATAGTTGCTCAATTTTGCCCAGCTCTTTCTTCAGATTAATAGGATTCTCTTGCCAAATGAGGATTAAAGGTAAAGCATTTGAAAACAGACACTATAAAGAACAAATAGTGTGTCTTGGGAGGCAGATATGTCTTGTACATCATGATATCCTCAGCCCCTAACCCAAGGACTCACAATAAGTACACAAATTCTGTTGTCAGAGTGACAAGTGACCATTACAGTGACATTGTAATAGCGTGTAGCCAAGTGCTAAGTTGGTGAGGTGCAGACCTTACATGCCAAAAGTGGTTCTGGGAGAGGTGATCTGAAAACCTCGGTCAGTGGGAAAGATGACCCAGAAGGAAGTTGAGAATCACCAATAAATTTTATCTTTAGTGAGTCAAGTAGACAGAAATATATACCCAGGTGTTCTTCAGTATGTAATTACTGAACTAACTAAAATCCATAAATTATAGAATTAGAACATCTTTTCTTTTCTTTAGTTTTACTTATTCTAAAGATTTGTAGAGATTTTGTGTGGGGTGGGATTTGTGTCCCTGTGTGTATTTTGATGTTGTTGTTTGCTTTTATCATCTCAAGGCAGAGGAAAGTCGTTAAGGCATAAATGCTTTATTTTTACATATTTTAAAAATGCTCCTAGGCCTGAATTGTTCTCTTTCTTTACTGTATGTGCCACAGAATCTCTGAGATAAATGAGAGCAACTTAGTTTGTATGAGTGTACTTGCAAAATGAAAAACTGGAAAATTATAAAGTTAGAGGTAGTCTTAGCTGCATTGGAATATTGCTGTGTAAAAGAAAAGAGATCTAGCATTATTTTTAAAAATAGATATAAAATATAAAATGCCATTTGTGAGAGATATTATATTTCATGCATCATAAAAGCAGTTTTCTTTTCCCTTGAGCCTAATTCATAAACATCTTAATTACTCAGAACTCGATTCAGTAGAGACACTCTCTCCTCTCTTTTAGAACAGGTAATTTAGGGGGAGGAGAAATTGAGCTCTCCATACCTCAGTGTGAATTATTGCTCATTTCCTCCATGATCTTACTGAAATCTATTTCAAATTAGATTCTCATTTCTTCAAGTCACTCTCCTTGGTAAGACCTTGGGGAATTTGCTATGAAATAATAAAATATCTTCTGAAACATGGAAATCTGTCTCAGAATTACAAAAAATCTCTGAAGGCATAAACTCAAAACAAATATGCATCAAAAACAGAAGTTTAGAAAATTTTAATGGCAAAATTAAGTTAATACCCATGCTTTATGAGGTTAAATGCATGTTTTATTTGAAGGAGGCTGGAGGCCGACTTTATCATTTGGGAGGGAGATTGACAAGAGCCAGCATGGCACCCTCCCAGAAAGTCCCCATTCCAGGGAAGGTTAGGGGGATGACACCCTGCAGGGAGAACAAAGCTGGGCCATCCAAAGTACTGGGGACCAAGGTCAGACCAAGAAGAATGGTAAAGCTCTGGTGGGGGAGGGGAGGTACTTAACACTTGCAGCCAAAGGCAGATGAGACCTACTAAAAAATGGGCCAGGTTTGAGCACTTAGGCAGGTTGTTGTGGGCCCAGGGAGAAGGAGGACTGCCTGGCAGGAACCTGGCAAAGCCCCGCACATTTTACATTTCTCTCCCACGTGTTCCCCCCAACATAGGCTCTGGCAAAATTCTCTACAGTGGCCTTAGGAAACTTGCAAAGAGCGGACACCTGGAAGCATCAGAAGATGGCATAGCATTCCATAAATTGGGACAGAATTGATCCTTCTCTTATTTGTGATAGGAGTGACCGTGACATTGAAAAAGTACAAATATTATGGAAGTGAGGGAATGGGAATGGGGCTGAAAGGGAGAAAGGCACAAAGAGGAGGAGGACAGCTGCTCATTTTATATCCCGTGGTCACTGTCCATCTGCCATAACCTGGAAGAAGTCCCCTAAGCGGTTTGGAATTGTAGCCAGGGAAGTGACTAAGGGACAAAATATTAAGTACCGTAATTCACACACTGTTACATTTCTGCAGAAAGAAAGGTTTGCACATCCGATAGCCTGTTCATTAACAAAGGCCGTCAAAGCAAATGATTACCTTGTAGTAGTAGCCTCATTTTGAAAACAAATGTAAAACAGAAGGTGAAGAAAAGTTGCTTTCAAATCTTGGCTCTTCCTACATCTTATGAAAGGGATCTTTCAAGTTTAAAGGAAGTTTTTTTTGGTACCAGTATAGAATATTTTTGAGGACATTTATTGATTTTTATTCTACTTTATTTGACCTCTCTTAATCCTTAATATCAGTTTTAGTAGATGCCTGAAATGGAATTTTTCCCCATGTAATAGTCCCTTTTACAACACTGTCCTTGAAAACTGTTTCCTCTTTTCCAAACATGCTAAATTCCTTCAGGAATATTTTTAGTGGGCAAGACATAAATATAGAAATAAACTAGATTTCCATATTTAAATTATTGCTTAATTGATCATTTAGGCTGACCAAAGACTTTGGATATATTCATTTCTCTAGACTGATAATTTCTATCACTGAAATAATGATTTATCTCAACTTTAGCATCATATTTTACCAAAATTGAGCTCATTTGCTCTTGACAGATCCAAGAATAATTTGAGGATTTCGTCTCGTGTGGAATGGAACCATTCTTAATTAAAGTAATATTTGTGGGCTCCTTTCAGGCACGATTTCCATCCGTGTCATTTGGGATAGAGAAGCCCCAGGACACTTCCTGCCTGGGCTGCCACAAAGCATTATCTGACACAGTAACCATTTTTTCCTGCCCAGCTTTTTACCCATGAATCAAACTGCTGCCCCTTTGTCCAAGGCCCCGGAGTTCACCAAGGCATGAGCTGCCACCTCTCTGCATAGGCACAGCACAGGCAGACCCAGCCCGCAATGTGAGAGAGCCAGAGCTGCCCTGCATGGTAGGATGCGTCCACACTGTCAGACATGGGGGACAGCAGCTAAGGGTGGTGCCTCTCAGAAGCAAGGGGAGACCATTGGCTCAGCCAAAAACAGCTTCCCTTTTGTAATCATTCCTCATGCATTTGTTTTACCCATGATCTGAGAATTGGTAAAATAGCCTACTTTGGAGCAAATTCTCATCTTTTCAGGTAAATTTTCTCCCTTTGCCTTAACTCTGCATTCCTTTGTCTATAGATAACTGATGTACAGTAAGATAATAGGAGTAATAAAAAAACAATTTGCTTTAATCGGTATTAGGCAAGAAGCTAGATCGCTACTAGAAAACCTAATTACATTTCATGCAGTTTATTTTTTAATTGATGAATTAATGGAAATTTATGTAGATATGTTACATTATAAAGATATGAGTAGGTACATAAAATCTTATACAGTATAGATTTTGGATAAGTATGAGAGGGATAAAACAAACTAAGTAACATTCAGTGAGTTATCCTGGAAATGGTAGTGTCATATGCTTAAAACTGGGAGTCATATTTTAGGTACTGTTCATAAGTTAGTATTTCTAGACTTTCTGTATTATCAAGAAATTGCTCTATATACAGTGGATTAGTTTGATGCCATAGGACAAATGAACTATGCTCTTAGGATTTTTCTGGCAGACTCGGTAAAGAAGGGAATCAAAATCCAAGTATAACAATCATTGTTCTACACTGTTATTATAGGAGGAATTAAGTGTGCACAACTGCCTCCAATGAAGTAGTTGAGCAGATCTTTATAGAACTATCAAAATATTGATCATCTGGATAAGAATGGTCTTGATTGGGGCAGAATCCTTACGAGGTGGCACATAGCCATTTACTGTGCACTTTGATGCTTTGGGGTGCAGCAAGAGTATGACTAGTGCTCGCCTCAAAAATCACTCCTAGTGAAAAAGGGATAGATAATTGTCAGAACCATTTATATTATTCAAATATCTTCATGCTGCTCATCTCGTTTTTCACATTCCAATGTAGAACGAGGCAAGCCTCTTTCTGGAGTGCCCTAGCTTACGTAAAACCTCCTGGGAGTGACAGTGCTTGACCTTTTAAAAGCTTCCCCCAAAGTTCCCTATTCATCTCTTTCTTTCCTGTCACTGCAACCTCCAGTTAATGGTGCTGTCCCCCATTTATCTCTCTTGAAAAGATGAAAGGGCATGTTGATCCTGCTAAGGTTTGCTGCAGCCATAGGGAGGAGTTCTATGCAGCCAGACTACATTCATTCCATAACTTTATGATGTTTCTACATCAAACATTGTTGTTTGCATGCAACTTCTAGAGCTGGGCTGGTCTCTGAGGTCTGAAATTGAGGAATGGCAACAGCAGCACTTTCCCTACAAGAATCCTCCATGGACGCTCCTTGAGCCTGCAGTATTTATGGGCCCCGCTGCGCTATCTAGAGGCATGATTTCTGGCAGCACGCTTCTCCATCTATCAATTCTGGGAGATCAAGTCTCTCCTCCTTCTGGTGTCCCGTGCTACATTTGAAAAGGCAGATTGCTTTTAAGGCAGAACTTTGGGGAAAGAGGCTGCTCCCAGCAACCACTACCAATCCCCAAGAGAACAATATCTCCTTCTATTGTGTTCTGCTCTGATTTACTTTGGAAAGTCCTGGGATTAGTGGGAAAGGACATAACAAAACAAAACCCCCAGGCCTTGAGACACTAAATACCAATTGATTTATCTTTCTACTATAAAGGGAAAAAGAAATGGAGGGGGCTATTGGAGGTACAGGTTCACAATCCCTAATCTGTAATTCCATATTATAACAATACTCAGAAACACCACAAGCCATTTATTTTCTTTAATGTGGCAGCAAAGCCTGACATGATCAGAATTCATTTGGCAGCAGACCTGACTTGAAATGATTTAAGCCTACTTCAAATCTTTATTTCTACTACTGATATGAATCCTTGTGCATTTCACCACAGAAGTATCAATGTGTTCCATTAGAGAGTACGGCCCCAGGCTTGGCTGGGGAGGCTGTGTGGTGTGTGACATATGCACCATACCATATTACCTTTCCAAAGTCTATAAATTAAGTTACCTGAATTCTGGAATTTATCTAACCTCAAGGAATTACAGACCTGTATGGCTATTATTCCAAGGAATTTATACCAAAACAACTTTTTTTTAATGTCAACCACCTAAAAGAGATTGGAAAAAAAGGAAGAAGTTTATTTGTGAATTTTAGAATCTTCCTGTTTATAGGGAATATTCCCAGTCCCCTCCATAACTATATATTATGGTAAGTAAGCTAGTGCACAATGAATAGGTTTTTGATGTACTTTACATAGGCTTCAGCCAGGCATGGTGGCACATGCCTGTAATCCCAGTACTGGGGAGACAGAGACAGGAGAATCTCAGGTTCATGGCCAGCCTCAGCAACTTAAGTGAGGCCCTCTGCAACTTATTGAGACTCTGTTTCAAAATAAAAAATAAAATAGGGCCAGGGGTATAGCCCAGAGGTAGAAGGCTCCTGGGTTCCATCCCAGGAAAACACACACACACACACACACACACACACACACACACACACACACACACCACAAAGATAGGCTTCATTTTAATAGCACATTGCTACTTGTTTATGTGCTCTTGTACCCTTTTAAGAGTATAAACTCTAACAGCTCTGAGCATTCTTCTAGCCAGCAGTGCACAGAAGCACTCTGGTAAGAAGCCCAGGGAACTACAAGGCCTCTCCAGTTTTTGTTGAACCCCTGGGGTTCATGAGGGTCAGTTCAAGTCTTATTCCACTTCATCTCCAAATTCAGTCCAAAAGTGAATGGTGTGTTTCTTGTGTAAACAATTGCTTAAAAATTATTTTTATCAGCCTTGTACTGATGAAAGGCTGAGACAAGAGGGTCACAGATTTGAGGCCAGTGCACAGTAACTTAGGGAGAACCCCTTTCAAAATAAAAAAAATAAATAAATAAAAGGGCTAGGAATGTAGCTGAATGGTAGAATGCCCCTGTGCTCCCTCTCCAGTACCACACACACAAAAATCCTTTTATCAGTCCTAATCCTATGGTAATATGATTCATTTTTATAGGAATATTTTAATTGCAACAATCCCACCTTGAGTAATAGAAAAAGAATTTCAAAAATC
>PVLC010000054.1:127329-240462 GCA_004027655.1 Graphiurus murinus
TTTTTTTTTTTTTTTTTTTTTTTTTTTTTTTTTTTTTTTTTTTTTTTTTTTTTTTTTTTTTTGCGGTACTAGGGATTGAACTCAGGGGCTTTCTACCTCCGAGCTACACCCCCAGCCCAATTTTTTATTCTTTATTTTGAAACCGAGTCTCACTAAGTTGCGGAGTGCCTCACTAGGTAGCTGAGGCTGGCCGCGAACCTGGATCCTCTGGTCTCAGCCTCCCGAATGCTGGGATTACAAGCGTGCGCCACCACGCCCGGCTTACAACATGCTATTTTAAAGTATATATACATTATGGAGTGACTGAATCTAGCTACTTAACATATATGTTTTCATTCTTTATTATTTATTTATTGTTTATTTTATTCTTTATTGTTGTCTTATCATTAAAACATTGATTGATTGTGCCATGATAAGCAAAGTAGAAAATGAAGTTTATAGTACAGATTTCTGTGTTCTGGGACTTTTGTTTTAAGACATGCATGAAATTTAGGAACACTGTCCAGGTTGGGTTCAGTTTTTGCAGATCCACCTTTGCAGCTTTTACAACTTGGGTGGAAGTTAGGGTTGCCCTAAGGAAAAAATATACAAAGTACACAATCAAAATTACTTGTAAATGTGAATTTTAATTTAGAAAGGGAAAGGAAATCACAACAAGTTAGGAAGTTTTAGAAGCTGCCAGTGCCACATACATCAGACAATAAAGAAATAAAATATCTTTGTTAACGCCCCAAATTCCCACAGTACATTTTCCCTTATAGTCTTTCAGCTGTATACCCTTAAACTGTTTTTTCATATGACAACTTTGTAATAGTTCCTGTAGAGAAAACAGAAAGATAATTCTGCCTCTAGCTTGGGGTTTAGAGTTTGTTTGTTTTTTTATGTGTTTAATATTCTACCATTCCCAACCCCTTATTCATAATGTCATTATAGATTTTTTGGATCATTATCAAATTGGAAAAAATCTATCTCATTTTGAATTCAGGGCATTTTTAACTTTCCTTGTACAGTGACTAATCTGAAGTATTCTTTACATTGACATCACTCCTTACATAATGTGTCATTGTCTTTGAGTCATGATGCCGGGTGCGTCAGCATAGTGGGCGGTAGGACTTCCTGATACCTCTTTCCATTCTGAGAATAGCTACACTCTGAAATGACATCGGCTACAGAACCATGTCATACCAACCCAAAATAAGTGTATCTTCAACTCAGCCTTTCCTTAGCCGAATCCCCAGAGCAGCCAGGTCCTCCTCAACACCACCTGATGTGAGGGGAGATTGATGGGGGAGTGGTCAGAATGGAAACGGCATTGTAACCAATTGCAAGGATTACAAAACACGGCTGTGCAGACACTTTGCTAGACCCTCTCCCAGACCTTGGGAGGTGCTCAGACAAGTGAAGGCCCTGAAACTTAAGCTCTATCAGATTCATGGTAAATTCACTCCATCTACTTTAAGCATGTTAGAACTGAGCATTGCATTTATGTATGTTGCATTGATACCTATATGTTTACATTCTGCTAATAAATTTATTGTCATTTTCTTACTTTGTTCACACTGTCCTGCAAGATGCCACAGTTTTCCCTTTCAAATTCCATTTGTATCCAAACATCTTCCCTTTATTTAATATTCTAAATTTCTATGTACTGTTGTACTTAGCATTCTGATTCTTGATAAGTCATAATCATTAATGTAAAATAGTACTTCTTATTCGATGCAGGTATTTGAAGCCATAGTTTTGTTTTTTTTTTTCATTCAGAATATTCTACAGCATGAGACTTTATTGCACACATATATATTCACAAGTAACTTTTGCTGTTGGTATAAATGGGGAGAGGGAAGAAATGCTGGATTGGGAATCTCTGCTAACTAAACTCCCACATAACCTTGTGTATGGACAGGTAGAGCCTGTCTACACCCTGGAAACTTGTTTGTAAAATAAGAGTGTTCATCTTCATGATCTCTTAAGTGTCCTTTTACTGTGGTCCTGTCCTAAAACAGGGTGACAAGAATGAATCATAAGTTGACAAAGAATACTTTGTCAGAAAACATGGTTATCATGTTATCTGTTTTAGTTAAGGCAGCCCTCACAAGAAATATGATAGTAGTTGCCATATCTTTATATAACCAAATATAGTTAATTTATATTTATAGTTTATTTCATCACTGGAGAAAGATCAGAGAAACAGAAATGCAGCATCAGAAGAACCATGTGATATTGTAACCCAGACCATCCTCAGCACCAGCTTGAGAGGAGTCAGTGTGCTGCCCCTCTGACTCTTCTGAGAAGAGTGTCAGTCTCCATGCTAGTTGGCAGAGGCTACACATCACAACATATCTCTATCCTGCAGGAAAAAGGGCTACAAAGGAGCCAACGATAATAATAACAAAAGCGCTATTCATGTATTTCCAAAAGACTCTCAACTCAGGGTTTGACTGACTGAAGATTTTTTTCATTCGGCAAGTGTTCCTTGAGCTCCTCTTCTGTGTGAGCAGTGTCTAAAGCACTCGGAAGACAGGATTTGCAAAACAAAATCTTTGCTGTGGCAGAGCCAACAGCCATCAAATACATGAATATGTCCGGGATTAATAAGTGCAATGGAAAAATAAATCATAAGTCAGTGAATGCTAGGGAAAGCATTTTATTAAAGGTGGCCAGATTATGGCCTCTGAGAGTATAACCTTCCAGCAGAGGCCTGAACTGTGTTAAAAGATTGAGCCCAGCAGTAGAACTAGGCTGCATACGAGCCCTGCATTCTGCTGTCTGGTAGCCACAAGGCCTTGTGTTTTACCTGTGAAGTGGGCAGTGTTGTTCTAAGGGTCTGTTTTTCCTAGTTTTTCTTGAACGATAGCTGAAATCAAGAGAAGTGAGACTGAACCACAAGAAAGTAACTAGGCTCTTCAGTTCACACATAGCCCTGACACTAGCAATACTTTTCGTAGTTGGTTGACTCTTTGATCAAGTGTTTGACTGATCACCTTGGCCTGGCTTCCTATAACAAAAGTGGAAACTCATCTATTTTTTTCTAAATTATAGTAGAGAGGGTGCTGTTAAAATAGAACCAGGGACTGAGCATGGTGGTGCACACCTGCAGTCTCAGTACTTGGGATGCTGAAACAGGAGGAGGCCAGCACGTGTTAACTTAGTGAAACCTTGTTTCAAAATAAAATTTAAAATAAAGGGCTGGGGGTGTGCTTAGAGATATAATTCCACTGGATTCAATTCCCAACAATCCTCCCATACAAACCAGAAGTACTAGTTGATAGCTATTTCCATTATTAAGTAAAGTGGTTCATAGATCAGACCAAGTTTACAATAAAAAATGTATATAATTACAGTGATGAATCTCTCTAACAGTAAAGGCAAACAACTATCTTGAAAAAATCTTTGCCATTATTTCCTCATTTTATAATAAGTACTGAGTACTATTTTATATGTGTGAATATTAATTATTGCTTTATGGTAAAATAGTTACTTCAGAAACAGATTTGCAAGCCATTAATAGAATTTGTTAATTAGGACACGAATATGGATTAACCTAGTGTCTTAAATTTAATCCTGATTGCAATATCATATCAGATTAACACTTTTCACACAATTACAATGATCTGATCTGAGTTGGGAAATGTCAGTATGTTGATTTTTTTTTTGAGGGGAGGATTAAACTATTTTTAAATCTCTTTAAAATAGCTTTCCATAGATTTTTTTAAACAAATGACTAATAAGGAAAAAATCTTTAGATGGTTAACTTTTTGTGTGCTTATTCTAAACCCAGTTAAGAGATTAGCATATTGACCTGGCTAAGAGATGATCTTAGGAGATGATATAGATTCAACAAATATGCAGGAAGAAGGTCCACAGGATCAAGGACTGGCTATGGGGGCAGGGAAAGGAGAGGAATGGGCAGGGAATGCCCAAGTAAATGTGGTATTTCTTCCTGGTAAAGTTTCACCATGACCTCTACCTGTGGTAGAAGTGGAGAGCAGAGATGATGACTAGCAGGGTATTTAAAGGTGGTCTGGTTATTTAGGCTTTTCTCTCTTTATTATGAATGAGGCATTTATGGCCAAAGTCATGAACCTGAGTAGAAGAAGCACAGAAACCTGTTCCAGTATGTTCTGACCATGTGCAAATATAGCACTATTTAAAAGAAAAGTAAAAGAAAAGCAGAAGACTAGGTGATTGGTGCACCTAAAAATAGTCAGGTGGTTGGTATCATGAGTTCTGCTCTGCCCTGTTCTGAATCCCATTTGTTAGTGGGCATAAATGAATTTCTTTTTTTTTTTTTTTTTTTTTTGGTGATACTGGGGATTGAACTCAGGGGCATTCTACCTCCGAGCTATACCCCCAGCCCTATTTTTTATTCTTTATTTTGAAACCGAGTCTCACTAAGTTGCAGAGTGCCTCACTAGGTAGCTGAGGCTGGCCGCGAACCCGGATCCTCCGGTCTCAGCCTCCCGAATGCTGGGATTACAAGCGTGCGCCACCACGCCCTGCTTAAATGAATTTCTTTACCTTGTACGCAGAGTGGGGATGCATACAGTGGTCCCTACCTGCTCATAGCAGCTAGAATTATTCTCGAGTTTCTGGAAAATTTTTTTTCTTGATGAGCATTATTAAAATTCTAACTTCTCAGATTTTCTGTTTTCTTTGGATGTTAAGAACTTCAAAATCAAATTTTCAACTCTAGCAATTGTATAGACCTTAAGAAATACATCTCTTTACTCTGATTTGTCTTACTATCCTGCTCTTAGAACATTTTTTTTACAAGTATGTTTTTGTCTTCCCTTATAAAATATTTACCAGTGTTGCTAACAAACAGGTAGGCTACTCATTTGGGTCTCATCTTGCATTTCCTCATTGAACTTACCGTATTTCCACTTAAGAGTAGGGAAACAGCCCAAAGCACAAGGAGCCATGTGGGTTGTTTATCAGAGTCACATCCTCTGATGATCGTCTCCCCACCAGCACACCAGGTTGAACAGCGAGTCACGAACCAAACAACTTTCACAAAAACTAAGGAAATTAGGTGAGAACCCACAGTGCCTGCTTGTGGAATCACAAAAAGAAAAGTCATACTGAAGAAGGTAGGAAGAAAGGAGTTGCCCACATCACAGTGAAACCCACTGAATCATGGGGCTTCATCTTAGAGCTCCTGTGGCAGCCCTGCTGCAGGGAGGCCTGGCATCGGGTAGAAACTGAAAACCCCATAAGGAGGCCAGAGCTTACAGACAGACCCACTAAACCTCCCCCAGCATCAGACAGAGACCCTTGAGATTTGGCCTGCATCCTTTCCAGCCATCGAGTGGGCCCTGGCCATACACACCCTCCTCCCAAGACTGTGTAGGCATCTTCAAGCCTTGAGACTCCAGGGCAGCACAGCTTAGGATGAGCCTAGGTGGCCAAGAGACTATTTCCACTACCTGTCCCCAAATCTTGGGCAGCATACCTATCGGCAGCCCAGTCCTTCTGCATGCATCTCTGCCAGTCATCGCTGGGCCCTGGTGCACCCCTCAAATTGTGGAGGTCCTTGCAGCTGTGAGACTCGGGTGTGAGTCAGGGTAGCATCAGTCTACATGGCCAAGGGATTGCCTTTAACAGTCTTACCTCAACCTTAGGCAGCACAGCCAGGTGCAAAACCCTATTCACTGTGGGTAGGACAGGATAGTAAACATAGACTTTGCTGTGGAACTTAGTGCCAGGCTGACATAATTTAACACTGGGCAGATGGTAATGACTTCCCACCCCTACCTGTGGATGGAGACTCTGGAACAGCTCCAGTGCCAAGGGAGGCACATAGCCCTAGTCTGTGAGATTTCTATTATGGCTAACATTTTCTCTCATTCTTTTGTTATTTTTGTTTATTTCTATTCTTATCTTCAGAATCATGGTTAAGTTACTATAATTTTAAAGTAGATTGTTATAATCAAAGACTGTTTTTGTAAGCCTCATGCTAAATACAAAGCAAAAATCTTTAATAGACAAACCAAAATTAATAAGCAAGGAATAAAAACACAGTGTTAGAATAATTCACTTAACCACAAAGGAAAACTGTAAGAAAAGAAGAAACTATCGGGGAGAAAAATGTGCTATAATTATTTGATTAGCAGTAATTAAATTTAGTACTTAGCCCCGAGTAAATATGGTCAAACATTTTCTCCTTTTTCTAGTTTAAATGAAATTTTAAAATACTAAATTATAGCTAAAATTTATTAACTAGTATAGGTGAGGAACTGTTTTCTGGATTCTGTTCATGTGCTAAGACCTTAATCTTCACAAGCGTTCTCTGAAGTGGTTACCATTATTTTTCACATTTTACAAGGGTGGAAACTGGGGCTCAGAAAGAGTAAGTGATTTCCCAAGGTCACACAGTTAAGACGTGTCGAAGTCCTGATCGTAAGCCTGGCAAACTTTCTCCACTATCCACTCTCCCAAGCCCTACTCATAGTGCCTTTCTGAAAGATAACTTACATCACAGGGAATTTCCCTCTTTAAAAAGAGTAAGAATTCAATTCATTATCATGTAGATTTTCCTTACAGTAGAAAAATTAAATGAAATCTGTGTAAACTATAAGATGTATTGCTAGATTTGCCTACCATCAAAGATTTTCTCATTAATCCATCACATTACCATTTGGAGAAACACCTATAAGGTTGCAATTTTATTAGATTTCTTCCTAAACATAAAATCATCTTGGGTTTTTGTTTGTATGTTTATTTGCATCTAGAGTGGTCTCGTTTGAAATGAAAAGATTCAGACAAAGGGAGGAAGAAAACCAATACCTCTAATTTTTACTTACTAACTCTGAGATATCCTTTAGAGATGGCCAGTAGAATCTGTAAGTGTGACTCTCATAGGAGACACAAACCTGGATATTCTCTATTCCAGATGTTATTCAAAGCCTTGAAAATGGATAAGATCTCCAAAAAGGGGCAAAGCAGTTAAGAGAGGAGAAAGACATTAAAACAATATGAGTCTGGCAGGAAGTAAAGTGGTGGTTACCAGAGCCTGGGGATGGTGGACAAAGGAACAGGGAGACATTAGTCAAAGGTTCAAAGCTTCAGTTAGATAGGAGGCATAAGTCCACTATAATGGGGGAGAGGCAGAAAACACAGGTACGGATGGATAGAGAGAATGGTACAAGTAGATTTGGGGGTCATTATCTGTGTATTCTGTTTTTCCTAACTATATACAGTTAGATACTGACTTCACACTAAAATGCTGAGGAATTGTATAGATAACTCAGCATTCTGGTACTGAACTTCATATACTAAGCAGGTTACTAAAATAGCACAGATTCATCATCATCAATTAAGTAGTACAACTTTGGGGCATCACAATGAAGAATGGAATGTTGTTTGTTGCAAGACAGTTTTGACACTTTAGCACAGGAGTAGAGAAGGCGTTTGTTTATATTGTGGTGCATATATGTCCCAAAACAGAGGAGAAATGATAAGATAATAATAAGCCAGAAATGTTGATAAGAAATTATACACTACAGGGTTGACTAAATAATAATAGTATAAGTGACAGTTGCTATAATTGGCTATTTATGATGTATCAATCTGTTTGTCAACTTAAAATCAAGACATGACAACCAAGACTAACTGGAAAGAACATTGATGTGGTATCTTTCACATAAAATATGCTGTCCTCCCCCAAACTGCTGGGCATGGTTAATAATAAGTGTGCAGCATTATAGAGAGCCAAATTCTTAGTAAACTCAAATTTCATAGTAAACTTCTTAGTAAATTCTAGAAGTTCACCATTTTTTAATGAATATTGGACTTCAAGAATCACTTTATCACTTTATGTCCTTATCCCAGGTAAAAATGAAAGTATATGGACTTTCATCGCTTGCCTATCCAATCAAAGAAAACTGCTTCACTATTTAGACCAGTTTTAAGTCCATCAACGACTCTCAGACCATCTTGTGTTAACCATGGTTCTCCATTTTCTTTCCTCCACCAGCAATTCTTTAAATCCTTGAGAACTTGCTACATTAGGGTGAAGGATCACATTGGAAGTGATCCGAAGGAGGGAAAATGGATGTGCAAATGAGAGTAATCTGCACCTGATGTTTGAGGTTGTCTTTCCTTTCTAGTTTTACATCTTGGATTTGGCAATTAAATATATTTGATTTAAGAGGGGAAATAAAGAGGCTTGTTATGGGTAATGCCAGCTTATAATTGTCATCTCACTTCATGAGAAGTGCCTTGAAGAGTGTGATAGTCCTACACACAGCGTCTGGGTAGGGAACATCAGGAGTGGCATTCCATCCCCAAGCACACAAGAAAGAAGTGAACTATGACTAACTCTGTCCCCCTGTCCCCAAATGTCAGTCTGTTGACTGAAATCTATGTGACAGTGGGATTGTGATCCTGGAAGGTTAATGTAAGGAAAACTGCAGTTGTCCAGCTACACTGTGGGAGTGGGGAATTGTTCATCCATTAGACTGGTCCATTTGGACGGGTAGTTTGGGAGTGGCCACTGAGTGAGGCAGATGCCCAAGGCTAGGTGCTTTTTCTGGGCCTGGCAGCCTATCACCTTAGTTCCTTTAGCCCAAAATCCTAGTCATGGTGTTCCAGGTGCCTAGCCTTCTGTTGGGGTCCCTTTGCCTCTTCAGTCATCTTTTGATGTGGAACTCTTAAAGATAGTCCTGAGCCAGTTCTGTTCTTCAGAGCACACATTTGTTCTCTAGGCTAAACTGAGTACCTTTACCCCACTAAGGGTAAAGGTATAGCTTTATAGTGAAGGGATTGAGGAATGATAAAGGATTATAAACCAGGAGGTAATAGGATTCAATTCTCTTGTAGAAAGAGCACTAGTAAACTGGGCATGGTGTCACACACCTGAAATCCCACTACTTGGGAGTCTGAGATAGGAGGATCACAGGTTCAAGGACAGCCTCAGCAACTAAGACTTTATTTCAAAGTAAAAGAGAAAAAGGGCTGGGGATGTCACTTAGAGGTAGAATACCCCTGGGTTCAATCTCCAGTACTAAAAGGAGGAGGAGGAGAAGAAAGAGAAGGAGGAGGAGGGGGGGGGAGAAGGAGGAGGGAGAGGAAAGGTAAGATAAAAGAAGCAAGAGCACTTTGACAGTGCACTCGGTGAGGGCAGGTGAGGCTAGAGCCAGGGAGAACCACTAATCACAATTGCAAAGACTAGGCAAAGGCTATGAGGGTCCCTTGACAATGGTGTGGAGGAGATGGATTAAAAATACTTACGTTTTAAATGTAAGACAACTTAATGACTAAGTGGCAAAGAAAAATTAAATCACCTGCCAAAAGCCTTTTTGTTTTATAGGTACATAATAAATGTAATCTTGTAACATTTAGATGGTAACAGGAAATTGGGCAAGAGAGGTCATCTACCATTAGGCACTGGATAAACTCTTATTTTGATATGTATCAGTTTTCCTTTTCTCCTTTCAATTTATAAATAATTTGCAAGAAATTGCAGTCTGTAAGAAACATTTTGGTTATCTAATTAGTTATACTCTTTTTCAAAGATTTGCCTTACACATTTTCTTTTAAGTGCTTAGGGTGAATGAGACATAAATAAAGGAAGCACATAAATAACATTTAAATCTTTAGGCTAATTTGAACTTCCCTGCAAAATAGCAGATTCTCTGCCAAGCTCATTCTTGTTTGTGTTGAAGTTCGTCCCACAAATCCTCCTCATTTCCATTTCCAGCCACACAGTTTGATATTTATTTTAAGCAGCTGCACATGAAAGGTAGAATTTAGCAGTAATTACAATGGCAGAGGTGGGTTTCCCTGTGAGACCAGGGTTGCTGTGCGGCTCTCCTTTGAATACTCCTTTCTTCCATGCTTTTTCACCTATGTTTCGGCTCTGAGAATAAATCTAGGGAAACTGGTGTTTGGCCTTCTAGCACATTGCCAGCTTTGGCGATTGCAAACTAACTTGTTTTGTACTGAACACCACTGAGATAAAATGAATGGTCTGATGAAAGCTTGGAACCCCTAAATGCCACGAGTGTAAAATGGTCAACAGATGCTGTGTTGATACCGAGGCTCTTCTAGCAGATGGGTGAAAGTTAAACACAAATTGCGCCATTTCTTCTTGCTTTTGGTTCATTTGTTTTCAATGCAATGTTAAAAAAAAAAATTCTGCTGTATTACTTGCAGTAAACCTTTGGGAAATGTTTTGTGGCTATTTGGGATTTTCTGAGATCTTTGAAATTATAGTTATACTATTCTTTAATATATGAATCCATTGAACATGTAGAAACAAATTCTCAGTTTTTCTTGTTTTGTTTTGTTTTTCATTTGTGGGGGAGAGGGGCTGGGGATTGAGCCCAGGGGCATTCTACCTCTGAGCTACACCCTCAGCCCTATTTTATTTTTTTTATTTTGAAACAGGATCTGACTAGATTGCTGAGGGCCTCACTAAGGCTGGCTGCTAACCTGTGATTCTCCTGTCTCAGCCTCTCAAGTACTGGGATTACAAGTGTGTGCCACCACACCTGGCTTCAATTTTAAAACTTCCTTTGGTGTTCATATTTCCAATATTGAAAATATGGATGAGAAATAATTACCAAATAATCATGATAGGACATAATATCTTTACGTATCTAATGTTGGGCTATAGGAGTGTAATGCCATATCTCTACTAGTTACGTTCATTTAGTACTTGAATTTTCTTTGTACTTGAATTTTCTTTACAATATTTTAGCTCCTCTCATACTGTTTCATCGTTTAGTTAATGCATAGCAAAGAAAGAGAATGGTGTTTTTGTTCCTCAATTTAATGGCTTATGTACCATTTCATCTATTCACTAAATATTTCAAAGATTGTCAAAAATGTTTATCAGGAAGAATACTATGTGAATACATTATCTTTATCTTTGAAATCTATTGTCATTGTTATTTACAGGATCAGGTTCCTGCCGCTTTAGTTACTCAGACCCCAGCATCATTGTGTCGTATGCCAAGAATAATACCGCCGACTGGATTCAGCTTGAGAAAATTAGGTTTGTTGTAACTTATTTTCATAAATTCTGATGTAAATGGATTTCTACTTCCCTGTTGTTCTTCTTTGTACACCTGACTTTTTATTCATGGTTCAAAATACTCTGGTTGTTCAGTGTGTTGATTCTGTGAGTACACATATCATGACCTATTCCTGTTTGAGGAAGATATTGTTAGAAGTGTTTTCATTCAGAACTTTCTCCTGTCCATAGTTCTTGTGTCAAACTAATTTGTATAAAAGCACATTTGGGATTATAACCTTTATGATTGCATCCTCCACAAAGTAGCATCACCACCTGCTGCAGAAGGTGACCTGACTCTGGCCTGGGGTTCCTCAGGTGACTGCCTAAATCCCTTCCAGTCTGTGATAATATAGAGTTCAGAGCCACTGGGCCTTTTGCATCTCATCTCTAGTTCTGTCATTTCCTTAAATCTATTTAAAAATTTATTAGCAGCCAGGTGTGGTGGCACATACCTATAATCCTAGTACTTGGGAGGCTGAAACAGGAGGATCACAGGTTTGCAGCCAGTCTCAGCAACTTAGGGAGGACTTCTACCACTTAGTGAGACCCTGTTTCAAAATAAAAAATAAAATAGGACTGGGAGTGTAACTCAGAGGCAGAATGCCCTTGGGTTAAATCCCTAGTACCACTCCCCCCCTCCAAAAAATATATATATTAGCATAATTGTGATGCAACTTACAATCATATATTACATTTTCTTTAAGAAATCCCTTAATAAGAAAATGAGATACAATGTTTGAAGAAGAAATTCATTCATGTCAAAAAGATTTGGTTTAAATTAGCAAAGCTCAAATTATGTTTACCATTTCTGCAGAGTTTAAATCATAAAATTCAAAATAGATGCTTAATTTTGTGTATAAGATATTTAAAGGAAAAAATACCTTGAACCATTAAGAAGTGGTTATTATGATTGGCTTAGTTCTTAAGTAAGCATAACTTAAGTAGACTATCTTCCATTAGGTTTCTGACACTTTTCCTTTTTCCACAAACTGATTTCCATACTTTATTTTCACATTAAAAGAAACATGATTAATTAGGGGATAATAATAAATATTAGGTTCACAGCCTTTAATGCTAAACCAATTTGTACAAAATTTCTCGTAGTATTTTAAAAGATAAAGTAAATAAAACTTTACATGTTTGAGTTCCAGTCTAACCAAAACTGAGAAAGGTAATTCTAACTCAAAGAATTTTAATAAATTTTCTTCTTCAGCAACAGGATAAAATATAATTTACGGGTATCTTAGTACAATCAGAACTCTGACATGCTATGCCAACTTAATAGCAGAACATTTGCTATTCTTTCTAATTTCCAGCAGTTATTAAGCTATACTTATATTAAATACTTATTTATGCAAATGGATTTAAGCAAGGCAGCATAAAAAATTGGAACTTTTATCTATATCTACACATTTTTCTTTGTAGCATGCTATATATAAGAGCTTCAGTAAATTATAATATATGCTCCTTGTTGGAAAACAGATATATGAAATAATGAAACTCCACATTTAATTGCAGCATATAAAGATCATATTGAGCTGAGTCCATTCATTTATTTCACTAGATGGCACTTTGAATTTTAGGCCATATACCAAACTGTCAGACTTATTAATGCAAATTTTTCTTGCCATTGGTGATCAGAGTATTTTCAGTCACTACCCAAATCAAAATATATTCTCTTAACAGTTTAAATTATTTTTGAAGCTAAAAAGATAGTCATCATGAAATATTTTAAAAGAGAAGGGAATCGATTATCCCCAAAGGTAAGGTACACCATCTCTAACCCACACTGACAATTATACAGATATATGTGAGCTTCATTCGTGAGTGAAAAATATGACTTTTCTCTAGTCCTTCCAAGACTGATTGATAGCAAGCCCAAGGTACCACTAGTTTGCATTTTAGTGCCATTTTTAATCTTAGCTAAGGCGGTAATTTTTACTACAGCAGATTTCTACTTTGGTCAAATAATATGTTTAATAAAAACACTTTATTATATAGTAAAGGACCCAGATTCTAACTGATGTAATATAAAAATCATGTTCAATTATATCATATTTTTGAAGATTGATCTGCATGAAATTATGATGAATTCTAAATGTGTGCAGTTATTTATCATGGCAAACTTTACATTTCAGAGGGACTAAAATATGAAAATGTGTCTGATTACCAGAAATAAAATAATTATTACACAGACTGATTATTAAGCACACTGCATACAAAGACATCTAATAAATGCATAATTTCAAAGTAAGAATCAACATGAAGATCATAATTTTTCTACTTTTTCTCATTTTTCTTATTATCAAGCCAACTGTTTTAGATTGAATATCTACCATGTATAAAAACTGGGCTGGATACACATTGATTTATATATATATAATATATACTGGGGATTGAACCCAGGGGAAGTCTACCTCCAAGCTACACCTCCAGCCCTATTTTTTTTTTTTTTTCGCAGTACTGGGGATTGAACTCAGGGGCATTCTACCTCCGAGCTACACCCCCAGCCCTATTTTTTATTCTTTATTTTGAAACCGGGTCTCACTAAGTTGCGGAGGGCCTCACTAGGTAGCTGAGGCTGGCCGCGAACCCGGATCCTCCGATCTCGGCCTCCCGAATGCTGGGATTACAAGCGTGCGCCACCACACCCGGCTCCTATTTTATTTTTATTTTGAAACAGGGTCTCACTAGATTGACAAGGGTCCCACTACTTACTGAGGCTGTCCTCAAACCTGTGATACTCCTGTCTCACCTTCCGAATTCTGGGATTACAGGCATGCACCACCATACCCAGCTCCACGTTATTTTTTTTAACCCAACAATAGAGTGTATGCCATTTTCTCTTTAATTATTCCTTTACTGGATTACTTGACTATATTTAATGCCTGCCTTGTGTTAAATGTAAACCTCTTAAAGACCTTTAATATTTAACCTGTCATACTCAATATGAAAATTACAGTAATTAGCAGATATTGAAAGATTCAAAGATGATGGGATTGTATTTAACCTGTGATGAATATAACATTTTTGAGATACTGAAACTATAATCTTAAGAAAAAAATTCATCTATAAGAAAGAAAAGTGGATATTGTTGAATTCACCGTCTCGTCATATGTTCTAGGGCCCCTTCCAACATCAGCACCATCATCCATATCCTCTACCTTCCTGAGGACGCCAAAGGGGAGAACGTCCAGTTTCAGTGGAAGCAGGAAAGTCTGCGTGTAGGTGAAGTATACGAAGCCTGCTGGGCCTTGGATAACATCCTGGTCATCAACTCAGCCCATAGACAAGTCATTTTAGAAGACAGTCTCGACCCAGTAGACACGGGCAACTGGCTCTTCTTCCCAGGAGCAACAGTTAAGGTTTGAGTTCTCATTCCTTTTTCTTCCTTCTGAAACCTAAGGCTCAATAAACCAAAATGTTTAAAGGCAGCTATTTTATCAAAGCCACTAAAAGAAGAATTAATATTCTTAATTTTTGTACCCTACTTTTATGTGTGTGTGTGTGTGTGTGTGTGTGTGTGTGTGTGTGTGTGGTACAGGGGATTGAACCCAGGGATATTCTATCTCCACGCTATACTCCCCCACACTATTTTATTTCTTTATTTGGAAACATGGTCCCCATAAGTTGCTGAGATCCTTGAGAGCCTCACTAAGATGCTGAGGCTGGCTTTGAACCTGTGATCCTCCTGTCTCATCCTCCTAAGTACTGGGATTATAGGCATATGCCACCACACCCAGCTCATACCCTACCTTTTAAGGATGGAATATCATTGTTAAAAGCCATTCACTTTATTCATTCAACAAGTACCTTTTGAGGACCCAAGGTACCATGTACTGAACTGAACCCAGAGAAAAAATAACAAAAAGGGAGATATTTCATCCCTTTGGCTGCCAGTTAAATGGAGGCAGTTAAACGTATCAGCATGCAAATACAGAACAGCCTAATTGTTATGATTTGCTGGGAAAGTTTAGAGTATTGAGAAAGTACAACATACAGTACTGGATCCAGATGTGGGACATTAGGAAGATTATCCAGGAGAATAAGGAAACCAAGCAGGGACTGAAGAGTAACTGGAAGGTGGCCAAGGAGGAGAATTAGTGCTTCTAGAACTGGAACTCTTATGAATAAAGGTTTTGCTGTGAACTGAATGTTTTTGTCTCCTCCAAAATTAATATTTAGAAATACTAACCCCAATATGGTGGTATTAGGAGATAGGCTCCCTACTAGACATGAAATCTCCCAGCACCTTGGTCTTGGACATCTCAGCCTCCAAAACTGTGAGAAATAAATATTTGTTGCTTAAGCTACCCAATCTCTGATATTCTGTTATGCATTCCAAACGAAGACTGGGCTTAGGAGTCTGGAAAATGAGAAAATAAAGAAGAAGTCTTGGATGAAGTTCAAAGTAATCATCCAACATGTTTTGAGACTTGTGATAGGTAATTCTGGAGATATGCCTGGCAATAAGACCTTGAAGGTCTTCTAAGCTGCCGTAGAGGTTTTGTTTTTGTTGTTGTTTTGGTTTGGTTTGTTTTTTTGGTACTGGGGGTTGAATCAGGGGCATTTTACCTCCAAGCCACACCCCTAGACCTATTTTTTATTTTTTATTCTTTATTTTAAAGCAGAGTCTTACTCAGCTGTGGAGGGCCCCACTATGTAGCTGAGGCTGGCTATGAACCTATGATCCTCCTGTCTCAGCCTCCCAAGAACTGGAATTACAAGCCTGCGCCACCATATCCGCTGCTGTAGAGTTTGAACTTTATCCTGAAGTCAATAGTCACTGAAGTGCTTTAAATAAAAGGCAATGAGATTTGATTTTTGAAATCTCTCTTTGAAGGGGTGGAAGAAGTACCCAGGAGGTGTTGAGTAGTTTTTGTTGTTGTTGTTGTTTTAATGGGGTGGTAAGCCAGTAAGTGTGGGAATCTATGGTCTAAAGCCATGAATCCTTTAGAAAGAGTCCACACATTCCTTTAGTTTGAGTTCGGAGAAGAACTTTTGTCAGGATATCCTATATGATATCCAACTGCCACTTGATTAAGAGGGGCTTCTACCATCCTTCGATCCCGGCAAGCAGGTGCATAAAACTAGGAGACTCCGAGCCTGGGAACCCCATCCTTTTCTTGTGATGATTGTTTGTCATTTGATCTCAGGACTCTCAGTGCTTTTTCTGCCTCATTTTGCAAGCTATTATACTCATCTAATTCGCTATTTGGTTTCTTAATGTATGTGCTTTGGTACCACCCATGATAAAAATGCATGAAGTGTGGTTTTATGTCTGTAGTAATTTTAATTAAATTATAACTTTGGATAGAATATCCTTTTGCTTTCTGGTCCTTCATCCTATTCATAAGCTTATGATCACAAGTGGAGATTAGGCAGGTGACTTAAGTCTGCTAAGGAAAAAATATCATCCTGGTGATGGTCATTATCTTTGAGATGATTGTCAAGTGGACATTATTCTCTGATATTTCTTTTAAAACTTCAAATAAATGCAATAATAAAGTTTAAGAATTTGTTCTTTAACTCATCCGCATGACCATCCCTTTAATTTTTTGGTTCAAATATCTCCAAATGAAAAAAATTTCTTTTGCCAAGGGATTTAGAGTTCTAGAAGTAAAAGTTGTTTATTTAATCTGTATGCAATTTCCTTGGTAAATTGTTCCTTTATTTGGCAAGATGCTAGCTTTTTTTTTTCTTTGCCTATTAATTCCTCTACCTGTTTAGTGGCTCAGTTCAAATGTCACTGTCTCTAAAGTTTGTCATGAATGTCTCCCTCCTCTCTGTAGCACACCATTAGCTGAACAAGCAAAACTTGTTAGGGTGGGGTCTGGATACAGGAAATGATGCTATTCTTTTCCTGTGGTCATCTATACTCATTCTGGCAGCTCTTTTATCCCTACCTATTTTGCACAAAATCTACAGTAGGTCCTCAAAGTGATGAGAGACCAGAAAAAAAAAAAGTTGTCCAGTTACTTTAGCTAGCCAAATATCTCAGTTCAGTATAAAATATGATCAATTCATTATAATGGGGTAAACTCCAGGTTTCACCCAGAGGTCCTTCCCTCTTCCAGTTTAGGTCTACTGCTGTAGGAACAGGGACAGTGGGCAGCTCCTCATCATCACTTCCAGCCTCTGAACCCTCCAGGCTGGGTCTGGAGAAAGAAGAAGGCAAGAGGCAGGTATTATTGGAAGCTGTCATTGTTGATCACAGGACCTGACAGGTGATCAAAGCTAACGCCTTCTTGAGTCTGCCTGTAGGCTTTTAGAAACACTTCTGCTCACCACCCAAGCTGGGAGTCTCTTACTTTGCAGTTGTTCAAAGCATCTCTCAGGAAGGTTAGCCATTGAGCTTTTGATTGTCTAAATCTATGTCTAAACTACTTCCATTCCAACACCGTTACACTGGATGTATTACTCTATGCTAGCATTTATAACATTGCTTTATAATTATTTAGTCTTCTGTTTTCCTTGTTAAGATGTTAACTTCTGCCAGGAGTGGTGGTGCACACCTATAATTCCAGTGCTTGGGAGGCCGAGACAGGAATATCACAGGTTCGAAGCCAGCTTCAGTAACTTAGCCAGGCCCTCAGCAACTTAGTGAGACCTTGTTTCAAAAGTAAAATAGGGAAGGTAGTGTACCTCATAAATAGAACATCCCTGGGTTCAATCCCTAGTACCACAACAAACAAATATAAATAAATAAATAAATAAATAAATAAATAAATAAATAAATAAATATTTAAAGGGCTGGAAATATAGCTCAGAGGTAGAACACCCCTGGGTTCAATTCCTAATACACACACACACACACACACACACACACACACACACACACACACAGTTACTTCTTAAACTCAGGGACTTCTTCTAACCAGTTTTGAATCTCCAGTGCTTGGAACATAATAGATTGTTGTTAAATATTATTATATGAATGAAAATGTGGAAAAATATTAAGAAGATATAGTTTATAAAGAAAGAAGAATTTCTATTCAGTGATTTCTTAAAGACACTGAAAAGGTTGTGAGTAGGACTAGATATAGCACAAGTATTAAGAAAATGGATCCAGGTGCAGTGGTGCACACCTGTAATCCCATTACTTGGGAGGCTGAGACAGGAAGATTGCAGGTTCTAGGCTAGTCTCAGAAACCTAGAAAGACCCTGTTTTAAAATAAAAAATTAAATAGGGCTAGGAGTGTCGCTCAGAGGTAAAACACTTGTTGGTTCAATCCCTGGTAGCTCCCTGCAAAATAGAAAAAGAAAATAGGCTTCACTGCCTGGGTTCAAATCTTGGTCTAACCATTTATTATCCATATGGTCTTAGGTCATTTAATTCTTCCATGTCCTCACCTATAACATAAGTAATGGTAGTGTTCACCTCATGTTATCATTATTAAATAATAAAATACACATAGACACTTAGAATAGTGCCTGGCACATTGAAAAGTCTCAATAAACTTGTCCTCTTTGTTGAAAATGTTGAGAAGTAATAACCTCTATAAGGAAGTAAATATAGATGAAAATAAACAGAAGGCAAAGGACTGAGCTGACACCTTCAGTTATGAGGAATGAGAATAATGGGATAGGAAAAATATGGAATTCACAAGTATGTCATCTGTGTATGTCACAAAGTAATATAAAAATCAAATGCATTGTCAGGCATGATGGTACACACCTATAATCCCAGCTACACTCAGAAGGCTAGGCAATTTATTGAGACTCTATCTCAAAAATAAAATAAAATCCATTAGTAAATATCACTCAATATAAAATAAGAAACTGTTTTCATTAGAATTGTTTCAATGTCATTCATATAAGAATATTAATGGTAGTTTTCATTAACTACAAATGTTTTTTAAGTGCTACTGTTAATAAAGTAATACAGAGTACTGAGTATGTAAATTGTGCAGCTACTGATTTTTTTTTTTTTTGCATTTTGTTTGTTTGGTACTGGGGACTAAATGCAGGAGTATTCTACCTCCAAGTTACACCCAACCCTTTTTATTTTTAATTTTTATCTCACTAAGTTGCTGAGGCCTTGCTAAGTGGGTGAGGCTTGCTAAGTTGCTGAACCTGTGGCCCTCCTGGCTCAGACTCCTAAGCACCGGGATTACAGGTGTGTGACACCATGCCTAGCTATCAGCTATTGATCTTGAAAACAATGTTTGAGGGTGACAGGTCAAATAGGAAAGATAAAAATAAATCATCATCATTCACAGCAGACATTCCTCTTACCTTCTTTAGATTTCTCTTTTCAGTTTCTTTGAGAATATTGAATCCATTTCATTTAATCCTATCATTGCTTTTCTCAAGTGGGATGAAATGATATAAAACCAAATAGAGTAATTAGCTTAAGGAGTTAGATGATCTGGAGAACTTCAATTATAGGGTTAAATCAGCTGTGGGTTAATAAAAGGCCATTAATATCTCTTGGCTCCTTAGTAATTAATATGAAGTACATATATAAGAACACAGCTTTTAATGTAAACCCTGGCCTTACATTTGGCGTGCTTTGCTATTTGGGGTCGGCAGCTGAGGACGCCTCTACATGGTTACAGAATCAATATGTTCTTCGAGCGGAGCCATCTGTGTTTCTCCTCCTTCCTCCTTCCACGTTGTGCCCCTGCAGATAGGGGGTACACTGCATCAGCTCATCAGCAGCAGTTCCTAGAAAAGCTATTGCAATTCCTCTATCTAGTTGCTACAGGTTCAGGTGAGAGAGAAAGAAGCACATTCTTCCCACCTGAAATGGGGGAATTGTTCATCTCAAGGCAACTGCAGGTATACCAGTGATGAGAATGGCCTTGGTTTTGCCATCAAGGATTAAAGGATATGAGCTGAATTTTATGGTTCTCTCCATTTAAGACATACAATATTGAAGGTAGGATTCTCACATCCAGGAATGACACTTGTGATGATGCATAATAGGAATAATGATAACAGTAGTATTGACAGCTCTTCATGAATACTTCATAGGTGCCAGCACATTGTGGAAGCTCTGATCATCAGTTTTGTATCTAGAGTGGGTGAACATTGGGGGTCTATAAAGACCCTGGATGCTCAGTGTTCAGTCCAGGTTAGTTACTCTTGAAACATGTGGACATGTCCATCAAAGTCATCTCTTTCCAATTCCTCAAACATGCACCCTGCAATCTGATAAAATTCTTAATCTTGAGTTCAAAGAAAAGCATTAAGTGTAGGTTTTTGGAGGGTCAGCCCGAGCTGCTGTGGCTGCCTACCTTCCCTACTGTCAGAGAGAAGCACTGCAAGGAGAACCAGGCACAAATGATTTGGAGAGAGCTGTGAGCTGGGTGGCTTTGCTTTTTGTTTCTTCATCCTTAAATAGGACTCCATGAAGCAGAATTTTGGAATGGATCAGTGTGCCAGGGGGAAGGGGAACACTGGCCTGGCAGCTGCTTTTTTGCTAGTTTGTTTACTCCCAAGGATGGTAGAAGCCAACGTTTTTGTTTGGAAAGCACGAATCATCCGTGTTTCCTTAATGTCTGTTGTGTGTATGAAAGAGAGAAGAAGAAGGAGTGTGTGTTGCTCACTCACCGTTAATAAATGTTTCTATCTGCTCAGCTAGCCTACTTACCCTCCGCTTGCAGAGACATAAATCACTGGCTTCTGTTCACTCTGGAATTGACCTACAGATTAAATGCAGATCACTGTGAGATAGGTGTCATTCCCCATATTTTTTATTTTCAAAGAAACCCTCCTACTCCAATGGCTGTGCCTGCACCTGATAATCTTTTTCTATTTATTGCCCTATCGTTTATTGCGCAGACCACAGAAATTTCCAGATTACTCCTTCTACACATTTATGTCAACCTGTGTTGAGAAGTAAATCAACACTGAATGTCACAGATTCTGTTATGAAGGTTTGTCCTTTACAATAGGCTGTGGTTTGATCACATTTAGAAGATGTCCCCTTAAAAAGTAATTTATTAAAATTTACAAATTTATACCAAGGTTTTGAGGTAACTATATTACAGAATTTAGAAGGGTCTTCTCTCTCATACTATTTTGAGTTTGACTGCTTCCTCTTTATCACACCTACTGTTGATAAATATCCAATAATGGCAATTTTCCTAGTTTATTTATTTATTTGTTTTGCGGTACTGGGGATTGAACTCAGGGGCATTCTACCTCCGAGCTACACCCCCAGCCCTATTTTTTATTCTTTATTTTGAAACTGAGTCTCACCAAGTTGCAGAGTGCCTCACTAGGTAGCTGAGGCTGGCCGCAAACCCAGATCCTCTGGTCTCAGCCTCCCGAATGCTGGGATTACAAGTGCAATTTTCCTAGTTTAACAAACACCAAAAGACCCTAATGGAGACAACAGCCATTAGCTAAATCAACAGTCCATTAAGGGAAGTATTAAATCAGAACAGGAGAGTCTATTAATTTTCTTATTGCTCTTGTACATTATGCATTTGCCAAATTCATTGTCCCAGTAGACAGTAGGCAAGTCTCCAGTCCTGAATAAGAATTGAAGCTCTCATTTGCAGCTTCTGCTACCTCCTGTCTAATACTATTGTCACAAATTGCTGAATCGTCAATGGAGGGAAAAGATCATTATGTCCAATTGGAAGCCATGTAAATTAATTTGTCTGAAAAATTTAGTCTTAACACAAATTGAGACTAATGAGAAAGAAAATGTAAGGCAAACTGTGAAAGAGAAGATCATACTCAGTTTATTTTTAAACCCACTTTTTGGGAATAGAACCCCTGGCAGAGCAACGCCTGCCTACTGTAATGCCCAGTTTATTTTCCATGCCACAAGTCATTGAGCACCACAGAAAAAGTTTTCAACAATATATTCGATGATTGTTTTGTTTTCTCAGAGTACAAAAGATTAATAGGAGGGAATCGGGTTTGCGGTTCAGAAATGTGCTTTGCAGATCATTGTACTGGAAACTATCTGTGTGTAACTTCAGGGATTTGAGTACTGGCTTTCTAATGAGGATAAAGCTGAGCTCAGTAAGACTTGTGGCTAGCCCATGTTCCCATGTCTTTTTCCATTAAGAATCAGAACGTTAACTATGTTTCTGGCCAGATTCCAGCTCAGTTAATTGCACGCTGTCTACCTAAATTCCCTTTGCTTGGGATATTCTTCACTCCGGATTGTGTCACCCTTATTGCCGTGTTTCCCCCAAGAGGTGGATCCATGATATTATAGAATGAGCCAGGATATAATTTGTTAAGCTAATAAGAGTACTTTGGGGATGAAGGGTTAAATGTAAGAGTGTGCTTTTCACAATTTCCCCACAATGAAGCTGATTTGTACAGTAATTAATGTGGAATAGCATTAGTGAAACATGGAAATGAGCCAGATCACCATGACAAGAGTGGCAATAACACAGAAACAACTAATTTTGATAAATCCTACAGAAAATAACCATTCAAACAACTCCCCAGAGCCTCCCTGCCTAATTCACCTTTTGTTTTTGCTTGGTTCTGCTCTGAAGCTGACACATTTAATCACTAATTGAATTAACACAATATACAATAAGGGAAATGTATGTTATTCCATATGAACTTTTTAAATGTAGAAACATTTCCTTCCTCTTTGTACTTAGCACACCACCTATCACAACTTAGGTAGTGACATTCGTTAAAGTAAGGCTTCTTAATGGAATGATTGAAGATAGGGAGCCAAAAAAAAAAAAAAATAGGGGGAAGGAGAGGAAACTCGAATTTATTTATGGATTTCCTAAGGTTTCCCAACCTTTTAGGTAGGCATGTTCCCTACAGTCTCTCATCTAATTCTTACAATTATCACCATTTCACAGATGAAAAAACAGAGGCTCAGAGATGCCAAATGGCTTTGAGTTTTAAGCCAAATCTGTTTTACTACAAAACTTGGTTCTTTTGCTCCAAGCTTCCTACATGATGGCTGGCACCTTTGGCCTTCATTTGAAGAGGCAGGTCCGAAAGCCTCAGACACTGTGAAAGTTGAGTTGATCCCCAAAGACAAGGTTAACAACTGCCCCATGGAATTTTACATTGGTCTTCTTCCTCTCATGCAAATGTTTAATGAGTCCCAAAAATAATGAGAAGAAAACACTCTTTGAGCTCCCTAAAATGCACTCACCGTGGTCGAATCCATTGTGTTGACCAGAGAAGATGCACTTCAACCCTTCTGCACCTGGACCATAATCACGGCCAATTTTTTAGTTTTTTAACTGGCATTAAATTACCTAGAAATGGGATGTGTGGAAAGTGATCAAAATTCATTTTGCCTCATGAGAGAAATCATTCTCTTTCTATTTTTAATTATTTTTGTAGCATGAAAGTCTGTGCCTCTGAAGGCCATTGAACTAGGATTTAGGAAGTACACATTTCTGTATGATAATGACTCTAGCATAGCAAAAGGCTTAAGAAACACAGTGACACATAGGCTATAAGTCAGTCAACTCCCACCCACTCCTGCACACATCTCACTTTAATCCAGAAGTTCCTATACCAATATATTTTATTTCCATCCAGACAGTGGCTAATTCATGGCTGTGCCAACAATGCCATTTTAATTAATTTTATTCATCTTATTTCTCTTTCCTCAGCTCCTCATATCTCATCTGTTTGCATTGCCTAGATTTTAATTAAAAAACCTCTCCTCTCTAAGGAGCAATCTGAAGTGGCAAAAATAATCACTTAAAATATTACAGTCATTAAAAAATTGGCGGTGGAGGAAGCCATGCATTTTCAATTTTCCTACAAACGATGTTTTAGCTTCCTTTTAAAGTGCACTTTGTATCTGAATTGTCTGCCACCAGCCAGCTTGGCTATCAAAAATGGTCTTCCAGCTGGGTGGGCTGAGTGACAAGTCCTTAATGGAGGAAATGGATGGCTCTCTGCTCATGTGGAGGGGAAGGCATACCAGGCAGATTTCACTCCATCTGCTACCAGCTCTCTGCAAGCTGGCTCTGCCCAAATGCCCAATATACCATTCCAACAAAAAGTATATCGTCAAAAAATAAATTGTAAGTCTATAGATGCCTGAAAGCATTATCAGGGCTTATTAGACCCTGGGGAGATAATATTAAGAGGTGCCTCAGTGTTCATCTTTGATGAAAACCTAATTAAACAATGGTGGAGGCAATTGTAAGTACTTTTACAATTACAGAGGTGAAGTGATTAACATTTTCAGCCGAGTATAGGGAGCAACCTTAGAAAAATGCTATTCTGAATTGTGGCCAAGTACTTGTTATATTGAGGAATTTGCACTGATGTTTCCTGTTGATGCTTTTCTGAATGGCAAATTCTTGTCACTTAGTTACACTGTGTTCTGCTTGTCAAGCAAAGGAAATCCATTTAGCAGCAAAGTAGAAAAATATTTGGGATTGACAAAGAAAAACACATAAGGACTATATTAAGGGATTTTTTAAAAGTTGGAATTCTGCTAGTACTTAGAAATATGAAGCATATGTCACTGGTCAATACTAAGATAATGAAATAAGTAAAAATAATTATAATTAATACAATAATCAATGTACATTAGAAGGGCTAGACAGAGGAAGAAAAATTTAGAGCTACCTGAAGAATTTATACTTTTATTTTATTAAAAAAATAAATGTTCAGTTACTTCACACATGCCCAGTATAAGTCAGTCAAAAGTTATGCCTCAGGAAGTCACAAATGTTATATAATCACTTGCTCAATAAAATCTGCTAAATTTTCATGATGCTTAAGATCAAATAGTCCTAAATTTTAAAATATTCTTGATTTTATCATATGGAGCACTCATGTATCTCACAAAATTAGACATTTGTTTGTTGAAGTTGTTTTGATTTTAATTGTTACTGCATATAAATGACATGAGTTTGAATAGATGCTGAACAAAAACAGCTGGGTATTAAAATTGAAAGCAGTTTCCTGGAATTTTTTTCATACTTTCAATACACATTCCACTTGGATTTTTAACACAGGAGTTTGATATCATACGATGCAAGTTCATCTGTTAGAAAAGTGGCATCAGCCATTTTATATTGAGTTGTCCTGTGTTACAATATTTGGTAATCTGCCACAATTTGAAGGGATTTTGAAACTTTTAACGGATGGTTTTAATCTGTCCTGTTAATGCATAAATGTTTCCAGTATATTTACCATATTGTATAGTGGAACATACTCTTGTACATTTTATTGAAGGTTTTAACTGAATCTATAAGGAATTTTAGTGATTACTCTGATCAGAAACAAAAAAAAATTTAAATATTCTGTTTCTCTATCATCTACTTCTAAGAGGATGGAATATAATGATATTTTAAGATACATATTCACAAATAATGATTATTTTATGGCACTTATAAGTTTCAAAAAACACTTCCTTCTATATTTGTGCTTCTAAAAATATCTCCAGAGAATACATATTACTGATTTTATTTTTAGCCTATGAAACTGAGGCCTAGAGGGATTAAATGACTTGTGTAAAACTTTAGCCATTAAGCAGAGAAAATTAATTTAAACATGCCTTCTGAGTCCAATCCCTAAACTCCTTAAGGATGGATGGTAGCTAAGTTTTCATTCTTTATCATCTTGTTTTTGATTTTGTTTTCCAGTAGTTTGGTCTTTTCCAATCTCAATTTTCTTGATCCATGCAAGTGCTGAATTAATTGCGTGAAGTTCTAGGGGAAAGTTCAAGCAGATTCTAACAAAGCAGGTCCTGGATTCCCACGTAGAGGCAGCAACAGAAAGAGGAAACAGGTGGAGGCCCAGGGACTCCATCTTAATCTCAATGCATTTAGCCATTTTTTCTTAGTTTGGAGAGTATCTAGGAAACCAAACCAATTCCAAGATATTGAGTCCTTGTGATGCATCTGGAAAAAAAAAAAAAAGAGTAACATAGAATTCTAACTCGCCTTATAGTTGATTTAGGGATCCTCAAAATGAGAACTCAAAACTGGATCCCTATCCTGTCCAGGACTCCTAAATACAGGGCTTTTATATAACCAACCTTGTAGACAGAAAGGGTGACTTAGTGGTCCCATTGCTCTCAAGTAGCTCAGGAATTCACTAGTGTCACACAAACCATCTCTGTTTCATTACACTATTACACTGCTCATTTGTTTAAGGAAGCGTCTTACTCTCACTGCAATCCTTGAAAACACTGGATTCTTGGAATGGCATAGGTTGAAATCATATCTCGATCTCCTCAGCAATGAGGGAAGCAGAGCAAGCCATCAGTAGCTGTGTATATTCGGTGCTTCTCCAGACTCTGCTACCTAAAAAATGACAGCACCATCTTGCAAATGGGAAGAGGGAGCCAGCCATCTCCAGCTGAGCAGTAGCTGCTTGCTATGGGTATGTCATGAGCTATCTTTTATAAGGTGTTAAGACTGTGAAGAAGAGAGTATTCCAAGAGTGATAATTCTCCCCTCTTTACACTCAATAAGACATTGAGCCCACTTAGGAGGGGAGAATAGAACTAACTGTGAGTATCCCATTTAACTTGACAAGATGATGTTTTCAGGGCAAACGCTAAAACTGACTGTTACAAAGCACTAACCCATTTGTTTGAATTTAGATTTGGTACTGAGTATTGTTCTTTCTCAATAAATTGGTAAAGAACAGCTCTATAGAGATTTTTAAACTATATTAAAATCTACACCATAGAAACTTGTCAAAGAAAAAGCCTACTAGTTTTTATGGCTCCCCTAACATGGAAATTGGTTAACATTCATTTAAAGTGAGTATTAATATTTTTCAGATTATTTGCTATGGTAAATGTTATTTGTGTTTCCTATGTTGGCACTATTGTGGTTATAGTGATAAAATATTTATTTGTTAACTATTTTTCAGTAGTTATATAATTGCAATTGTTTTTCAACTAAAAAATATGAACAACAAAATAACAGAAGTATCCTTTAAAATATGCCTTCACTTTTCTATTTTTTAATTTATTTTGTGAAGATAGCTTAACAGTATACTCCCCAGTATTATACTGATTTTAGTTTTTTACATAAATTTTATATATCAACTAACCTTAAAATGGGCATCAAGCCGGGCGTGGTGGCGCACGCTTGTAATCCCAGCATTCGGGAGGCTGAGACAGGAGGATCCGGGTTCGCGGCCAGCCTCAGCTACCTAGTGAGGCACTCAGCAACTTTATTTCAAAATAAAGAATAAAAAATAGGGCTGGGGGTATAGCTTGGAGGTAGAATGCCCCTGAGTTCAATCCCCAGTACCGCAAAAAAAAAAAAAAAAAAAAAAAAAAATGGGCATCAAGTATGTCAATAACACAAATTTTGGATGGAAGGGTGGAAAAATATGTTTAATGGAATTTTAAAATATTAACAAACAATTCAGTGACAAATGAAAAAATAAAATAATTAAGCATATATTTAGCCAGAAATGACCAAGATTTCATGTTAGGTGAGTCATTATTTTTATTGTATGAATATACATTTAAATTATAATATAAATTATTCGCAGAGTTGGAAGTGTAGCCCAATGGTAGAGTGCTTGCCTAGTACATGCAAGGCCCTGGGTTCTATCCCTAGCACTGCAACAAATAAGTAAACAAATAAATGAATCTCTTTCACATCTATAGTTATTTCCTATACACCATTTCTTTGGATACTGGTACTTGTATCAACATCTGAGTTTTTATATTAACTGCAGATAAACACAGGCCACAGTTGATCAGGACTCCAGACTATGAAGATAATTGTGAAGACCATTATTGAGAGCTCAGTGTGTTTATTATTAGGAAAACAAACTTTGTTGTTCTACTTAGCCTTGGTTGTCCTTACGGTGTGCATGGTAAAAGAGGGCTTTTAGATTTGTCATCATTTGGCAGTTTCTATTTTCTTTTAAATAAACTAAATTCTAGCTCCTGATCAATATGCCTGGATTAAGGATCACACAGAACGAGCTCAGTTTAGCATCCAAGAATAATCTGTATTCATTGTGTGTGAAGGTTCTTGAGCATGCTGTATCCCACAGAATCACCTAGAGTGTGGCCGGGCCCTGAGGGTTCACTATGCTTCAGTTCTGTGAAATGACCCTATAAAATCATATGCCCCTACTCCTGAAAACTGTATTTATTCTTTCAGTTTAGTAGCAAGGCTCATTCCAACCCAGCTGGCTTTCTCACTTCTAGCAGTTTGTTATACATCTCTTTCTAATATCTCCCCTGTTCTAGAACCCCACTGTCAACAGGATAGTGTAGAAATTAGAGACTATCATTTAAGATCCTTAGTCAGGATCCAGTCTAATTCTCAAATCACGCACAGTTATCACCTTTTTAAATTCATTCATATTTGGATTTCTGTCCATCCTTTCATAAGCCAGTGGAAGACCTGCTCATCCCTGAAGCCCGCTTTGTCTAGACCAGCCCTGGACATAGTGATTGCTGCCTTATCTCACTCATTGGCACATGGTAATATGCTGCCTAGAATTGAGCTCTCCCTTTAATAAATCTCAACTAGACTGAGGTTTTTGAGAGAAAAAATTATGTATTGTTACATATATAAACTCCTTCTCCCCAGTACCTTACTTAATGCTTTTTCATAGTGAATTCTCCATAAAGAATAGTCAATTGCCTGAAAAGGCATAGTGATGTCATTTATTTATTTATTTATTTATTTATTTATGTAACTATTCAGCAAATATTCGTGAGTACCTACCCTATGCCAGGCACTGTGCTGAGACCTGGAATAGAACAAGGAACAAAATAGACATGGTCCCTGCCCTTCAGAATTCAGTCGGTGGGCGTAATAGGTATGCTTGTCCAGCTGTTTTTCCTCATTTCTATTTCATCTTAAGGGGATATAAAACTAAAAACATGCTTAGTCTTTATATATGTGTGTATATATATATGTATATATGTATGTGTGTGTATATATGTGTGTGTGTATTTCCTATATACATGATTTATTTCCAAAAATACGTGTAGTGTAATGCAAGCTTATAATTTTAAAAATTAAATTTTACCAAGCTCCAGAGTTTGTTCTTACCTTTGACTGTTCACTTCAAGTTGAAAAATATATGTTAAAAAATATCACAAGAAGCACACTTGTAACCCCTGTACTTGGGAAGCTAAGACAAGAGGGTCACAGGTTCGCAGCCAGCCTCAGCTACATAGTGAGGCCATCTGCAACTTACTGAGACTCTGTTTCAAAATAAAAAATAAAATAGGGCTGGAGGTGTAGATCAGAGTTAGAATGCCTCTGGGTTAAATCCCCAGTATCACAAAAAAAAAAATCACAAGAAATTATTTTTCTTTATTCTTTGCAAGTGTTCTTTGGAGGTTAACAAAAGTTTGTGGTTTCCCAGCTCTTCATTGTGGATGTCATATACTTTTTAGGTCTGATCAGAAACTTTTACTCAAAAGCTGGCTGAGAATATATGCTCATATCTGGGATTACTCTGACCTTTTCTGTATTCCATGTTTTGATTAGCTGGCTATTCTACTCATATCCCATTTACAGACAAATTGTGAAAGATTTGAATGGCAAGTCAGAAATATATGGAATATTGAAAAGGTCAGTGCGATTTAGCCCATAACCACAGAATTTTAAATATCTGACAAGTCATTTTCAGGCTTAATTCTCACAACAAGGGCTGTGGTAAAGATGGGAAATCATTCCAATTAAAATATTCTTATTTCATACCGAAGGCTGAGATGGCAAAACTCAAATGCCCTTTTGACTCCTTTTTTGTGATAACTTAATAAGTTAGAAAGAAATTGTAATTGAATTAAACAAGGCGAAAAAGGAAGTAACAAGCCCTTTTGAATTGAGAGTCCATTGTAGAGAGAATAATATAATGACTTTTCTAAAAACTCTAATTATACATGAGTAAGACAGATACAGCTACAAAACCAATTCAACAGCCACCCCATGCTTTCTTTTTATCTACAGCATAGCTGTCAGTCAGATGGGAACTCCATTTATTTCCATGGAAATGAAGGCAGTGAGTTCAATTTTGCCACCACCCGGGACGTAGATCTTTCTACAGAGGATATTCAAGAGCAGTGGTCAGAAGAATTTGAGAGCCAGCCTACAGGGTAAGTAATTGTTATCTCCCATGCTGTGTACAGCACTTTACATTTATCCCACTGGATATATTTTAAATGCATATTGTTAAATAGCAAAAGCATACTTAAATCAACACTGACAATTCTTATCATAGACAAGCCAAAAGGGGTACACTTATCCTAAAGATTCTTTATGAAGTAATCAACTGCTTTTATGCACCTTAAAAATTTGTGATTACAAATACCTTTTAACTTCACTTGAATCATTTCTATCTCATCTTAGTTTAGTCAGCTTTTACTGAAAGTTTTCAATGTTTGTAGAATACAAAAATCTTCCCACTACTATTATATTGCGGTTTTTTAGTCATCTTCTTAGAAACTACGATTTATAGATGCTGTTACTTGATTTTCATTGGAATGCTTTTTGATCCATAAACGTTGTTTAGGGGATAAATTTTATCTTTGAGAAGCTTATAAAGGAGGAATTAGGGGCTGAGATTGAGGTAGAGGAAATGTGCATTGGTGAGGGTGGTTTGGTGGTTGCCATTTTGTTTTGTGTACCTTTTTCTGGGTTCTAGGGATCCTAAGATATCTCCTACTAATTGAGAAGCACTTTGAAAAGTTAAAGTTGAAAAAAAAATTAGTAGATTCAGAGAATCAAAATTCTTAATGCAGTATGAGTTGGAAGGAAATTCTAGAAATCTCCTCTCACCTGACTTTTTCTTTTGCAATAAATACTTGTAATCAAAATACCCGGTCCTTATTTTCTCATGCATATTTTCCAATACTATGATGAAGATGAGTGAACTTAACCAGGGTAAGCCTCTGAAGGACACTAACACCATTTGATGGAGTCCAGAGCTGTGAGAAGGCACAGGGGCTAGTTTATTATCTGCTGGAGATAAAGGAACCATCACCAGCATATCAGTTCTTTCCTTCTGACTCTTGGTATAGAAGACCAGCTCAACTCCCTTTCCCGGTTATGCAGCTAGACTGCTTATGAGCAAAGTCCCAATGCGGAAGCCCAAGAGCCTCACTTACCTAACTCCTCATCCCTCTGAGCCAGGGCCATCCATGTGTCAGTGAGTAGTCATCCCTAGTAAGTCCATGTACCTTGGAGACTCAGAAGATTCCCCAGTGTTACCAGCCCCTATTTCAAAAAAGCAGAGATAAAAACACAAATTTAATCTCTAATAATAACATTCTGACACACACATAAGTTCTAATATCTCTCTCTCTCTCCCTCTGCCTGTCTTTCCAGTAAAACACAAAGCCTTAAATGTTACTATTTTTATTCTTTCTTTGGCCCTCAAGAATGAACCCAGAGCTTCCTGCATGCTAAGCATGTGCTCTACCACTTAGCACATGCTAAGCTACACGCCAGCCCACTATTTTTATACTTTTGAGGAGTAATAAAATTTTTTTTGCCTATGGCTTTCACAGCCAGCTATTTCCTCTCCCTGAGTGTCTCCCATTTTAATTTCTTGTATCATTAATTTGTTGTATCAAAGACTGTCTATTAAAGAACAAAAGAAATGCTTTAGTAGAAAGATAGTTCATCCAGCTCTCTCTTAATCACATTTATGGAAACTTGGTGCAAAAACATGGAAATTCTCTTCATGAATTAAGCTTAGAAAGGTATTGACCTGATAGTAGAAGAAACCAAACATATTTTAGAAAATTGATGTGGTAGGAGAGAAAAGGGAGGTACTGGGGAATGAAATTAACTAAATTATGTTCTGTGCATGTAAAAATATATAACAAATCTTACTTTAATGTATAATTACAATACACCAATAAAAACAAAAAAGAAAGTTAATGTAGTAGTCCAGAGACAAAGCTGGAAATACATATATATATATATATATATATATATATATATATATATTTTGTACAGAGCAGATATTCCATTTTCACAGGGCTCTAATGATGTAAGAGAATTTTTTGTTATAAAGAAATCCATCCTCTTCCAAAACAAACAAAGAACTGCGAATAATTATACCTGAAATAAAAGAGCTAAAGTCAGTAAAACACAGAGCAACATCAGAGGAAAGTCCAGCCACAAGTGACTTGAGTGGTCTCAGCGTACTCCTTGGCCGTTTCTCAGGGTTTCATCACAGTTGAGAAGCTGGTGCTCTCAGGCAGTCCCTGGCATTGTCAGCAGATCCCTGTTCTGATCATGCATAATAATGTGCCCCCCAAACGCACCTGTGTCACTCTAATTGCCATGCGGTTAGTTCAGCTGAATTCTAAAAGCAGTTTAATTATTCTCGCAACCACACCTTATGTTTATTTGGGCTTTTGCTCCTAGGATATCAGGCCATACTACCAGAATTACTTCCCTCTTTCTCTTATCTGGTGGCCCAGTTATGAGGTTGGCATTATAGTAGGAGGATATTAAAAAACTAATGAGAGGACTTAGGAATGTCTGTGTTTTGGGTGATATTAAAAAGGCTAGTTTAAGTTGGGTGTGATCATGCATACCTGTAATCCCATCACTTGGGGGACCGAGATCAGAAGATCACAGGTTTGAGGCCAGTCTCAGCAACTTAGTAGTGAGACACTGTTTCAAAATAAAAAAATAGAATAGGGCCCCTAATCCCAGTACTTGGAAGGCTGAAACTGGGGGAAGCAAAGTTTCGAGGAGGCCAACTTCAGCAATTTAGCAAGGACCTGTTTCAAAAAAAAGGATAAAATTGAATTTAATATATAGCTCAGGAGATAGAATGTCCTTGGGTTCAATCCCCAGTAGCATGAAAGAAAGAAAGAAAGAAAGAAAGAAAGAAAGAAAGAAAGAAAGAAAGAAAGAAAGAAAGAAAGAAAGAAAGAGTGAGCTGAGATATAGCTCAGAGATAGAATTCCCTTATGTTCAATCCCCTGTACAAAAAAAAAGTGGTTTAATTTTACAGGCTTTTGTGTGGAAGGGTGATTTCCCCACTCCTACCTAGTGCCCAATGTTGCTTTACTGATCTAGGAAAGAATTTTGATGTAATGAATTTTTATCATAGCTTCAAGAAAAATTCCTTTTACAAAATCAGAATAATGTGAAGTGTTTTTATCTCGGGTAAGAGCTGACAAAGAAAAACAGATTAGGCGTTTGGTAGTAAAATGCTAGATGTGTTCTGTTTCTCTGCCAACTGTGTGTGTGTGTGTGTGTGTGTGTGTGTGTGTGTGTGTGTGTGTGTGTGTGTGTTACTGGGGATTGAACCCAGAGGCATTCTACCTTTGAGCTACACCCGTAGCCCATTTTTTAAAATTTCTTATTTGGAAAAAGGGTCTCACTAGGTTGATGATAGTCTCACTACTGCTGAGGCTGTCCTTGAACCTGTGATCCTCCTATTTCAGCCTCCCAAATACTGGTATTACAAGCATGCACCACCACGTCCAGCTGCCTCTGCCAACTTTATTAAATATTTGTCTCATTCTTCCCTTCAATTACCACCATCCGGATACAAAGCCAACTTATTTTTGTTGGGAGCACAACTGTTAAAATAGATAGAAAACATAAGTGGTGAATCTTCACTGTATCCAAGATTGACCAGTTGAATTGACTGAATTCTATAGCTTTGAGGTTACTTTTTCAGTTTTTTCAAATTAAGTGGTTTTTTTTTTTTTGCAGTACTGGGGATTGAACTCAGGGGCATTCTACCTCCAAGCTATTCCCCCAGCCCTATTTTTTATTCTTTATTTTGAAACAGGGTCTCACTAAGTTGTGGAGTGCCTCACTAGGTATCTGAGGCTGGCCACGAAGCCGGATCCTCTGGTCTCAGCCTCCCAAATGCTGGGATTACAAGCATGTGCCACTACGCCCAGCTCAAATTAAGTTATTAATATGGTAATATTAATAATACTTTCATATGAAAATGCTACCCTAATGATATTTTCAGAATATTTCATATGATGGAAAGGAAGAAAAGAAAGCCACCAGCTCATTGTAGTTTTATTTGAAAACCGCTTTTCCAATTACCCATGTTTTTCTATCATTTGAATCAAAGTATCTGACCTCAGAAGACCAGAAGGCAAGAGCTGCTCAGCTTTCACCATCACTAAGCATCCCAGGTCCAATGTGGATAGGTTTGTTTTTTAAGTGGGATTCTAAAGGCTTGGGGTTTGTTGTTGTTGTTCTTTTGTTTTGTTTTGTTGTCCTAAAGAAGATGCATCTGTTACTTTAGCAAGGGAGAAACTTTAATAGATACACTGATAATTTATGTGAGTCTTGTTAAACTTTGGCTTAACCTTACAAACACATCATTTAATTAACAACTACCATATCTCACCTAGCCGAGACTGTCTTTAGGTGGGGAGAAAGGGGGTTTGTAGAACAACACATTGCTATGATGTGCAATTGTATATTTTTCTTGCATCCTAAATGTAAGTATCATCCATATGTTCTTACTATTCAAATACCTTTTAAAAATAGAGGTAGGCGCCAGGCGTGGTGGCACATGCTTGTAATCCCAGTACTTGGGAGACTGAGACTGGAGGATCCGGGTTTGCAGACAGCTTCAGCTACTTAGTGAGGCTGTCCGCAATTTAGTGAGACTCTATTTCAAAATAGGGCTGGGGGTGTAGCTCGGAGGTAGAATGCCCCTGGATTCAATCCCCAGTACCACATACACACACAAAAAAACAGAGCTAGGGGTGTAGCTAGGGGGTAGAGCACTTACCTAACATGTACAAGATCCTTATAGTTACCTGCATATTCATGCTAAAGAAAAATTCCACAATTATAATGAATATTAAAAGATTAAATCAAGTCAGGCAAAGTGGCACATGCCTGTAACAGTACTTGTGAGGCTGACACAGAAAGATCACAGGTTCAATACCAGCCTCAGCAACTTAGCGAGATTCTCAGCAACCTTGAGAGACCCTGTTTCAAAAACAAAAAATAAAAAGGCTTATAGGTATAGCTCAGAGGTCGAATGCCTCTGGGTTCAATCCCCAATAACACACCACACACACACACACACACACACACACACACACACACACACACTGAACTATAGTCCAAAATACAAATTAAATAAGACACTGTAAGTGTGGTCTCAGCATTGCTCCAGGTCAAGGATGCTAGACACAGGAATCAGGATGGGACTGTGGGTTACTACTACAGAGACTGCTGAGTAGGAGAGCTCCTCACTACTCTCACTTCCAAGCAGAGGCCTCTGCCTCCAGGAACAAGCGGTGAGCATGGAGCAGAGCAGTGACCACATGGTAGTCCTCACCCAGTCAGGGGCATTGGAACATGAGAATGGCAGGTACAGACTTAAACATATGATCTAGGATCACCAAATATGAGAAAAATCAACTCTGTTTTATTAGAAAGGTATCTAATAAAGAACTAAGAGTTCAGTTAGTGGAATTAACATAATGAACAAATGTTGACTGTATAAGAAGGATAATTAAGCCAGATGTGGTGGTGAAAGTCTATAATCCCCAGACTTGGGAGGCTAAGACAGGAAGATCACAGGTTGGAGGCCAGCCTCAATAATTTAGTGAGACCCTGTTTAAAAAATAAAAAAGGACTGGGATATAGCTTAGCATTAGAACACCCCTGGGTTCAATCCCTAATACTAAAAAGAGAGAGGTGGGGGAGAGGATAAGAAGAAATATAATTAATAGCCTCAGGCAGATGAGATTGTATTTGTGAAATTAGAAAAAAAAGAGGAAAAAAAACTAGTGATGTAAGAAATGAAAATATATGATGTTTGAAACAAATTTACCCCTGAATATTTATATTCCCCCTGAATATCAGTATAGGCATAACTGAAGAACAAGTTAGTGAGCTGGAAATTTGAATCCTGAGATATTGTGTCATTGAATATAAGAAAAAGAGATGCTACATGTAGAGAGAAAAGTAGTACTTCAAGCCTAGAAATAAAATGAATTTCAGAAGTCAGAGGGAATATATGGAGTGAGATATTCAAATACATAGTTTTTAAAGTTCCCAAGATTAAGGAAAAGGAGAAGAATAAAGCAAAGACATAGCTCCCATGAGTGAAAATGTTTAGAAAGATGAATGGAAAAAATACCCAGTCTTATACCATCAGGGAGAAACTTCAGATTGCTGATAAAAGAGGAAATCCTAAAAGCTTTTAGATGAAATTCATTGTACGTTTTTTTGTAGCATTAAGCATAATTGTTTTTAGAGGAAGCAGTTATCTTAAAGTTCAGAGAGAAAATTAGAGTGTAAAATTATTTCTCTTACCAAATATACCAAGTGTCAGGAAAAAATAAAAATCTTTTCACATGCACAGAGTTTAGAAAGTTTAGCACCCTTGAACTCTCTCTGAAAGAATTTCTAGAAGATGTGTTCCTGGAAATTCATCCAAGACAAATTTAGGAGATTCAAGGAAGAGTGGCAAGCAAATAGAAAAGTAAAACATGTAGTTTGGTCTGAATATGTATTGATTATTTAAAATTTTTGATGGAAATTTAGAATTGAAACCTGTACAATCTCAACATGAAAGTACAGATGGTGGTTGATGAAATGTCGAATAAGGAATTAAAATGCTGGCAAAATCCTTAACTTGCTTAGAGCAAGGATATAGATCTTGCCTAACTCTTCATGTTAATAGAAAACTATGAGTATAAATAGAAGCATGTATGTCAAAAAGATTAGATAAGCCAGATAGATATAGGCTATCTAACGTACAGCATTAGGTTGACATGGAACAAAGAAGATAGGTTGGGAGAGTGAAAAAAGTAAACAATAAAGAACAGGGTAAGTAGAAAACAGAAAGCAATTTGTCAGTAGCCAATCCAAGCATATCAGAAATGCAAAAAAATCTGAACAAGTTATTTTTACTTGCTAAATGAGACTCTTACAGCATTTAAAAAAAAACACTCAGCCATATTTTTTGCCCTTTATGAGAGATTCAAACTAAAATAACACACAAAGTTAAAAGTCAAAAAGGAACTAATATACCTGGCAAGATAGCAAAAGAAGCAATAAGTCATTCTTCAACTAGATAAAATAGAATTCAGGCTTAAGCATTAAGAGGGCCAACATGCATGTATTTTATAAGGTACTTTGAATAATACGTAGTAAGCAATCAAACAAGTTAAAAATTAGTTGTTATTCCAAGCATAGTTACTGTCAGTAATGCAATATGGCCAAAACAGTGTTCAAGGGAAAATTATACTTGTATTAATTAATAAGATCTAAAAAAACACAAAGTCAATTAGGCCAGTGAAACCTAAATTGTCATTTAAATAAACAAGTAAACGCATCATGGAGAAAAAAACATTAATTGAAAACAATAATTGGTTATGTATAAAGACTATGTCAGGTGCTCAGATAGGTGAGGATACATTTGCTACAAGCTGTAAAAAGACATGTAGCACTTTTTCCTTTTTCTAGTTTTCTAGCTGCTTGGTTCAGTTATTGTTTTCTTTTAAAGAAATTTGTTCTTATTTTTTAGAGTGAAGACAGTTTTTCAAATGACAAAAACAAACTCTATATGATCAAATTGTTCTGGAACTTCTTTTGTTATTGTTGTTTTGTTTTGTTCTGTTTCTTTTCTTTTCTTTTTGTACTGAAGGTTGAACCCAGGGACTTTCTATCTCCAATCTATACCCCCAGCCCTTTTTATTTTGAAATAGGGTCTCACTAAGTTGCTGAGGGACCACGAAGTTGCTGAGGCAGCCTGGAACCTGCGATCCTCCTGTCTCAGCCTCCCAAATACTGGGATTACAGACTTGAGCCACCACACCTAACTTGGAACTTCTTCATAGAAATTTTTAAGCAGTGAAGAAGATCTACAGGTAGATAAAGTGCAAACAGGTTTTCTTTCAGCTAAGTATATCCTTGATAAAGGATTGTTTTAATAATAACACGTTGCATGCCATACTGCAATGTCATCCAAGATTGTACTCTGCTAATTCTAGTATGAAAAAAAAAGCACTCATCATAATTTAGAATTCATTTGAATTTCCACTTTGCCTTATTTTAAAAAGAAAAATAGCACTACATTTTACTGAAAGAGAAAAGGAAACTAACATTTGTTGAGACTCTCTCATGTCCCAAGCTAATACATTATTTTCTCTAAACAATTTCCAGTCTAGGTTATATTATAGTCTGACTAATGAGCAAGCTGTGTACTTTCCTACCCTTCTGAAACTAATATTCTTTATTAGTGTTATTCCAACCACAGTGTAAATAAGCATGATGCATTTTAAAAAAACTAAAACAAAAATTGAATTGGAGTGAAATACCAGGGAACCAGCTGAAGCTGAGAATCTCTGAAATGCAGTGCATGCAGGGAAGGCTTCAAACAGAGCTCATCCTTTGCCTTCACTGAGCTGTCATGGTAGAGCAAAAACCTAGAAATGCAATGAAGGTGGCGAAAGAAAGTGAAAGTATACACCTTGCTAGACTTCAGAAGACTGGAGATAAACCTCATGAATAGAAATGAATGTGGCAGGGTCTTTGCCTATGGCATATCCCTTATTAAATATCAGAGAATATTTCCCAAATAGAGACCCTGTGAATGTAATGAACTTTTTCAACCTCAGAGAATTCATATGAGACTTCTTAAAAACTTATAAATTTGGTAAACATAGGATCTTACAGCCAAGCTTTATTCTATATCTTAGCTCATACCTAAAGTTGCCACCTTTAAGGGGTTTCATATATCCTGGAGAATATAATAAAACACATTTTCATACATTATATGAAATGTTCCATTACCTTTAGAGCCCCTTATGCCAATATTAGTAGGAGGAAATCTGGTTAAAATATTATACTTCTATTTCCTTTGTTTATATTCTTAATATTTCCATCAACTTATAATGAAGTGATTTAAATTTTATTATGAAGTATAATACATATAAGCTGAATGCCTTTTTTTTCTTTTCTTTTTTTCTGGAAATTATTTGCTTGTGGCAAAGCAGATGTGTAAAGTAAAAATCAAAAGCACCTTCATGCTAATTCCCATTCCTCACTATTAAAAGTGTTAGCATATATTCAGAAATTTTTTCTATTATGATACCAAAACAACAACACTAAAACCACATTTTGCATATTATTCTTCAACTTGATTTCTTAAAAACTTAGAAACATGAATGCCTCTTATAGATGGTAAATACAAATCTTTATTATTTCAAAAAGGTAGTGTATCTGTTTAAGCTGAACCCCTGTTAGGCAAAGAATGTCACAGTAAACATTCTTGTGTACTTGTTAAAGTATTTCTGAAAAGTAAATTCCTAAAAGATAAAAGGAAAATAAGAGATTCAGATGTGTGTGTATATTCATATGTATGTATGTGTGTATGTATGTAATTTTAGTTTTGATGGTTAATGCCAAGTTGCCCTTCAAAGAATATATTATTCTTAAAAGCACTGAAGTGCAAACTGATTAAAACACAATCTTATCCACAAAGCATTCTAAAACAGCTGACAAAGAGGATCATCTGCTTGAAAACTAAGAAACTTTTCAGGTTACTTTTGCTTACTAAAATATTGTTCTTTTTATGATACACAAAAAATAGAAAATCTTATTTTAAAGATATGAATTAAATATTATTGTGACCTTGCTATCTCTGAGGAACAAGGTTGCCTTCAGGCATTTTATTGATAGGAGACTTTTTGTTTCCCTGTGCTCCAACATCACCTCACTCTATTTGTAATAAATAATAGATACCAATGTATTTATAATAAATAAGATAGGAGCTTTTATTTTATAATTAATCATAAAAGAATAAACATAAATTGCTGTGTTGTAGAGAGCTCACCCCCTTAGGCGGACATTCCTTCAAATGCAGTTCAGAGAACAGCATTTCCTTGGAGAAAACATAATTTAAATCATGGAGAAGCAATATTTGTTTTGAGGGAAATTGGTATGCCATCCAAGATAGTTCTAGAACTAGAAAGTTCCTCAAATATCCACTATTGGCCTCCAAGATTTGGTTATATTATAATTTTACTTCATGCAATTATTGTATTAGGAGAGAGTCAGGGACTTTATAACATTTTTTTAACTGGAAGTGACCACAACTTTGTGAGCACACAGGACAGAACTCTGAAATTCATGGAGGCTCCTGGGAGCTGAGGGAACTCGAAATCCACTCAAGGATATTTTGCCTCCAACCATGCCTCAGCCAGTGTTTATATAAGTTCATGAAAGAATGAGCTTGTGCTATAACAGGATCCTACTGAATTTTTAATAAATGCAGGGTAATTTATTCAAAGCAATAGGACTTTTACAAAAGGCATCATTTGTAAAAATTTAGAAAAGCAGATTTTGCTCCACTTCTTTCTCTTCAAAGTAGACTAAGTTCTCTATTCCACTTGTTATAAATATAAATATTTCTAAAGTAATGAGCCTCATTTTTTTAATCTTCCAACAGTTTTACTGGGGAAAATAAAGACTGAGAATAAAATTGGATATGTTGGGTTTAAAATAAAGATTGAAAACACATGTACATTCTGATTGTGTCTCACACAGCTTTCTGGTAGAGGTTGTGAGAATAACTCATTTAAGATTAATGGAGAAAAGTTATTCATTTGCAACAAATAATCAAGAGAAAGCAACTACTAACCTCATTTTTCATTCAAATAGAAGGTTCTTTCAGGCTATGATAGTTCTATCATTTTCCTTTTAATTTTTCACTTTAAGAATACTCTAAAGCAGATAGATGTCTAAAAAGAGTCATCATCTGCATCATTTATAACCTTAACTTGCTTTGTGGATCAGTAGGCTGAGTGGTTTAATTGGGATAAATGGAGCAAGTAAAAGACCAATGAACCAGTGTGAAGTTTTTCATGTATGTGTCAAGAGAGACTCCTGGTTAATTTACAAGTGAGCCAGTTCCATGAAGAGCTGTTACACAAAGCCATTACATGTACTCCTGGAATGATTGATATAATGTTAAAATATACATATTTAAAAAGCATTTCCTAGGATTTTGGTCCTAAATCAATTATAAACTGGAATGGCTTAACATATCATCTTGGTGTAGTATCTTCTTTAAAACAGTAACTACTGAGATAGCAGCAAACTGAGAAACACAAGACATCAATTTTAGAGTCAAATAGGCAGCTGGCCTCAGGCAAACCACTTACCTGTCTATGTCCTAGTTTCCTCCACTTATAGACAACTCGGTTGTGAGAATAACAAATGATCATTTAGACTTGACTAGAAACAACTACTAAGAAGAAATAAGAGTTTTTAAATATTTAGAATTTTAAAATACTATATAAAAATCCAGAATGTTAAACTTTCTCATAAGATAGACCATTAAAATTATAAACTTATGCACACAATTTATATATAGTACATTTTTAAGATAATTCACACAAGACCTTCAGTATCTGTTGCCAAATATGTGGTAATGTAGTTATATGATATTTGTTTGGTGTGTACCTAAAAATTATTTCCCCGAACGGTCTTTGCTTTGAAAATAGAATTAAGCAATCAGCTACAGTTGATGAACTTGGTAAGAGGAATTAAAATATCATATTCTCTTTAACTAGGATGATTAAACATTTTATCAAAAACAGCTCTAATTCTATTTGCACTTGCTGATTTCTGGCAAAGTTTGTCTGCCTTATGAAATTTAATGGAACTAATATCTATCTAGTGAGAGATGAGTTTATGGCTTAAATACGTTGCTTAGAGGTGCTTTTCAATATCTCATAAGCTTTGGATGGGGAAATTATAGCTAATAATCATTATATTCATTTTCCTAAAAGAGAACATATCTTCATACCTTAAGAGAACTGTTAATTTTCAGCAACAATTGTTTGCTGTTTTATTTATGAAATTGCTTCCTTTATAATAAAATCACCAAGATACAAAGTATGTAATTTGAGTGTTTAAAGACTAGTAAAATTGATTTATTTATCATTTTTAAAATTAAATTTTACTAGAAAAAGAGATGCCCACTGATCTGAAAGATGACATAATCCTTAAATTTGTTATGTTGATGCCCCAATATAACTAAATGAGGGCCTAAAATGAACTAGTTTATTTCTTTTAATTTCTCATCATTATTAATAGTATCAGCCTGTTGAAAGTTTGGAACTATGATTACAAGGCAGTCCCCTTCCCTCTACAAACCCACAGAAATGTGGGGTAAAATATGATAATTTTCTTTAATACATAGCTGTAAGATAGGGAAAGAAAAGGAGCAGGTGCCAGAAGCAAAAGTTACAACCTGAATGGTTAGCCCTTTAACTTAAATTTAGATAGTTCAAGGTATACCACACCCAGATATAATCTAAGGCTAAAGTTTAGGGTTAGGCTACCCACACAGGTACTTGGCAGACAGCAGTTAGAACTGACATTTTTGGGTAAATCTAGGAGTCTGAAAAGCTCTTCCTCCATAGAGAATTATTCAGGGTTGGAAAATCTCCCAGGAGAATGGAAATCCTAAACAAATGTAAAGTACACATTCATTCTACCTGGGTGATGGGAAAATTCTAAACTGAGAAATTAATGTAAAAATGAATTCAGGACCAGGGAAGCTCTACAGTGCTCACAAACACAAATGCAAAACCCCTCAATAGAAAGGTTTCTACTGCACAACGTGTGTGGAATTCACAATGGAAATAAGTCCTCAGAAGATGAATTCGCAGTAAGAAACCAGACACGATTTTATGATCCACCAAAGAGGACAGTCAGCAAATATGCAAACAGAAGAAAAAGTGCATCCAGCAAGTCAGAGAAAAGAGAAACATGAGGGAGATATAAAGTAAATATGATTCAGTGATTTTAAATGATCTTTTAAAAAGGAATCTAAGTCATTTAGAAAGAAGGGATACTATGAAAAAATTTAAAAAGTAGATGTTAAGAAGCACCAAACAGAACTTTTAAAAATGAAAAATACAGTCATGGAAATTAAACATTCACTATTTAGTTTTTAAAAATAGTGCTCTGAACCAAGCACAGTGGCACACGCCTATAATCCCAGCAATGAGACACTGAGATAGGCTGAGACAGGAGGATGGCAGGTTTGGGGACAGCCTCAGCAACTTAGTGAGATCCTCAGAAACTTAGCAAGACCCTGTTTCCAAATAAAAAATAAAAAGGTCTGAGAGTATAACTCGGAAGTAGAATGCCCCTGGGTTCAACCCCCAGTACCCAAAAAAGAAAAAAAAAAAAGTTAGAGCTAAGAAGAATTAAGAGAAAATTAGTATCAGAACTAGTGATAGATCTAAGAAAATAAAGATAATGGGAGTGAGAGACATAGAAAATATAATACAAAATATTTAAGTCCAGTAGAAGTTCCAGGATAAATGTAGAAAGAATGGGTGTGCGTTGATATTTGAAAGGATGGTGACTTATACTGATTAAAGATATGAATCCTCAAAAATGACAAGGCATACCACATCATCAAAGGATAAATAAAATAAGCCTATACCTGCATAGACCAAACTAAACTTTCAGAATACCAAAGGCAAAAAATACTAAAAAGTAACTAGGGAGAAGAGATAGCTTATTTACAAAGGAGCAACAATTAAATGGATAACTTATCAGTAATCACAGACACAGTGGATTCTTACTAAAGGTTCAAGCAGGGTTGCTCATGGAATGAGATAATTCTAATATATATTAGGAAAAATAATAAGGACCAAAGCAATTAGTAAAAGACATGGAGCATCCAGAGAGATGGGACCAGAAAAGTGTTCTTAGGTCAGGTCAGGAAGAACCTTGTATTCTATATCAAGGAGTTTGAAATTTACACAGATTAGCATCAGGGAGCCACTGAAAGACCTTAAATAAAGGAGAGACAAAATCATATTTGCATTTTAGAATATCACCCTGAGTGTCCAGTGAGTGGAATCTGAACTTTTTCTGAACTCTCCATTTGTTGATTCCAATTGACTATTCAAATGAATTTCCTACACTTTTCCAACACATACCCTACACCAATGTCTGTTAATATCTGCACCATTGATAGTGTCAGGATCATACCCAGTTTTCAACCTGTACTCACATGATTTCACCAAACCCCAATACAGTATATGACAGGCTCTGGAGACAGGTTGCTTGGATTTGAGTATAGTCTCCATCCTTGGCTGCCCTCAACCTCTCTAAATCACAGTTTCTTCATCTAAAATTGAAATAGAAGTAGTTAGTGTCTTCTAGGGTTACTACGAAGATTAAATGAGTGAATTTAGTGTGTAAAGTACTTGGAAAAATATCTGACACATATTTAGCACAACTAGAAATTAGCTATTTTAATTCTCTTCTACATACCCAAATACCTGTTGCACAAGACTCAATTAAATCTCATCTCCTTTTTGGTAATTTGTTTAACTTTTGCCAGCTTTTATAAACTTCCATTTTATAATTGTGTGTGTGTTATTGACAATTAAACTCAGGGGTATTCTGCCTCTGACCTACACCCCCAGCTCTATTTTATTTTTTATTTTGAAACAGAGCTATAATTAGTTAATATGCAAAATATAAAATAAGTATTTATATCATGATACTGTCTTCTGTACTTCACTGTTTTCTTAGTTCAAATCTGACTACCCAAATCAACTGTAAGTATTTTAAGAACAAAGACTGTCTCAGTCTAGAGCTGGCTCTGGCCACACTGTAGACAAACTAGGCTTGGTATTGATTAAATTTGTCTTCTCTTCTGTCTACAGAAGAACCATAACAGTGAATTGGAATGTGTAAGTGTATTCGTCACCTAAAACCTGCAGTACCACATCTTTATTTCAGAATTATTCATTTCTAGGTGAATGTTCTTCATCAAAACAAAATGCTATACTTGATAAAACTTTGACTTAATATTCTAACTTAATGTTTTTTTCTCTCTATCTCTCTAAGATGGGACATCTTGGGAGCTCTTATTGGTACCGAGTGTGGAACAATAGAATCAGGCTTATCTCTGGTCTTCCTCAAAGATGGAGAGAGGAAATTATGCACTCCATACATGGACACTACTGGCTACGGGAACCTGAGGTTTTACTTTGTTATGGGTAGGTACACTTAGAACAAACCTGTCGATCCTAGGGAAGGTTCTAGGCCAGTATCTTTTCTAAGAAAGTAAGATTATTTGTTATCCATCATATAAAAAGAAAATTCATGAACTATGAACTCTGGGGACCCAGAAGAGGCCTGTGGCGATCATTCAACTTGAAGCCATCCTGGTGGGATCTTCTTATAGGTAGCTGGTCTTTCATGCCATGACTAGGCCTGCAGACTCAGTGCCATAACACCTTCCCTCTACCTCTCCCTCCATGGTCATGGCTGAAAAGATAATGGGGGAGAAGCTAAAAGCAAAGGAACTCCTGTGTCCACAGCCAGTAACCTCACCCAAACAGTCCTCAAGGTGAGTCATCTGTTTTCCTGGATATCGCAGCATTGCCTAACTCTTCAGATGTAGGAAGCTGGGGAAAAATAAAAAAAGGCTAATATTTATAAAACTCTTCAGATGTGGGAAGCTGGGGAAAAAAAGGCTAATAATATGTATCATACTTTAATAATACTCTCTACTCTCTGCAAACACAACAAGAAGTGTTCGTAAGATATTTTTTTCTTCAAAGTTATTGTAGAGAAAACAAATAAAGTTGGGGAGGTAACCAAAGATGAATTAGAGGGTTGCAATTTGTGACCTCTCTCATTTATCCTGCAAGTCAACAAGAGCCACAGTGACATATTCTTCCACTGATGTCATCTCAGAAATGTGGGTGGGTGTCACATGCCTTCTTTGTTGAGTGAGTGGAAAAGCACAGGCAGCATCTGGAAATGAAACAGGAAACAAACATTGTCTACCTTTGAACTTACTAGGAAAGATGTCAGTTCATCAGGACAAACAAGTCTCCTGAGTCTAGGCTTCATCAGGAGACTGTTTATTTCTCACACTCCTCACATCACCTCAGTACGATCACCATCACACAGCTCCTGGTTGTGTGGTAGACCTCAAGATCCTGTCGTGCTCTCAAACACATGCCTGTGTGGCACTCCCTCATTTCCAACAATGACCTGTTATCAAACAGAGAAGTCCTGGATATAAGGTAATGCAACCTCACATTGGAGGGAATCCTTACCTTGACTCTGAAATGGCTTGCACATTTAAAGACCCAGCATTTGTTTCCTTTAAACAATTAATATCCATTCTGTCTTAAGTGATTTCTGGAAAACCTTAAGCAAAACAAATAAATAAAAGTTGTAATGACTGTACGCCAGTCTAATTTGTTGTTTTCCCCTTTTTACCATTTTTGGCATAATACATTTGAATTCTTTATTTCTTCTTTTTTTTTTCATAGTAAAGCAACCTAGTTGAGTATGTCTATACAATATTAAGTTGTCACTGAATAAATTTCTTTATGTAAGTGCCCATCTATGAGATATTGAGTCATCTTTCCTTCTTTCTAGAACAAAGCAGATAATTAACTTATGAATTAAATAGTATTGACTATGCAGGAAAAATTAACTTGAATGAGCCCAAAGAAGTACATTATCCTAAATAAAATCCTCTCCATTCAATTGAAAAAGTAAGACATGTCTATAGAATGTAGAGCCCTGAGCTAGAATATATGAGAATACAGGGTGGGGAGAATAATGCCATCTAAATCTGAGTTGCAAGTGGTTTAATACATGCAAATCTCCCAGAAGAGGGCCTAATAAATCGACTTATGTATCTCTGTTGTTATTGATATAAATATTAGACAAAGCCCCTATCTGTGTGAAACACCATATATATATATATATATATATATATATATATATATATATATATATGAGAGAGAGAGAGAGAGAGAGAAAGAGAAAGAATATGAATTTATTGTGCCTTAGTAGAATGAAACTACTGTGGAAGTGCAGAGCTCTGAGCAGTGGCAGCAGTAACTGCGGTGCAGGGATGGGGTAAAGCTTGATAGAGAGATGACCTTTGAACTCAGCCTTGAAGGCAGGCCTGATTTACATTTAAAGGAAGAAGAGAATTCCAAGCTAAGCCATTTTGGAAAAAAGAGGCATGAAAATGAAAGTATGTGGTATGTTTAGGACTGAGTGATTTTTCCCAATATAGATGAATGGAAGTATGTAACATGGAGCTAGAAAAGTAAACTGGAGCCAGGATAATGATTTTTTTTAATCTTATACTAAGGAGTTTGGTAATCTTTCTCTAGATAGCCTGGAGCCATCAGAGAGTTCCTATTAGTTCTGTGAGATCACCTGTGATTTAGAAAGATAAACCAGGAATATGAAAGAATAGCAGGAATATGAAAGAAAGACTGAAACAGAAACAAGAAGACAATAGACTAGTTAGGATAGGGCTGTCAGAATTCACCAAAAACAAACAAAAATAAATAGAAGGAAGAAAAAAGAAAAGAAAAAATACAGCACAGTTGAATATGTATTACAGATAAACAATAATTTTTTGTACAGGTATTTTCCATGCAACGCATTTTATCTGGCAACCCTAAGTTAGGAGGTTATTGCACTAGTGCAAGCAAGGAAAGACTCAAGGCAGTGAGGTGTTATAAAGGAGGGGACAGAGATGGGATAAACTGAAGAAATGGAACCAACTGAAGTTGGCACCCAGTAGACTGTGGGGGTTATAAAAACTGTACTGGAGAGGACACAGATTTCTGGGTGATTTGAAGAATGGTAACATTTCATAAAATAGGAACTGTCAAAAAAGAGGCAAGTGTGGAGAAGATTTTGGTATTAGATATGTTAAGATAGAGGATTCTAGAGTGCCATGTGAAAGTAGAAATTCTAATCAGGGTTTGGATCAGATCTGAAAATTATCCCCACACAGGTGGTAACTAGAGCACTGGGATGGATTGCTGTGTCTTCCAAGCAGAAGATAGCCTAAGACATGAAATATACTTACAGGAAGCCTTTGCCAGGTGTAGGTAGAATGGCAAAGCATAGACAACAGAGACTGAGAAAAGACAAAAAAGGGAGGTGGAGGAAAGTGTCATTTGATCCTAAAGGAGGATGAGAGAGAGTGATTCAGAGGAAGATGACAGGGAGGTGATCTGCAGTAGAGGGAAAGTCACAGAGAGAAAGGCTAACCAGGATAAGGGCTGAGAGGCCACCAGGAACTTTTAGAGAGCGTTCCCAATGTGTAATGCTGGGAAGCCAAAGTACACGAAGTTTGAAAAGAAAAAAATACTGAAATAGAACCAGACATGGTGGCGCACACCTGTAATCCCAGTACTTAGGTGGCTGAGACAGGAGGATTGCACGTTTGCGGCCAGGCTCAGCAACTTGTGAGGCCCTCCACAACTTAGTGAGACCCTGTTTCAAAACAAAGAATAACATAGGCTAGGGTGTAGCTTGGAGGTAGATCCTCAGTACTACTAATTTTAAAAAAAGAAAAAGAAAGCAATGTGGAAAGAAATTCAAGATAGTTAAAATAAAATATAAATAAACCCCCACTAAATATGGCACCTTAGGAAACTCAGTGGCTAATTGTTCATCTAGACTAAATCAAACTCCCTCCTCTCAGACCTTGTGATGTGTTCTATCCTAGCTTCATATCAAATATCTATGACTAGATAACTTGCTCAACTTCCAGAGTTCAGTTCAAGGTCCATTTCTTTTGTTCACACATTCATTTATCCAACACAGATTCATTGAGGGACAGTATCCTGCACTATTTTTAGAGCCAGAATGTAGTAAACAAGACAAAAATAACCTAACAGGCATCATTCTTTCAACTATTTGTTTATTGTTCCTCCAAAAAATACTTACTGAGCATCTACTTTGTCTTCAGCTCTTTGAGCTCACACAACTATCTCTTTTCTTTGATCTTTTACTGCAATTATGACAGCACAACACAGTTTACGCTAATTATCATTCTTTTATATAAGTAGTTCCTCCTTAGCACTGGGGGATATGCTCCCAGATCTCCAGTAGAGACCTGCAACCACAGATAGTACTGTACCCTCTATGTACTATTATATACATATATCACATATATATGATTAAGTTTGATTTATAAATTGGGCTCAATAGATTAACCATGATAACTAGTAATAAATGGATCAATTATAATAATAAACTGCAATAAAAGTTAGGTGAATGTGATTTTTCTTTTTATGAGTAATTCCAAGTCAAGACAAATATTAGTATTTTCAGATTGTGATTAAACCATGCAAAGTAAAACCAGACAGGGAGAGTATTTCCCTTCTAGCTCAATGCCCTGCAAATAGTCAAACTTAAATGAAAACATGTTCTTGATATAAGTCTCTCAAATGCTATGTAAAGGAGCATTTAAAATACTTTAAAACTGGCTGTCCAGCAGCTTTTATTGAAGTCTTTCTGTCCAAGACGCTCCCCACGTGCTACTTTCAGCAGTGCATCAATGGCTGCAAAGCTAAGGAGGAATCCACGTCTTTCTGGAGGAGCTACTGTCACTGAAATTTCACAGAACTGGTAAATTGCCCCCAGAGGGAGCTTTCAGATCACATCTGTCATCACTTTAACGTCCAGGCTCCATTTGGACTTTCTTCTTGTGACATTCTGGGTTGAGGGAGACTCCTGCTTGAGTTTCCTTTCTCTCTGAAAAGAGATACAGTTCACAGACAGTTCTTGGGAGAGCAGAGCGAATACAGGGAGCAAGCTAATGAAACTATAGGGAATGGATAGTTCAGGTCCCATGGCTTTAGGGATGGTGCACTAAACCCATCCCGCCTGGGACCTTTTACCTTTTGCTTTTTTTTTTTTTTTTAAATCCTTTAATGATTTAGTGCTAAAAAAAAAAAAAAAAGAAACAAAACCACCCTGATTTTCAAAAAGAAACTTTGTTTTTACATGGATCTTTCCTTCAGAGACCATCATTTACAATGGCTTTACTCAGTCTTTACCATAACACTGAAGAATGTAATACAATGCAAAAAAATATGATGCAAATGTCAAAATCATAAGGTTTTCTCTACAGGTTGTTGCCTTTGAACAATACACATCTACTGGGATGAGATCTACATTGTCATCACATCCGTCTTCTCTGTTCTCAATGCACATTACTTAATTCAGTAAATATTCATTACATGCCAATTTACATATGCCTATCATATTTAACATGCCAAATGTTAATGCTTTGCAAATAGATTCATCCAAGACTTCTCAACTGACTAGTAGTATAAATTTGAAGTAAAAAAAAAAAGGTAACATTAAATGCAGACTATAGCTGGGCATACCTAAAATCTAAGTACTTGGGAGGCTGAGACAGGAGGATCACAGGTTTGAGGCCAGCTTCAGCAACTTAGCGAGACCCTCAGCAACTCAGAAAGACCCTGTTTCAAAACAAAACAAAACAAAAGACTAGGAATGTAGGTCAGAGACAGAATGCAAAAAAAAAAAAAACCTTTGATACTATGGGCTAGTTATATAATAATCTCACTTGACCTCATTTTCTTGGCAAAATGGATACATATTAATACTTACTGGAAAAAGTTATTATGAAATAAAAAGATAATTTTGTATTTACCTTTACCTGCTATGTGACACATAGCAACTGTTCAATAAATCGATATATTTATTGTGTCCTGAGCTGGAATTTCAAGCTACTCCCTAAAACTTTTCAACAATTTGGAAACTAATTTCCAACAGCCACCTTGTAACTTACTGCTGTCTCGCAAACCCCCAAGCTGCTCTAGGAACTCCACAATGGAGTGGAATGATCTGAGCTCCCTCCTTTCCTGGGTCTGCTAGAAGCTCTAGTAGCAAGCTCACTCCCAGAATTCTCCAGTCCTCTCCAGTTTGTCTTACATGAGCTTAGTGTTCAATCCAGAACCTGAATTCTCTGCCATCAAGCCAACTTCTTGGGTTATTTCCACTAATGTTGCTCAGATATACCAAATAATTTTATAATTAACCTAGGAGAATTGAGAGTATTTGCACAACACAATTCCAGTGGTGCACTCCCAAAGCCACATACTAGTCGTTTGGAAGCTATTAGTTTAGATTATTGAAAATTGTTGCATTTGGGAAAATGAAAAGGATATATAAACAAGACAGATTTCCAATTAGGATGGCCTCAGGTGACCTAAGTAGGATCCTTACAGTCAGCCGTGCTGGTCTCAGGTTTATAGATTCAAGAAATAAGTTTTCTTAATAACCCAGAAGTGAGCCCTTGGAGACTGGCTCATGCTGTAAGCTCAGAGGAGGCTTAAGGACAAATCATTTTTCTCATTAATGGGCTAGGAAAATTTTAACTGCTAAGCATGAAGGGATAGTCATGTTTATAGTATCAGATCAGATATACCCATCACCTAGTCATCTTAGTGGCAAGGGTTCCAGAACTGTAACTTCACTGGAAGATATATTTTGCCAAATGAATCCCCAAGACTTGCCTTGGTTACTAACAGCCCCTCTATTCCTGTCCAGTATATGGGCATCCTATCAAAACCTTGCTTTAGGACACATTCTTCAATTATTATGAAATTCCTTGTGTTGATTATATTCTATCTAGCTTTCTTTTTTTTGTTTGTTTTTCTTTGCGGTACTGGGGATTGAACTCAGGGGCATTCTACCTCTGAGCTACACCCCCAGCCCTAATTTTTATTCTTTATTTTGAAACAGGGTCTCACTAAGTTGCAGAGGGCCTCACTAGGTAGCTGAGGCTGGCCGCAAACCCAGATCCTCTGGTCTCAGCCTCCCGAATGCTAGGATTACAAGCATGCGCCACCACACCCGGCTCTCTATCTAGCTTTCTTACTTAAACATTACTTATCAGTCATTACTTCCCAAGATCAGATCCAATTTCCTAGATGGAGTTTGAACCAGACAGTTATAGACAATTGACACTTTCTTGGTTTATTTAATTCCAGATGGTGAGTTTCGGCCATTATTTGTCTTTTTAATTAGATTAGTTCTCAAAAGGTAACCTTATTCTAGAATTCTGAGATTGCCTTACTGGCATCTTAGAGTATAGCAATAGCAATTGCTTACAGGTGAAAATTAACATTGATGGTGGTTGATTTAAGGACTGAAGAAATTTTTAGGAAGATAATAATAAAATAAAAAAATTAACATTAAAAACTTTAAGCTTTAGGGATAGAATGTTTGCCAGTAAATACATGTACACTCCTGTTGGTATGTTTGGGGTTATTATGAAGGATAATAGTGGGAGGGAAGAAGCTTCTTTTAGACCTATCATCCTGTAAAATTCAGGTTATGCAGACAGTAGATAAAAGCCAGAAAAAACAAGAATTATTGACCAAGCATAGTAGTAAAAAGATCAGAGGATCAAAAGGTAGAAGACATAACATCTACTCATGGCTCTTGAACCAACTATTTAAGTGATCGTGAGCTTCAGATATCTGCTGTTAGTCACTTTCATCATTGGAATAATATTAATTGCCTTTTATTCCTATCATTTCATGTGACTATAAAGTAGAATGATAGGGAATAACTACTCTATGTACCTTCCGACAGTTAAATGAGGTACCAAATATAAAGATGATACTGAAACTAGAAAAAAAACACAAATATAAAAATGGAAAATGAATTGCACTTAAAATACGAATATATATGCTAAAATACTTTACAATAGTCTGAATTACACCACTTCAGAAGACTTTGAAACTTGTTTTTAGAGTATAATTAATAGATTTTGAACTTTGACCATAAAGACTTCAAACATCAGGAAGCAATGGTTTATTGAAAAGCAGAGCACATCTTTTTAACATGGGTTGAAATAGGTACATATAGTTACTGCTCAGCACAGACATTAATTTGAGAAATCCCATTAGGCAAATAGTTACTTTGACCTTCATGAATGTTGTCTTTAACATGGTCTATCTGAACTATGTTCATAAATTATTTCCTTGGATCTGGTTATCTTTGTTTAGGGTTATCCTTAAGTGATATCTGGGTACTATAATTATTTCTTACTCTGAAATTGAACACTATATTTGATGATGATGTGGTTTTTTTTTTGGGGGGGGGGGATATGCAAGTTGGTGCACAAATGTGAATTTTTCGTTTGGTACAGGGGGAATTTGTGACCCTGGAGACTCTCATGAAAATGATATCATCTTGTATGCAAAGATTGAAGGAAGAAAAGAGCACATTGTACTGGATACACTTTCCTATTCCTCATATAAGGTACAAATACCAATCCTTGTACCAAATGACTCACCTCAGAACTCCCCAGATAGATGCAGAGAATGAGTCTCCTTTCTGGCATCCCAGGAAATTACCAGGTTTTCAAAAAAGTGACATGACATCTTAACATTAACTTTTATTTCTGATACAAATGAAAAATCGAGTTTTGTCAAAAAGAAAGAATCACAGTCTATCAGCATCAATAAAGGGGAACCCAATACTCTGACTGACAGTTATCCTTGTCCCTGAGAAAGCTCTAAAAGTGACTAATTATGCAGCCTCACAGCCTTGCTATTGGGCATGAGTATTTATCCACCCTTGTGAGGTTTCCCAGGCAGAAGATACTCTAGTGGTACAGATTATTTTTCCCTTTGCTTTCTCCTTTTCTAACTAGAGTGACTGAAGTTGACCTTTTTCCTTTGCCCTTTAGATATAGGACAAGTGTCATCTCTGGTTATTTCTTCAAAATTATGTGAGATGTTTGTCATAGGGTGTCAAATTATTTTTATTAGAATAGATTTATCTGTCCTGAGACTATACCCACATCCTCATTATTAGTTAGCTTTTTTTTTTTTTTTTTTCAGTACTGGGGATTGAACTCAGGGGCGTTCTACCTCTGAGCTATACCCCCTATTTATTTTGAAACTGGGTCTCACTAAATTGCGGAGTGCCTCACTAGGTAGCTGAGGCTGGCCGCGAACCCGGATCCTCCGGTCTCAGCCTCCCAAATGCTGGGATTACACGCGTGCATCACCACGCCCGGCTCATTAGTTAGCTTTCTTGCCACATTGATGGCTCCCTGGGTTCTTTAAAAAGCTTAAACACAAGCCGGGCGTGGTGGCGCACGCTTGTAATCCCAGCATTTGGGAGGCTGAGAGCGGAGGATCCGGGTTCGAGGCCAGCCTCAGCTACCTAGTGAGGCACTCTGCAACTTAGTGAGACCCGGTTTCAAATAAAGAATTAAAAAATAGGGCTGGGGGTATAGATCGGAGGTAGAATGCCCCTGAGTTCAATCCCCAGTACCGCAAAAAAAAAAAAAAAAAAAAGCTTAAACACAGCCAGGGTGGTGAACAACCAGAGAAAGTCAGCATGCTCCAAATGTGAGGGTAACCCAAGTTATACTGCTTGGGGTTTCATAGTAGACTATGTTTCAAGTAGTGGCTTAGTGTAGTGGTTACACCCACTCTGCATTACATCGGGATGGCTCAGACCAAATCAGCTATGTAAGTTATCCTACATTGGCTTTGGTTGTGTCTGCTTAGAGTTCTATTTTCAGAATACCTAGTTTGGAAAACCATTAATACTATACAAATCCACTTTTGAAAGAACTAATAATAAAAGGCAAGTTGCTTTGTCTTATGCTAAAGTTGATAATATGAGATAATATGGGTGCACATACTTTGTTAACTTTTAAAGCCCTTGGGCTAGTTCTTCAGGTGGGGAGAGCCTGATCAATCACACAGATCAATCACACAGAATTCCTCCTTTGCACACTGGTGGAGTTCCTCGTGGAACTCCACCAGTGTGCAAAGGAGGAATTCTGAGTCGCTGAAACAAATGCACATTGGCAGCATCTTCTGCATGAAATAACAAATAAAACACAAGGGACACTTCCTGATCCTCATTAAACACCAATTATGTCTTTAGTGATTGCTAGATAGAATCTGGGAGACTTCACATTGACTAACATAGGAAAGATTATGAATGATTTTGGTTTCTTTCATTTGGAAGGTTCCATCTTTGGTTTCCGTGGTCATCAATCCTGAACTTCAGACTCCTGCTACCAAATTTTGTCTCAGGCAAAAGAACCATCAAGGACATAATAGGAATGTCTGGGCTGTTGACTTTTTCCATGTATTGCCTGTCCTCCCTTCTACAATGTCTCATATGATACAGTTTTCCATTAATCTGGGATGTGGAACCCATCAACCTGGTAACAGGTAGGAAGACCTATTTTGTGAGGGTGCTACCAAATCAGAGAGAAAAAGAGGCTTTTAACTGGGTTCTTAATAAAATACACATTTCCTCCCTAAAGTCCTTCAGTTAATATGTGAGATATGATTGGATAGATTTGAAGTGGGAAGGGCTTCATTCTAAGAGTTAGATCTAAGGTGGCAGCCATCCATTACAACAGATTGCTGAGAGATGGAGACAATAACTGAAAACAAGCTTGACCTCATGTTGGCTAGTGACCCCCTAATAATAGGCAAGGGAATCAATTAACACTTCAAGAGCTGAGACTTCTCAGTTTCCTTGCAGAAGTGTTGCTCCTATCCTTCCTAAGAATTTTGTCAGGTCTCACATTCACAGGATGGAGTGACAGTGTGAGACATGGTAATTGCCTTGCCATCTATCAAATTCAAGAGCACCAACTGAAGTTACCATTTGTTGTCTTTCAAACATAGTTTATTTTTATAGCAGTAATTTCATTGCTTGCCCTTTGGAGGCTGGTCAGACTTCCATGGAAAAGTAAGCAATCATTTAAGAAACATCAGTCTTTAGGAGATTTCACACTAGTGATATAGATGTTTGATGTATTTAGCGAGAGATTTTTAAAATGTGTGTTTTTTTAAAAAATTTTTTTGTTATTATCTTTGCCCCTTTTTTCTTATGCTCGCTGTGGTGGTGTTAGTGTCAGCTTAGAGTTTTCTACCAACCATGGGCGTTCCTGGTCCCTCCTCCACACTGAATGCCTACCTGAGATCTGCGCTGGCCCTCACCTCCCCCACAGCACCATCTACTCCTCTGAGAACTACAGTGGGTGAGTAAATTCTCTCCAAGATGTGGAAAGGTGGGAATCCATGTAGCAGAATGAAAATCAATAAGTAATCCTGAAACTATGACATTTTTTCCATAATAGGTAAGGAACCTGACTTCTCCTTAAGAATGGTATCATTAAAAAAAAATGCTTTTCTAGAGATGATACAAGATCACAGTGGATAAGGTCATTCATACTTCATGTACTTGACTTATGTTTTGGATGACAGAAATTTAAATTCTATATCTTGATCCTATGTTTATTACCAAAAGGCTTCTTGCCAAAATACAGACTTATGGAAAGAGGCAGCATAGAGAAATAGAGGGAAGTAATGTTTTGGAGTTAGACTGGGTTCAGATCTTATTCTGCCATCGATGATCTATGTAATATTTATTCTAACTTACTCTTCTTTCCACACAAATTAAGGACAATAATATGCCATTTTGTGGACTAGCATAAAATTAAAAATGATTATGTGGAATGTTTGCAACTTAAGAGAATAAGCACCGTATACATAGTACACATATTTACAAGGACAGCAAAATTAAGTTGGGAATTCTTTTCTTTCTTATGTCCCCCTTTTATTAATGTGCATAGGACTAGGGGGTAGAAAAAAATTAAAAAGTAATTGTTGTTAATCAGCACCTCATCTCTGCACAGACACATCCAATGGGATAATATCTAAGGTCTGAGTATTGGTGTAAAACCTGACTTATACATTATGCAATGTGTATGTGTATGGAAATACAATGTGGTACCCCACTGATACGTACAATTGTATGTGTCAGTTAAAAATAAATTAAAAAATCAAGCTGAAAAAAAGCCTAAAATAATGTCTAAAAGCAAAATAAATATCACTTGCTGCTAAGAACAAATCCAGAGCCAGATGTGGTGGTACATTTCCTATAATCCCAGTACTTGGGAGGCTGAGACAGGAAGATTACAGCTTCAAAGCTAGCCTTAGCAACTTAGCAAGACTCTGTTTTCAAATTAAAAATAAAATAAGGCTGGAGGTGTAACTCGGAGGTAGAATGCCCCTGAGTTCAATCCCCAGTACCACAAGGAAAAAAAGGGCAACACTACTCTCGCATGATACGGGTATTTTCACAAGCCATATATCTATTTTAAAACTATAAACAGACTCCTCAAGTAAATGTAAAGTTAGTGGACAAACTTTAGTGCTATTACAAGCACACGGAAACAGGAATACCAGAGCATATGATGATTCAGAAAATGTGAACATAGTTGTGAAGCTGGTTTTGTGCTAAATTTCTTTCAGGTGGAACCGAATAACAATTCCCCTTCCTAACGCAGCACTAACCCGAGACACCAGGATCCGCTGGAGACAAATGGGACCGATCCTTGGAAACATGTGGGCGATTGATAATGGTTAGTGTTTCTGCCTGTCATAATTACATGCCATTGATGTCGAGTCTTCCTGTGCTTTTGTCAGTCCGCACAGACTTAATTACATTTCTAAGTCATGGTCTGTGATTCATCAAACACCCTTTCTTCCTTTTCTCCTTTGCATTCCATTAGAAGCCCAGGGATACGCAATCAGAAAAAAAAAAAAAAAGGCTGTGTAGTCAGCAATATTAGACGCTAGAATGTTTCAACATACATAATCTGAAAATGCTTAAAGCCCTGAAAACTCAAATTCATAGTTGATGACAAGGGATATCCTAACATTTTCTTTGAACATTTAATGCAAAATTAACATAAATATCATTCTGCATGTATTTAAATAAGACCCATTCTTCTCTTAGTAACTGCCACAACATCTGGAAGGCTTATCTTTCAGTCGCAGACGCTACACAGAGGGAAACATCATCTCTAAAATACCAGCGAAACTTCTACATCCTGTTCAGAAAATAGTGTAAAGAAAATTTGGATATACATAAAAATTTTTCAGCGAGTTGTTGATATTTTTTGCATCATTTTAAAACCAACATTAGTTATGGCAGGCCCATAATAAGAAAATATTTTAAGCCATTGGGTTACATGGCTATATTCTTCTTGTGTGTTATTAATGGCCATTTCTCTGTTTGATGTGTGTGTGTGTGTGTGTGTGTGTGTGTGTGTGTGTGTGTGTGTTACTAGGGATTGAACTCAGTGGCATTCTACTTCTGAATAACACCTTCAGCTCTATTTTATTTTTTATTTTGAAACAGGGTCATTAAGTTGCTGAGGCTGACCTCAAATCTGTGATCTTCCTATCTCAGCCTCCCTAGTACTGGAATTACAGGCACATCACCACACCCAGCTGATTATCTAGTCTTATTACAAATAGATTCATAGGTTTTTTTTATTTTCAGTTACAGAAATGTGTGTGTGTGTGTGTGTGTGTGTGTGTGTGTGTGTTGGGAGAGTATTGGGGATTGAACCCAGGAGCATTCTATCTCTGAAATATACCTGTAGCCCTATTTTTGTCTATTTGAAACAGAGTCTCACTAATATCATGTGCTGATCTCTACCCTGAAATCCTCCTGTCTCAGCTTTCTAAGTACTGGGATTACAAGTATGTGCCACTGGCCTTGGCTCAGAATATATAAATTTGACTGAAGATTTTTACTCCAAGGAAATATATGAGGAGGAAGACAGGAAGGGAAGGAGGAACAAAATGTCAGTACTTAAGCAAAGTGGTCAAAACCTACACCAATGTTTAATGTTGATCTTCCATGTCTTAATCTTCTCTTTGTTATTTTTGAATAATGTAGATACCGAGAAACTAATTATGTAAATAAACTTTTTGAAATTTGGAAATAAATTCAAGATAATTTGCCCATAAACCAATATGAATTTTTAAAACAATTTATGTTCAAAACCAATAAAAGGCCCACATTTCAAACACCATATAAGTTGTAGGTGCATGAACATAGTGTATTTATAAAAACATCTCAAGTTAAATTTGTTAAAATAGGCTTTCTCCATTGGTAGAATATTTTGTGTAGCATTTTATTACTATACTTACTAATAAGCTCTAGGGAATAAGAATGTGCATCTGGATTGTGGGATGTGAGTGGGGTTTTCATGCTCTCATACTTTTTACAGGTTATATAATGAACCTTCATTACTTTAATCATCACAAAAGAAATTTAAAAACTAAAATTTAAACAAAATAAAATATATGAGGAGACCAAGTGTACAATGAAACAGATAGACACCTATGGAAAGAGCATCTTGATTTCTAAAGAAAACTGTTACAACATGCTTTGGGATCAGGAAGTGTTTACTGCCCATCTCTGTGTTCCTACCAGCATGCTTTGAGTCTAATGGGAAAAGGTTAAGATACAGAGAATGCATAGGGTCCGCAGTGTATGTTGAATGCAGAACTCAGGCCAAAATCTCTTCAATTCTCTTCTCATCCTGTGTGAGCCTCTCACAAAAGCAGGATCAGTCTTTGGCTTCTTCACAAGACAGGAAGAGGACATGCACTCAACTCCTTCCCACAAGAAATGTGTGCTAAAGAATTCTCCTAGCCAGTCACGGATGGTGCATGCCTGTAATCTCAGTACTTGGGAGGCTGAGATAGAAGGAATGCAAGTTCCAAGACAGCCTCAGCAATGTATTGAGACTCTGGCATAGTGAGACCCTGTTTTTCAAAATAAAAAATAAAATAGGGCTGGGAGTGTGGCTCAGAGGTAGAAAGCCCCTGTGCTCAGTCCCCAATAGGATGAAAAAAAAAAAAAAGAATGCCCTTGAAATCTCCCTATTTTATTATGGAATTCCAGAATTATGTCAATTAAAATGAAAAGAAACATAGAAAAAAATAGGTCAATATCATAATTCTATTAAATATGCTCTTCCTTCACAACAGGGCCAGGTCCTGCTATTTGTAAAGAAAATACTTTGAAAGGTATTCTGAAAAATCTTAACAAAATGAGAAGACTTAGGGCAAATTATGTTTGTTGCCATACTTTTATTTTTCCATCTGTATTACAGTAACAATAATAGTGAAGAAAACTGATCTGTGCCTGCCTTTTCCCTTATGAAAAAGGAGTCTGTAAGCTTACTGGTACCGTGAGTCTTGATGACTCCATTGTTAGTACGGAGGAATGGCAAATTCTTAATTGCTATTTTTTCATTGACTTGGAAGGTCTTATGTTATTGTTGGATCTTTTTTTTACAATGGAGCTTTTAGAACTACGATATGGGTACACTATAGGACAGCCTCCAAGGAAATCCTGCAAAATGCAGTGTACCTCTTACAGGAACTATAGCAGGTCCTCCTCCTTGCATAAAATCCAGTGTGCAGGGAAGATGATGCATATGTTTTTCCAGGCTAAAGAGTGGAGCCCCTTTCTCGTTCCTCAGCACTTTGTGTGCAGTGAAGCCTGCTGAAACAATAGGGTAGGAAGGTGGTGATGGATACTTGACCCGGTATGGTGATGATGATTATAACCATACGGTGCCATGCACCATGCTAAGCCTAAGACATTTTAGTTAGTCTTTTTTTCAAGGAATATCACTATCCCCTTTTAAAGAAAGGAGACACTGAGGCTTAGACAAGATAAATCACGGATCCATTATTTCCCAGGTGAAGCCAGAATGTAAATCCAGGATTATCTGATGCCTAAAACCAACACACTTAACAAGGCAGCCAGCTATCCAATCTCTTCTGAACCAGCAGTTTCCTTCACCAAGAGTTTTTTTTTGTTGTTGTTGTTGTTTTTCCTGTTGACTTGCTTTGCATCTCATTTGAATTATTGCTTCAATTAATTGGCTCTAGGGATTATGTGCTTGTAGGAGCATAGGCCACAGGAAAGTTTATTTTAAAATTAAATTTGTTTAAATATGTTGACATGATTACAAGACAGAGAAGTGATAATGGGTGGTAAATTTGTGTGTGTGCCTGAAATTGAATATGTGAAGTCTTAATAACCACAGCACCTCAGATCCTCGTTGGTTTGCCACACTTTTGCACTACTCCACATGTCATTGATTGTGCTGACTACAAAAAGAATGTGAATGTACTGGAGACTGCTTGCCTCAGAACTTAACAGTTGAGGCCTTTTTCAGCATTCCAAAGATTAGAATATAAGTTTGTAACCTCACATTGTCAGTTAAGCCCAGCATTTATGGTCCTTCTACTCAACCACAGATTCTTAATTCTGCATTTCCAGAGAGGATGAATTAAAATATTTATAAATATACATACATAACAGTCACTTACAATGTTGTAGATTTTCCCCAAATAAAAATAGAAATTAGTGGGGACACGTGTCATCTCAATATTTGAGAGGTTGAGACAGGAGGATTCAAGACCTGTATGAGGTAACTTAGTGAGATCCTACCTCAAAATAAAAATAAAATGGACTGGGGGTGTAGCTCAGAGGTAGAACACCCCTGGCTTCACACCCTAGTACCACAAAAATATATTTTTAACTGATTCTTCATGAATTCTTTATTTCTACCTAAAGAATAAAAATGTTAACTGAGTGTAGTGGTGCACACTTGTAATCCTAATACTTGGGAAACTGAAATAGAAGGATTGAAAATTTGAGGCCAGTTTCAGCAAATTAGTGAGGCCCTCAGCAACTTAGTAAGACCCTGTTTCAAAAACTAAAAAATAAAATAGGGTTGGGGGTATAGCTCAGAGGTAGAACACCCTTAGGTTCAATTCCTAATAACACACACACACACACACACACACACACACACACACACACACACATACACATACACACACACAGAATATAAATGTTATAAAATATTCAAAACACAAGCACTAATAGTCAGTCTGAAATTGTTTTTAGCAGAAGAGACTTCAATAAGGAATCCAAATTATATGATTCTATTTTCTTTGGTACAAAAAATTAAAATCTTGAAAGGATTATCTATGAGAGTTAAAACAGTTCCAGCAGACTTGTAAGTAAGCACTTACCAACTACGGGCCATATTCCATGGGCATTGCTTCACACAAGTGTAGTGGGGGTGTTCTTGGCTTGTCCAATGCTCTTGCTCTCTTTTACATGGTTCCTTTTTCCTTGCAGTTTATATTGGTCCATCGTGTCTCAAATTCTGTTCTGGCAGAGGACAGTGCACTCGACATGGTTGCAAGTAAGCATTTGAAAATAATATGCATGCTTCTCCTTTCTGATGTATGCTTTATATGTTGAAGCCAGTAGTCACTTTAATTTATTTTAATATCCAGGCTTTTGAGATATTTTTAGTACCCAAAATAGGATACTCCAAAAGGAATTTAGTGTAATTTATATGTATTTTGTCAGTGAATGTTAACTAATAAATTTACATGAGGTTGAATTGTGAGCAAATTTAGTATCCCTCATGTAAATTTGTGAACAAATTTAACTCCTCAGAGCTTGATGGCTGCCTTTCCTGTCTGTAGCTACATTTTCTTCCATAAACTTGTTCTAGTGTTCATGGGTCATATTTTGATTCCTAGCATACTTGGCAAATGATAAAAATTAGTATAGTAATGATCCATAGACTCAATGCTAAAGAAAACTTGACTGGGCCTAATGTAGCATATCTGATTAAATTTATCATCTTTAAATATAACTTCACAATCTTATTTACTTTTAAAAATCATTTGGGTCTTCAAAATGATTATAAAGTATTTTACAGAACAATTATGCTGAATTTGAAGTCTGAAATTATACATTAATAGTTTAATATCTAATCATTACTAGTGAATTGTGTTATGTTTATAGCAAGAACAGTTACTCACATTTATTATGCCATTCCCATATTAATATTTAATTGTAAAATATCCCAGGAATTCCTACAACCACATGCCATCTTTGTTACACAGATAAATTTTCAGCAGCTCCAAATAAAAAACAATAATTAATTAATTAGTGAGAACTTATAAAAAGGCTTTGAACCTGATCCTTTATCAATTATATGCACAAGGCAACCACTTGTAAACACTGAGAGTAGAGTGGCAGGTTAACTTTTTTTTTTTTTTTTTTTTTTTTTTGCGGTACTGGGGATTGAACTCAGGGGCATTCTACCTCCGAGCTATACCCCCAGCCCTATTTTTATTCTTTATTTTGAAACCGGGTCTCACTAAGCTGCAGAGTGCCTCACTAGGTAGCTGAGGCTGGCCGCGAACCCGGATCCTCCGGTCTCAGCCTCCCGAATGCTGGGATTACAAGCGTGCGCCACCACGCCCGGCTCAGGTTAACTTTTTTCAAACTATGTTTCAATGAATTTCATTAACAAAGAGATCACTCTGCACAATGAAAATGAAAAATTGAAAGGTTTTTATTTTTAGTTCAAAGCTGAATGTGAATCTCTGTGCTTTTAAATAAAACAACCAACTTCCACTCCAAAATGCTGACTCATTAGATCTGTGATACATTGGCCAGTGTTTTCCTCCAGTTGTTCTCTTCTGCATCCATTATCCACTTATTTAATGTGTTTCAAATAAAAGTGACACGAGAAATTTGAGTCATAGTTTGATGCTTTTGGGTATCATTCTTTTTTTTTTTTTCTTGCAGTACTGGGGATTGAACTCAGGAGCATTCTACCTCTCAGCTACGCCCCCAGTCCTAGTCCTACTTTTTATTCTTTTATTTTGAAACAGGGTCTCATTAAGTTGCAGAGGGCCTCAATAAGTAGCTGAGGCTGGCCATGAACCCAGATCCTCTAGTCTCAGCTTCCCAAGTACTGGGATTACAAAGGTACACCACCACGCCTTACTGGGTATCATTCTTTTTAACACCATACATTACCTAAGTAATCAAAGCCTTCCTCTTTCTGAAGTTTTATAATTTTTTTTTTTTTTTCTTTTTTTGCGGTACTGGGGATTGAACTCAGGGGCATTCTACCTCCGAGCTATACCCCCAGCCCTATTTTTTAATTCTTTATTTTGAAACTGAGTCTCACTAAGTTGCGGAGTACCTCACTAGGTAGCTGAGGCTGGCCTCGAACCCAGATCCTCCTGTCTCAGCCTCCCGAATGCTGGGATTACAAGCGTGCGCCACCACGCCCGGCTTGAAGTTTTATATTTTTGACAGTTGGAAATTTAGGGGTTTTTCCCTTTTGTGACAGCTTTCTGTAATATTCATTGGCTTTGTTCATTTGCAGTTGGGCCAAACAGTTGACCACTGCCTTTCTTTCCAGGAATATGTACATTGTTGAATTTGGGCAAAATTGTACAGAAAATAAAATTTATATTCAAGACCACTTATTTCTCTTGAGCAAATCCTTAAATTTTGGGATCTCTGCAGCTTTTGTTTCTCTTCCCACTTTGCACCCCTTTTTATTACTGCTATTTACTATCAGAATCCCACTCCTCCTGCTTCCTAACACTTTCAGGCTTGGGTTTCTAAACTGACAGTTCTCTAACCTGATAGACTAACCCTGTTAGAGAGCTAATGATGAGAGAGCATTGGAACCCTTCCTTCACAAGTGTCTCCAAGTATCTTTAACAGTGGGGGCTTTTGTTCTGACACACGGGGTGAATATAATTTAAACGTAGGTAGAAGCTTGAGGAGAGTGGGGGGAGGGAAAATTAATGAAGGAAACACTTCCACTGACGTTAAGTACCTATGTGAGAATGCCAATGCCAATCTCAATATCATGTATGGGGTAGGAGGGAATGAGCTGGGGGGAAAAGCCCACCAAGTGCTGTGTGCATGTATGTCACTATCACTGTGAACTACAGTATGATGTGGGACTATAATGCACCAGTAAAAGTGTAAAAACTAAAATAAAATAAAGGTAGGTAGAAGAACCAGTAGGGGATGACATATTTGGAGTCAGGAAGCTTTATATCATTTTTGAAATCACCAATGTATGCAGCCTTACTGTTTTGCTGGAAAACAAGGGTTGCAAAGGTTGTTTGTTTGTTTGGTTGGTTTGTTTGGTTTGATTTTTAAATACAAGTGTAATCCTTATCAACATTTCTCCCAATTGTAAAATCTTTTATTGACAGTAGACTTTCAGAACCACTGAATCCAGTGTGCTTCATGGTCACCAACTTTTTCCCATCACTAGTCCTAAGAAGACACATTTAAGATGCACAGATACAAATGGATATGGTGGTGCATGCCTGTAATCCTAGTGCTTGGGAGGCTGAGACCAGACAATTGCAGGTTCCAGGCCAGCCTCCGCAGTTTAGTGATGCCTTCCCCAACTTGGTGAGACCTTGTCTCAAAATAAAAATAATAAAATAGGGCTGGGAGTGAATCTCAGAGGTGAATTAGGTTTAATCCCCAGTACCACAAAAAGATACAGAAAAACACTAGCTAGCTGTGTGTGGTGGTGCATACTTGTACTCCCCGTACTTGGGAGACTGAAAGAGGAAGATTGCAGGTTCAAAGCCAGCCTGTGGTATCTTAGTGAGATTCTGTTTCAAAATAAAAAGGGCTGGGAGTGTAGCTCAGAGGTAGAACACCTCTAGGTTCAATTCCTAGTACCAAAAATAAAAATAAGATACACAAAACCACATTTACTCTGAAGTAGATAGTCTGGTAATAGACAGTCTTATTTGGAAGCACAAATTCCAATTTGTCATCATGGCAAACTACATTTAGTTTCCTGACTTTAACATGTGTCAAATTTAGCTTATTTTTTATTCTTTTGGAAAATGACTTGGCTATTCAGAGCCTGGCTATGTCCATGAGATACCATGTAAAAGAAGTTGTTTGAGACTCTTTCACATTTTCAATAAATTATGTTTTCCTTTCCCTCCCCCTTCCTTAATGCTGTTTAAGGTGCCAAGAAAGCCCTCAAGCTTGATTCTGCAGCAGTTCTTGGCATTTTAGGGTCCAGCTTCTTTGATAATCTGGAGAAACTGTGGACCTCTTCCCCCAGAAAATCCAATGTATATATAAAATTTGTCATTCGGTTTCAACACGAACTCATGTTTCAAAGACCCTGTAGGAGGCCAACATGGACCCATTTTAGTACCATTGCTAAAAAAATTTCTTCTGAGTCATGCTTCATTGGTACACTTGCTTTATAAGAGGCTTCTTTCAGTCTTCAGAAGTTTGAAGGCTTCCAGGAGAATCTTCCACCCAAAAGACACTAATTTCATTTTATAACAGGCAACATTGTAAGTATAGTGAGAAAGGAAAAGTGCAGCAAAAAATAAGCAGTATCTGATTTTGTGTGTGTGTGTGTGTGTGTGTGTGTGTGTGTGTGTGTGTGTGTGTGTAGTATGGGAATTGAACCCAGGGGAAATTTGTCAATTTCTTCTAGATTTTCCATTTTGTTGGACCATAGTTTTTCAAAGTAGTTTCTTATGATCCTCTGGATTTCCACATTGCCAGTGGTAACATTCATTACCTTTTTCATCTCTTATTTTGGTAATTTGGGTTGATTCTCTCTTTTGGTTAGCTTGCCTAATGGTTTATCTATCTTGTTTATTTTTTCAAGAAACCAGCTTTTCATTTTATTTATTTTCTGTATTTTTTTATTCTCTACTTCATTATTTTCTGTTCTGATTTTAATAATTTTCTGTCTTCTACCAGCTTTGGGGTTCTTTTTTTTCAAGGGCTTTGAGCTGTGTCATTAGGTTATTTATTTGGTTACTTTCTGTTCTTCTTATGTGGGCACTCAGTGCTATAATTTTTCCTCTTAGTTCTGCCTTCACGGTGTCCCAGAGGTTTTGATATGTAGTGTCTCTGTTTTCGTTTGTTTCTAGGAATTTTTAAATTTCTCCCCTTACTTCTTCTCTGACCCATTCCTCTTTCAGCAGTGTGGTGTTCAGTCTTCATGTGTTTATGTAGTTACTCTGGGTCTTCTTATAGTTGTTTTTTAGTTTCATTCCATTGTAGTCTGAAATAACACAGAGAATTATGTTACATTTTTTAAAATTTGCTAGTGCTCACGTTGTGGCCCAGAATATGGTCTATTTTGGAGAAGGTTCTGTGAACAGCTGAGAAAATGTAAATTCAGCTATAGTTGGATGAAATAATCTGTATGTGTCTAATAGGTCCATTTGGTTTATGGTATTCTTTAGGTCTGAGGCATTTTTACTGACCTTTCTTCTAGAAATTGGTCTAGTGATGTAAGAGGAATATTGAAGCCTCCCAGTATTATTGTATTGGGATCTATGTGTGACCTTATATCACGAAGAATTTATGAAAGTTACTGCACCTATGTTTGGGGCATAAATGTTGACAATTGTTATTTCCTCTTGCTGAATTGTTCCTTTTAGTAGTAAAAAAATGACCTGCTTTGTCTCTTCTGATAAGCTTACCCTTGAAGTCTAATTTATCTGATATCGTAGTTGCTACTCCTGCTTGTCTTCAAGTTCCACTGGCATGGATTACCGTGCTCTACTCCTTCACCTTTAGTTTCTGGGAATCTGCTTGAAAGGTATGTTTCTTGCAGGCAGCATATAGATGGATTTTGGTTTTTAATTCATTTTGCCACCTTGTGTCTTTTTATTGGGGAGTCAAGACCATTTATATTCAGCGTGATTATTGAGAGATGATTTTTAATTCTTAACATTTTGAGTTTTAACTTCTGTTGGAGGTAGTTTTTGTTCTTCTTTGCTTAGTTGTTTGCTTCCTGGAAATTATCGTTTCTCTGGTTCTGTTGTTTATTTGTTAGTTATTCTTTGTAGTTAATCTCTTTGAGTATTTTCTCTAGTGCTGGTTTGGAAGACATAAATTCTTTCAGCTTCTGTTTGTCATGGAAGGTTTTTATTTCTCCATCAATTCTGAGAGCTAGTTTTGCTGGGTAATAGAATCTTGGCTGCAAGTTATTTTCTTGCAGAGTTTGGAATATGTTGCTCCAGGCCCTTCTGGCTTTCATTACTTGGTTTGGGAGGTCTGAAGTGATTCTAATTGGCAGGCCTAAGCTGGTCATTTCGGGTGTTCATCATTGTCGATTGTGCCGTTTGATTGGGGTGTGGAATTCCGTAGTTGCTTATTCCACTTCTGGTCACTGGGTATGCAGGAGATCATTAGATGCCTCAACGCTAGTAGACCCTGCTCCAAGCAGGTGGCTCAATGGCGGCCAACACAGCGCTTGCTGTGTTGCACGTGTAGCACACGTGGACTCCTTCGCTCTCCCTGGTCTGCTTTCTGGGTTTTGTTCAGCTGTGTTTCAGTTTTCGTTACTTTGTTCACTTTTTCGCTGCTTTTTTCTTCTGTCAAGAAGCTGCTTTTATGGCAGTTTTGATTTGAGTTTTACAGTACCTGAGATGAGGTGTTTCTCTCAGTGGACATCTTGGGCTCCTCCTAAGTATCTTATTTAAAGTATTTTACTTACATCGTTTCTTTTATTAATGTAATGAACACCATTATGAATAAAATTTCATGTATTCATATGTCTTTACAATTGTTTTAATTTGTGAATGTGCAGACTAAAGATAAACTGCTAGCTTTGGTTGAAGGTACATGATGAAGTATTATTTGAATCATAAGCCTTTTATCATACAAAGTCTGTATTCTTCTGGAATATTTACAGTCACTCAGTTCTTATCAAGTTTTCAGGTTCAGTATTCTCCAAAGACTAATGAACTTCATTTAGTATCAAATCAAATCCTGGCTTCTGTACTCCCTCCTCCTCAAAGGAGAAGGATCTCTGAAAGGACCAACAGTTTAAGATTTAATTTTATACTTTTTTTCTTTCAGGTGTGACCCTGGGTTTTCTGGCCCAGCTTGTGAGATGGCATCCCAGACTTTCCCAATGTTTATTTCAGAAAGCTTTGGTAGCTCCAGGCTCTCCTCCTACCATAACTTTTACTCTATCCGTGGTGCTGAAGTCAGCTTTGGTTGTGGGGTCTTAGCCAGCGGGAAGGCTCTAGTTTTCAACAAAGATGGGAGGCGTCAGTTAATTACATCCTTTCTGGACAGCTCACAATCCAGGTGAGTGAAAGTGAGGTAGAATATATGCAGAAAACAGATGCTAATATTGAATTTAGATCTATTTTCAATTTGTATTTTTTTCTTTTTTGCTGATACATCCATCTTCTGATTTTTAACCAGGATGGAAAGGAGCTCACAGTTTATTTAGGGTTAATGTGCTCCAGCTTTTAATAAATTAGAAGACTCACCAATGAATTTGAGATACTAACGACTGACTGGATTTTTTAAAGTATGAGATGTTTGCATCAAAACTGTGTTCTTAAGCCAAGGGCTAGTTAATTATTCATGTAGTTTTATTTATTTGACAGCTTGCAGAGACTGATTAGATTTACCCCACATCTTCCCTTCCCTCAGTGCCTAATAAATAATGCAGTAAAGGAGTGATTGGCATTTTAAGTGTGTGTACACAAGTACACAATGTACAAATATGTATGAACACATGGTTATACTTTTGTGGATATCTCTATATATACAAGTGCACATTGACCTCATCTTTTACACATATTTTTAAGTCTCACAATAAAGTTACTTAGATTTTATAAGAGTGATGAGTGGAAGCACTCAGCTTTTAGGTAGTTCATTTAAACTTGCTTGAAATTCCTAGCAATCAAAGTGAACGTTGTGGATAAAAATGTTTATGCACTTACGCACATACTAATTATAGACAATTCATGTCTAGGTTTCTCCAGTTCACATTGAGGCTGGGGAGCAAGTCTGTTCTGAGCACATGCAAAGCCCCTGACCAGCCTGGTGAAGGAGTGTTACTGCATTATTCTTATGATAATGGGATAACTTGGAAACTCTTGGAGCACTATTCATATCTCAACTATCATGAGCCCAGGTATGTTGGAAAGCAAGTGCTTAGTGTGGTATCTTCTTCCTAGGGAAATCAAACAGTGTAAGATTCTGGATATTTTTCCATTGAGAGGCAGAAAAGACAAAGATTAATGTATCTAGAAATGAAAAACTAGCAAGCCACATTCTTCTAATCTAAATTTGTCCCTCTGAGTTCTGATAATTTGGAGAAATTTTTTCTAATATTATGAAATGTGCATCTAAGAGAAATTCTTTGACATTTAGGGGAAAAAAAGTTAACACTATCTTCCTTATTCAACTATAATGTAAATTATTAGATATGATTTTATTATGGCATAAATTGCAAATATTTGTTAGCAATATATTATAGTAACTAATTCATAAAATCTGATAACCTATGTGTTTTTAAATTTTGCATGTAATTTGATTAAGTAATGGGTACAAGGATATTTTTCTAGCATGCATGAAGTCCCTTACAAAGATGAATTGTGAAGAGACAATTAAAGCCCTTTCTTCAGCCATTTCTGTTTTTCTGTATCTTATATATTTCATGACCTATAGACACAATTGTCTGGTTTAAGCTCTACTTGAAGGGTGGCGTCATCCTTCAATGTTAGCACAATAGTAACCACCATGAGTGACAAATTTCACAGGTGTTTGAAATACATTCTCCCCTGCTAGCAGACTTATTGAGTTGCTCATTGAAATTCATTTGAAAGCACAAGGGAAGACGGTAAGAAATCTCAAAATTGAGTTATAAAATTAAAGTACCATTAGAAACAGTGAGTAATGGTTTACACTCACAGTCATGTAGAAAGAACAAACATTGGCAGCTGCCTGGCTATGAAAGTGGAGAGGGGGGTGACTAATATAAATTTCCTTTCTGGAAGTACCTTTTATCTTATCATAGGAGATGAGATGATAGAGGGCTTTGGTCATGCAGGTTTGCTTTGGCACCATGGAAAAAGTCAGAGTTCAAGAAAGAGAAAGGCACCTATAACACACTTGACATATTTTAAAATTTTGCCTAGAGCTACCCTTGTATTTAAGTATTTGCAAATGACAACTTTTATTTTCATAGAAAATTAAGTAGCATGTAACTACTATTATGATCTAAATTTTATACATTATAAAATTTTAAGAATTTACCAACTGTATTGGGTATTCTCCCTGTATTCCAACTGACTAGAATGTCTTGTGAACTAATTGGTACTTTTATTTATGTAATCTTTTATTGCTATTGAGACTGAAATTATTCTAGCTTTTTTCTTAATTATAGGGATTTTATAAAGTTATTACTAAATTAAGTCTTAGTTTATTTATATCTTGAGTATTACATTTGATCTACTCCTTGTTTCATGGTGTCACCATAATAAATATAATTATCCATTTGACATATAAGGTTAAATTCAATTTTCTCACTCAGTAAAGAGACATGAATCCTAAAAACATTGTATAGACTCTTCATAGTGAACACTAAAAGAAAATTAAGCAAAAATAAAGATGATGATGAATGCATGAAGAGAATATCAGAATCCTAAGTTAGCTTGGCCTAAAGCCCAATATTTTTTCTGACAAGGATGGACTGCTGCAAGATTCAGCAATCAATCTATATCATGAAATTTAATTAATCTTTGTTGATATGAAAAATAATTACACATTTAATGTGCGATTGCAAAGGTATGTTTAATCTTGCCTGCCATTTGACAGCAACATTTTTTTTTCTGAGAATCAAGGTGGCTTTTCAATATTAGGTATGTGCATCACTTGAAAGATTAAGATCGCAATGGAGATTTTTTTTTTTAAAAGAAAAATGTGATAATGGTAGCAAAACACTTTCATTTTCTACGTATGGACCTCTGTACATGAGACTCTTCCTCCCTTTCAAATATTAATAAAAGGTGACATGACAGAAGTAGAATTTGATCTATCCTAGATACTAAATTATATTCCATGTGATAAATAATACAAACCATGGAGATTCTTCATGGGAGAGTTAAATATATCTTGATGCCTTTAGCCATGTGCTGTATTTCTTTCAGTATAAATTGCTGCCTTGTAATTGCTGTGAATTCCATATTGTTCCTTTATGCTATGATTGTTTGAAAATGAAGCATGGTCCGTAAATTAGATATGCTAGTTGGCTAACTGCTATTACTCCTAGACAATTTCAAATAATTTGCTTGTCTATGATCTGTTCAGTAAATAAAAGAATTCTATCTGCTTGCTATTTATAAAATTTTAAATATAGTAATATATCTAAGTTAGTCTTTTAATTCAAACTGACTAGAATGTCTTGTGAACTAATTGGTACTTTTATTAATGTAAAATCTTATATTGCTGTTGGGACTGAACTTATTCTAGCTTTTTTCTTAATTATAGGGATTTTATATTCTAAAGTTATTACTAAGTTAAATCTTAGTTTATTTATATTTTGAGTATTGAATTTGATCTACTCCTTGTTTCATGGTGTCACCATAATAAATATAATTATTCATAGGATATATAACTACCTAGCTTTTTAAGAAAAAATCATGAGTTCAGTACTTACCCACAAAAGGGATATTGAGACAGAAAGTTAATCTAAGTCTCTGGATTCTCATCTAGTAATATTCTAATCAAACCTTTTTATAGCTAACTGGTCACTATGATATGCAAAGAATAGTGAAACAAGCTTTCACCCCACCCCAAGATATGAGGCAAAGGTTAAGAACGAGGTTCAAGAACCAAGTTCCCTGGGTCCAAATCTTGGCATTGTTGCCTAGAATCTGCTTAACCTTAAAAAGAATAATTAACCTCTTTGTGCCTCTGTATTTGCATCTCTATTAGGGGTATACTGATAATAATACTTTATGCAGCAAAGATTTGTGGTGTCCTTATTAAGTGACAGGAGCTGCTTTAGGTACTAAGACATAAGAGTGAAAAATGGTCAAGAAAAGTCTCGGACCCTTGACATAAAGATATTATGAGCACAATTTCCCATATGAAGATGCTGAGACACATGGAAATATTTTCCTATGTTTGCAAAGTCACCAATAATTAGGATTCAAAACAGGGGCTCTACCCAGGTGATATTGCATACCTATAATCCCACAATCCCCAGTATCTCTCTCTCTCTTACACACACACACACCAAAAAACACAAGGAACTCTAACCCAAGAATCTGATTACAGACCCACATTCTTAACTTCTCTGCAATGAAAATATTGGTCACTTTACTGCTGTCACGTGCTTATGTACTTTGTTTTCCTTAAAACTTGCCAGGAAATTCTAGTTTCAGTTGTTATTTTTTAACAGTTGTTATTTTCATCAGAGAGAATATTAGCTGCTTTAAAAATTATTACTAAATTACTAAAAGGAAAATAATAACTTTTTAATAGCATAGAGCTAATCGATGCTTTCATTTTTAACTAGTTTAAATATGAGTTAATTATTTTAATTAGTTTCCTGATATATATCTTAAATAAATATATACATGTATATATTTAATAAACAAATATTTAGAAACATAAAGTGAAAATTACTAAAATATTTAATTTAAGCTTTACTCCTCTAATAAATCCCATTAGTAAGAAATTCAGCAGGCTGTGGAAAGTACTTAAAATCATGAATATATATAACTATGTCGTTTTAGTTTAAGAAATGTCATGAGCTGGGCATGGTGATGCACGCTTGTAATCCCAGTATTTGGGAGGCTGAGACCAGAGGATCTGGGTTCTTGGCCAGCCTCAGCTACTTAGTGAGGCCCTCGGCAACTTAGTGAGACCTCGTTTCAAAATAAAGAATAAAAAGTGGAGCTAGGGGTGTAGCTCAGAGGTAGAATGCCCCTGGGTTCCTTCCCCAGTACCGCAAAAAAAAAAAAAAAAAAAAAAAGAAAGAAAGAAATGTTTTGAAATTTATAATTCTATATTTGCACATTGATTTTTTTATTATTTAAAAAATATGAGCCAAATCCGGGCATTGTGGCACATGCCTGTAATCCCAGTATTTGGAAGGTGGAGACAGGACTACACAGGTTCAGCCAGCATCAGCATCTTAGCACGGTCCTCATCAAGTTAGTGGGACCCTGTTTCCAAATATAAAATAAAATAGAGCTATTGGTGTAGCTCAGAGGTAGAATGCTCTGGGTTCAATTCCTAGTACCACAAAGAAAAACAAACAAACAAACAAACAAAAAATTAGCCAGGCACAAACCTATAATCTCAGTACTTAGGAGGCAAAAATAGGAAGATTGTAGGTTCAAGGTCAGCTCACAGTAATGTAGGAAGATCCAGTTTCCAAATAAAAAGGGCTGGGGGTATAGTGGAAGAACTCCCCTGGGTTCAATCCCCAATACCCCCCCACACACACACAATATATATATATATATGTATATATATATATACATATATATATATATATAGAATTTTTTGCAACATGAGAAAACACACACACACACAATATATATATATATATATATATATATATTCTTATTATTATTTGTGTGTGTGTGTGTGTGTGTGTGTGTGTGTGTTTTCTCATGTTGCAAAAAATTCTACCTGGTTTTGTATCACCAATGATTATAGTCATGTTCTTCTACCTCCATATACATTTATACATGTATATCCACGTACAAATTATTTAAAAGGGATAGATATTATTTTAAGAACTTTCAATATATAAGAAATTACATTTATATACTAGATTTAACATGGTTTTTCATATAATGAAAATATGATCATCAACCTAATTTCTCAATAAAATCCAGCCTTGGATATTGAAGTTTTAAGTTTTCCAAACTAGTCACTTGGCTTAGGAAGTTTTTCTTGGATCGCTAAGAGGGGTACAGTAAACAAAGCCCTGGGTCCCTTTGGCATGCATTCAGTGCAAGCCCTCTCCCGGAGTTTAATTGCAGGTTGATGGAGACAAATGCTCCACTGCAGTTTGTCTCACGTCTCACCTTGTGTGTGTATATGAGCAGAATGGTAGCATGATTTATGGAGCTTTCAAGCAGATGTCATTGCAGTGGCAATTAATGTATGGTTCCTGCTGCTGTGTACAATAATTGCTCCTAGAAACTAGATATTATTCTTAATTTTCTTCCCCATTTGTCAGATGCAGGTTTGTTGTCATAGCTGCTATGACACAGCAAGTGACCTATGTGCACTTTGCTAAACTCATGGGAATGAAGAAGTATGTGGTTCCAGCCCCAAACTGTAAACATGTAGCAAGCTTCCTGAGATCCTCCGCCAGGATGGGATGAATCCTGCCACTTTGACAACTATGTTCTATTGAGTTAGCTCTATTACAAGCAGATGAACGGAAGCACAGTCATGTTTTGGGGGGGGTGTTTCTAAGACACTATTAGAGTCAGACAAGAAATTGTACATCACAGAAGAATATTTGTGTGTGTGTGTGTGTGTGTGTGTGTGTGTGTGTGTGTGTTTTACTGGGAATTTAATCCAAGGGTGTTCAATACCAGCTGTTTCTGAACTACACCACCAGCCCTATTTCACTTTTTATTTTGAAACAGGATCTCACTAAGAAATCCTGCTAAGAGCCTTGCTAAGTTGCTGAGGCTGGCCTCGAACCTGCCATCCTCCTGTCTCAGCCTCCCAAGTACTGGGATTACAGGCAGGCACCACTGTGCCTGGCTAGAACTATTTTTAATACTATACTTTGTGGGGGAAACTAACCTGCTGTAAACATTTGTATTTTAAGACAACAAAGTAATCTGAATTTTAACTTTTTTTTCTTTAGAATCATCTCTGTAGAATTACCAGATGATGCGAGACAGTTTGGAATTCAATTCAGATGGTGGCAACCATATCATTCTTCCCAGGGGGAAGATGTATGGGCTATTGATGAAATTATCATGACTTCTGTCCTATTCAACAGCATTTGTCTTGACTTTACCAATCTTGTGGAGGTCACTCAGTCTCTGGGATTCTACCTTGGAAATGTTCAGCCGTACTGTGGCCATGACTGGACCCTTTGGTAAGGATTTCATTGTTTTTGTTGTTATAATTTCATTAGGGATTGGAACATGAGAATGATCTTCCTTTCCACTCAGCATTTTGCCATCTGTTGACAAGTATTTAGTGAACATGAACCACTTGAAAAGTCAGTATCATGTCTGCAAGTAAAATTTCTTGGGTGAGAAGACTAAAAAAAAAAAAATATGAGTAGATTTAAATAAATATGAAATGTTATATTCATTAATCTCAATTTTTTTGTTTCTCATAACTACATATAAAAAAACCTCTTCAAAAAGTACTAAGAGTTAAAGTGATTATCATATTCTCCCTTCATAGAGGCCCATGATTATAATAGTGAAACATGAAATTACTCTAATGACTATTTTAATAAAACTCATGAGCAGTTCTGTTTTCAGGCTGTCTTACATAAAGTCCAAGAAGGTTTTTCAGGCCTGAGCTATTGGCCACGATGTCTGTTTTAACCTATTTTATTAAACAATATTGAACCAGTGACTCATAGTTAATGCCAGTGGGGTTTCAAGATTGTGGAATATTCCTAATAAAGGTACCCTTTATTTCTATATTTTCCTCCACTGTGGCTACATGCAAATTTAATTATACAACAAACAGTAAATAAAAATACCAACAGTGATTAGTACTTTAATAACATAAGTCAGATGATACAACAGTGATTACCTGGGGTGAGGAGTTGGCTACCTGGCATGGGGAACTCCCAAGAGGCCTCTCAGAGGAGACTACTTTGGAATAGTTCAAACCTTGGAAATGATACATTCTACTGATTGGAAAGTGGAAAAACAAAGGTACCCTCCAAATGGAGATCTGGAGGAAGAGAATTACAACTTTAGGAAACTCTGTGGTGCAGACTCCAAGCAAGAATGTCTGTGGTATGTTCAAGGACCCAAGAAGGAAGCCAGTGGTTGAACTGGAGCCCCCGGTAGTGAGTGAGAGAAGACATGTCAAGGTTGGAGACCAAGATGTTCAGAGACCAGCTCATGTACTGTCTTTGAAGCTCACAGATCCTGGGTTAAAACTCATGTCTGCAGGATTCCAAAACCCACAGCTTTCACCATGGTGCATCCTGCCCCTCTCTGGGTTCCTTCAGAACTATAAACATGATTGAGGAATAATTTTCTAAGAGATTTTTATTTTCTATTGAGTCATAGCCAGACCAATTTACTTCCTCCAGATGAATCACTCTGAAAGCTATTCACCACCATCGTCTCCAGAGAACATATCATAAATGACCCATCAGTGACCTTATCATAATTAGAGGTAAATTTTACACACCATTGCACAGAAAATTACCTTTGATGGGAATCGTGCATGTACAGTCACATCTCACACACAGCAGGGTAAAATTCTAGCATCAAAATGACAGCTAATGGAATGGAAGTACAGCTGGTCACTTTCGCTGCAAGCATGTCAGACTAGATAGAAGGAAATCTCTATTCAACAGAGTAGGAAAGGTTATATCATATGTTTTCTATTTGATAGCCTCAGATGCTAGTTTTTATGCATGCTCTTTCTTAGTCCTGTAGCCTCAAAGAAAATTAAAGAGTGAAGAAAATGAAAAGGCATAGAGACCAAAATGAGATTTATTAGAATTTTATGCTTAGGAAAATTTAAATTGGCCTGAATCAACAGTAATTCAAATTGGTCACATACTATAAACCATATCCCACAAGTTTGTGTATTATGTTTTTCCCAGCACTTTTAATACAACAAAGAGTCCTATCATGAATGCAAGTCCTGTATCATGTTTATTTTCATAGATAGTTAACATCTGCTCAAATAAACTCCAAAGTTGCTGAGCATTTTAATTTAACACTTGGGTTGAATGCATGATAACAGCAGTTTAATTTCTGTGCTTTGATCAAAACCCTAAGAACAATATCCTTTCACACAAGTCTGATGAATATTCTTAACCCACCACTGCTTTAATTGGTGGAGATACATTTATTTTGTGAGAGTACAATCACAGTAATTATAGAAAACCCTAAGAAAATATAAATAATTGTACAATCCCTATGGGCACCTTGAGCAGCACCATGGGGATTTTATTAACAACCACATGCAAGCAATCAGGTTTGTCTTTCTGATCTTCCCTGAAACATGCCTTGGTCATGAAACAACAGAGAGGATTCTCTGGCAGCGATAATGAGACTAGAGAAACACAATAACTGTTTTAATAAGGACATGAAAAATGCTCACTACTCATTTAAATGAAATAACATGGAAGATCTCAAACTGTTCCCATTTTCTTAGCCAGTGATTCAGAATAAAACTCCTTTTAATGACACTGTTTTCTCCCTGCCACTGTTGAGGAATGTATTGTCTGAAAGTCAATGTGAATTTACTTTGATGATGTTTTTAAGAATCACTTGTTATAATATATTCAAGTGATGATATTGACCAACTACTTTTAATAACTTACCATCCTAAAAAATCTATTATTTTTCAAAAAAAAAATCCTTGGAGCATATTATCTTAATAAGTAAAAAAAAAAATCTTTAAACATATTTAAATGCATGGCCTCTGCCCTTCAAGGACCTTCTTTCTCTCAAGGGATATGTAGACATGGTCTGTACTGAATGGCTAGTATTAAATTAATTATTGCCGGCTCTTCCCAGCTGTGAGTTCATTTGCTTCTCATTTTCTAACTCATGACTTTCCATGAGCATGGATTGTTGTTCCCAAGAGTAATCTCTGGGGAAGACTTAGACAATTGCTTTTTCATTAGAAGAACTGCAGTCAATATGCTGTAAATCACTTAACTGCATGTCATCCTAGAGCACTTTTTTTTTTCAATAGAAAAATGAATTGATTTTAGTTCTTGGTAGTACTTTCCTTTCTTCCATACATAGGAGCTGAATCAGAACCTCTGTCTGATTTAGGTTTTAAAGGTAATTTTCAAGCCAGACATGGTGGCACATGTCTGTAATCCCAGTACTTGGAAGGCTGAGACAGAATGGTTGCAGGTTCAAGAACAGCCTCAGTGATTTAGCAAAACTCTCAGCACCATAGTGAGACCATGTTTCAAAACAGAAAATAAAAAGGGATGGGGTGTAGCTCAGAGGTAGAATTCCCCTGGGTTTAATCTCCAGTACCACAAATAAGTAAATAAATAAAAGTAATACATATAAAGTAATACATCTTATACACATATACATACACATGAGTTTTGAAAAAATAAGTATACAATTAAAATATATGAGGTTTTAAAAGTTGTATAAATATATATAGTTACTTATAGTTATATAAGTATATATATATATATATATATATATATATATTGTTTTTTTAAAGATCACTAAGGAAGGATTTTAATGGAGGTTTGTTAAAGATTGCATCTGACTAATACTATTAGGATTTTACTATTAGTTTGTTAAAGATTGCATCTGACTAATACTATTACTAATACTATTGCATCCAAGGGACATTAACAGTCCTCTGTCCTACCTAATCAACTAGCTAGATGCAGCAAGTGGGAAGGACATTGCTATCATATAGAGTTGGGGTTTTAAAAATGTGTACAATTGTGAAGTGATAGTTATAACCTATTATAATTGGCCATTAGTAGCCGGGCGTGGTGGCGCACACTTGTAATCCCAGCATTCGGGAGGCTGAGACTGGAGGATCCAGGTTCGCGGCCAGCCTCAGCTACCTAGTGAGGCACTCCGCAACTTAGTGAGAGTCGGTTTCAAAATAAAGAATAAAAAATAGGGCTGGGGGTGTAGCTCGGAGGTAGAATGCCCCTGAGTTCAATCCCCAGTACCGCAAAAAAAAAAAAAAAAATCAATAAATAAAATAATTGGCCATTGGTTTTAGCAATTATGGTGTGGTAAAAACTTAAGACTCTGAGGTCAGAGACCTGAGTTCAAACCCTGGCACTGCCCCTTAAAAGCTTGGAAATGAAAGGGAGACAATGTTAGCTAATAAGGCATTTTGATAAGTGTATTTTGATTGAGCTGCTTTAAGCAAGTTGTATCAAAGCAACTCTATGAAAATAGGAAATACCTGAGTATTATTACTAAAGAACATGCAGCAGACATTCCTGACCTCCAGCTCCTGATCTCTTACCCAATCTTTGCCTTTCAGCTCCTCCATGAACTAATGGTATCTCTGACCCTTATTCCAGCTCTACCCACTGCCCTATACCTGGTCCTCACTCCATTACCAGCCCCTAATAATGGGCTAGCAGTTGAGCATAGAGTGAGAACACCAGTCATATATATATTCCTTTGTAATTTCTAGAAGATGGCATTTTAATGGTTTCACTTTTAAATTACCAAATATATCTCCATATCAAAATAGTAACATCAAAAATTCAAGGAAATGTATTTAGCTTCTTGGAAACTGAGCTTTTCATCTGTTAAATGGGAGCAGTAATACCTGCTTCCACCATCCCTATAAAGAGTAAGTGAGATCACAAACAGAACGCACCTACCACGTGCCTGCCATTTCCATTCCCTTCACTGTCTGGTTGAAGGGAAGAACACTGGTGTCTGTACCATTGCAGTTAGGTGCACATTATGAAAAGCTTTCTTGAATTGTAAAGAAGAGAAAACGTCATTCTGCTTGAGTAATAAAAACAAGCATGTCTCTGAAATACAAAGAGTTAAAAATAGACCTGTTAAGGTTTCTTTTCTTATATAAACTAGACTTAGTGGCAGAAAGGAAAAGATCATTGTGGCTATACTTCTTTTTGTCAGTATCTTCCTATCTAATACCAGTAGCCATCTCTGTATAGGTGGATTATATTCCAGCAACACCAAATATGTCATATAGAGTAGGGATTGAGACAAGATTTTGTGAATCATAGGTGGTTATGTTATCATGAAATCCCAAACATAAAAGATCCTAAAAGCTATATATATCATAATGTAACTTAAACATGACTCATTTGCAACACAAAAGTAAAAAAAAGTACTGTGACCTTATTAATAATTTAAGTAAAAATTAAGATGGGATAAGAGAAGCTATAGTTTTTGCTTATCATTGATGGTGCTTATGAAAAAGCAGTTTTAATTAAAAGAAGATTTAACAATAGGTAATACTTGTAGAAACATTAAAAGAGACCCCTGGGTACTTTCATGGACATTAAAGATAGAAGGTACTGATTCCTTATGTCTATCGTTATTTTATTTTAATTAAAAATTTATTTTTTCTTTACACAAGTAAATCATTAGCACTAATCATGTTAGATTAACTTCTTTTTTGTATTAGGGATTGAACCCAGGCACATGCTACCTCCAAACTATACCACCAGCCCTTTTTATTTTTTACATTGAAACAGGGTCCTACTAAGTGGCTGAGCCTAGTCTTGAACCTGCAATCCTCCTGTCTCAGCCTCCCAAGTACTTGGATTACAGGCATATACCACCATGCCCAGATAGATTCACTTTTTAGAAGTAAAAAAATTCTAAAATAGTAGTGAAAGTAGAGAGAAAGTAAAGGAGCAGCATGCAAGAAAGTGCAATTAACTGTGGATGACAAAGATGTGAGGGGGAGAGGGCAGCACTGGGTGTTCTGTGATAAGGTGATGAGCTGCTCTTTGAAGCCTAACTTTTCACACCAGCCAGAGGTGGCCTGTTCTGCCCTGGAAATGTAGGAAACTGGAGATCTAAGACAAAGAGCACAGTTGCAGGGTAAGAGCCCAAGTCAGAAGGAACTGGCAAATGGTGATGTGTTCAGGATATGCAAGTGTGTGTTCATATATCAGTGGGATATCTATGAACATGGACAAGGAAAAAGAATGTACATGTACATTTTATGAGAAGCAGGAGTTGCCTAGGCAAAATTCCTAGGCTAAAAAAAAAAAATGAAAGTGCCTATTTATCGTATAATACAAATTAAATTCAGTTCACTTGCCATAAGAGCTAAAAAATGATGCTGTGGTTCTATCAGTAATTTAGTATTGTGTACTAATTATATAATAATATAGCAGATCTGAATGATGAGTGAAATTTTAAGACACATGAGAGAAGCTATTAAGTTAAGGTACTTCTAGGTTATAAGGAACATCAGGAATCAACAAGAATGTAAGGTAATAGATAACCCAAAGGATTTCCAAACTGATGTCATTTTTGCACAGATGTCACATGCATCTATAGGAACACTCAGGCCCACATGGGATCTGTGATACACTTAGCAACCATTGGACCACACATTTTTAAATTAGATCTACCTCTCCTCTCCCTACTTTTTGGTTAATTTTTTAAAATAAGAATATGTGTTTAACCAGGCATGGTGGCACATGCTTGTAATCCCAGCATCTGGGAGGCTGAGACTGGAGGATCCGGGTTCAAGGCCAGCCTCAGCTACCTAGTGAGGCACTCTGCAACTTAGAGAGACCCTGTTTCAAAATAAAGAATAAAAAATAAGGCTAGGAGTATATCTTGGAGGTAGAATGCCCCTGAGTTCAATTCCCAGTACTGAAAAAAAAAAAAAAAAAGAATATGTGTTTAATGGGGTTTGAACCAGTCACAGACTGGTCTTTATGAAACTTGTTAAAGTTTCATAAATACTTGATATTAATGTGAAGATTGTGTTGTTTGTAAATATGGACAAAGGAAAAGTGAGATTAGCTGAAATTTTAAACATTCCTCATACCTTAAATTATAAGGAAAATATTACTAACAATCCTTTGTAAAATTAATCGACATATAGAATAAAAATAATAGCTAAGTAAAATTCTTTTTCTTTTATTAAGCATTAGCCTAAGTTGGGCATGGTGATGCACACCTGTAATCCCAGTACTTGGGAGGTTGAAACAGGAGGATCACAGGTTCTAGACCAGCCTCAACAATTTAGTGAGACTCTGTTTCAAGATAAAAAATAGGGCTACGGGTGTAGCTCAGAAGTAGAATGTCCTTAGATTCAATTCCCAATTAAAAAAAAAAAAAAACCTGCAACAATAACAAAGCAGCCTATAACTTATATAGAAATTTTGTCAGTTTATGTTGTTTTGAGCAACTTGGATTGTTTTTAATATTAGTAAATTAGTTGAAACCGGGTGTGGTGGTGCACACTTGGAATCCCAGTACTTGGGAGGCTGAGACCGGAGGATCCAAGTTCGTGGCCAGCCTCAACTACTTAGTGAGGCCCTCTGCAACTTAGTGAGACCCTGTTTCAAAATAAAGGATAAAAAAATAGGACTGGGGGTGTAGCTCGGAGGTAAAATGCCCCCAGGGTTCCATCCCCAGTACCACACACACAAAAAAAATTAGTTGAAATTGTGTTGCTAAAGGGAGTCAGTTTGGGATGAGGCAGCCCCCAAGAGCCACCTCAACTCCACTTCATAGTGAATGATTGGTCTAGGAAGTTTAGCTAATAGAGAAGGTAAATCCATTGAGTGACTAATTGAAGTCACTTATGTTATTCTCAGCAGCTGTGAAGCATCTTCTCAGTGCCTAGGGCTTTCAGTGCCTCTGCAGAATAAATTGCTAATACAGTTGTGTATAACCCTAAATAGATTTATAAATGACTTTGTAAAAGAGAGCGTGTGTGTGTGTGTGTGTGTGTGTGTGTGTGTGTGTGTGTGTGTTTGCCAGGAAGTGAACCCAGAGGTATCCTACCTCTGAGCTACACCCCCCCAGACTGATTTTATTTCTTATTTGGAAAGAGGGTCTCACTAGGTTGCTGAAATCCTCACTAAATTGCTGAGACTGTCCTCGAATCTTTGATCTTCCTGTCTCAGCCTACTAAGTACTAGAATTACAAGCATGGGCCACCATGCCTGTCTAAGAGAGCCTATTTATTAGGCTTTTCACCAGGAGGATTTCATTACACACAGTTTTTCATGTATTGATAGGCTAATTTATGCATTCAGAGGTCTGGAAAAAGTCCAAGAGCTGAGAAAATGTATAGCATCTCCAAAATAGGACAAGAACATTGCAAACAATAAATTAATAAATTTCAATTAAATAGCTACAAAACACAACACTATGCCAACTTCATTAATTGCTAAGCTTAATATTCCTTAAATTTCATGATACTGAAAATAATTTTTGATCAGATTCCTGAGTATGCTGAGAAATCACAGATTGTCTTCAATGCATCTACTTGTAGCGAAATAAAATTTAAACACAAAATTGTAAAATCTACTTGAAGACTTTTTACAACTAAAAATATTTGTATTTAATGTGAGGCATCTTAATATGTCTGCTGTGGTGTGGGATGAAGTTTCCAAAATTAAAAATATCAAGGTCTTATAAAAGTCTTTAATGACTCCGCTTGAATATTCTCTAAATAATGCACATGTCTGTTCATGGTTAAAAGGAGAAAAAAAAGAGAGAGAGAGCTTCAGTGATCCCCTCATGTATTTTCCTTCTCCTCTTAACTCTTTCCCCTCTATACTTGATGTTTCAACCAGGGCTGTCAGGCCCAACTGCAGAGACCCATGTCTTCCCTTCTGAAAAGAAGTTGTGGTGCAAGGAAATTGAAAGGTGAAGGAATAGAAAAGAATCATGCGTGCACTGGAAGGGCACTTCCGAATGATAAAGAAGTCAGTGTGGAGCAGGCACATTCACTTCTGCCCACATTGATTCTGAAGATGACATGAATGCAGCATTAAAAAAAAAAAAAAAAAAAAAGCAGGAGTCTGAAGGTTCTGAATAGCAACAGCAGAAGACCAGAGACGAGGTGAAGTCCTGGGCAGAAGTAAGAGGAGCCAGAAACAGCTCAAGCTCATTGATTTCCTCAGTCCCTCATCAATGTCAGGGAAGGACTGCAGCTGAAAAGGGACCCTGACATCTTGTGCTTCTGTCTGTACACACACACACACACACACACACACACACACACACACACACCCCTACCTTCCAGACAAAGAGATGAGCAAGTTCCACAAGACTTGTGAGGAGCTACCCATAGACATTCTACTTTCAAACTACAACCTCAGCCCTTTTTATTTTTTATTTTGAAACACAGTCTTCCTAAGTTGCTGAGGCTAGCCTTGAACTTGCTATACTCCCGTCTCAGACTCCTAAGACTGAGATTACAGGTGTGTGCCACCATGCCTGGCCAGTCTCCCCACTCTACCCCACACACTCACACACACATGCGCACACACACACTTTCTACCTGACAGTCTGCCTCTCTTCATCCTTTGTCACCTCCTCTCCCTTCTCTCTTTGGGAATACTATTCATGCTGTGCAGTATGAAGACCCCTCCACCTGTCACTCAGCAGAGGGTTGCTGCCGTTTTCTGCCACAATTTACTCCAGCTGCTGAACATATCCTTAAAAAAAAAAATTCTATTAAGCCAGACATGGTGATGCATGTTTGTAATCCCAGTACTTGGGAGGTTGAGATAGGAGGATCGCAGGTTTGTAGCCAACCTCAGCAGCTTAGCAAGACCCTCAGCAACCTAGTGAGAGTCTCTTTCAAAATAAAATAATAAAATAGGGCTAGGGTGTACCTCAGAGGTAGAACGCCCTTGGGTTCAGTCCCCAGTACTGCAAAAAAAAAAAAATTGCTATTAGATGAGCAAAATGAAGAACCATAAACTGAAATCTGACAGAAATCGTCAAAATCGTTATCTCACCAACAAACTTTAAGACTTGGTTTTAAAAAAAATGTTATTGGAGTTTGCTGCTGCCATCAGATGTTGGGTGAATAGCCTGGGTCTGCAGGTGACACAGGTGGGTGACTAGATTGTAAATGGAACTCCTGAAGAAGGGGGAGGAGCCCCCCCTCCCGGCTCCCCATAGTCTCCTCTTTACCCACCTGTCCTGCCACAAGGCCTGGTTATGTTCATTGTGGTTACAGCCCTTGTGGACAGAAAGCCTGCACCTCTTACGGCACCCTTCCCCCAGACATGATGTTATCTAATCCTTGAGCAAAAATTGCTACTGGGCGCCCATTTTTATTCTGAGTTTTGTTTGAAAGGAGGTTTCTTTCTATAAAAGCTGAATAAATAATAGCCAAGCAGTTTGACTTTTATTTTCTATTGACCTAAGAGTTTATCAAGCTTAAATTAAAATTCTATTCCTGACTTAGAGAACTATGTCTGAATTTCCAAACTGAGAGAATGAGGATGAGAATGAAGATGCTTAAAAATGTAAACTTACTATATGTAGAAAGAGTAAAAATAAGCAAATAAAGCAGGTGCTAGGTATAAAACGTTTAAGTGGAGCCTGAAACAGATGCTAAAAAGCACATGGATTCCAAAATAGCTTCAATTGCCAACACAACCCTGACATCTTAACTAGATAAATGAGGATCTAGCCACTTAGAAATCTATAAACATTTTTAATGAAGTATTAATTAAGTACATGACAAGATGCAGTATGTAGAGAAGTCCAAAATTCTTTGAAACTATAGATTGAATAAAACGAGTAAAAAAAAAGTTGTTATGAAATAAATATTGTATTTGACAATAAATGATGTCAGCAGTATGGCAGAGGACATGCTGCACCATTTTTGGAATCTGCAACAAGAGTGAGCTTCTGGAGGAAATGATATTAGAGGAAAGTGTGTTGTGAGCAGAGTTAGCCAGAGCTTAGTAGCCCTTCCCATCCCTGGCTTAAACCCTTTTGACTGAAGCCCAGACTACAGACCAATCACAGGAGTGCCGTGAAGCAAGAGGCCCACAGGGAGGTGGAGACAGCGGGGCCTCCACATGACAGACCACAGAGTGGCGACCATATGCAAAACCTGTTAGACCGGCAAAGGGAAAATTCCAGCCTCCCTAATTCAGAGTATGGGTTTAATATGTTGCTTTAATCCTCCATGGATCAAGATTGCAAACAAACAAAACAACAACAAAAAGTGAAGATCTAACATCTCTAAGGAGGTAATTAACAGGAAAAGTTTAATATGTTTAAAAAGTTGACCAAGAGCCGGGCGTGGTGGCGCACGCTTGTAATCCAAGCATTCGGGAGGCTGAGACCAGAGGATCCGGGTTCTCGGCCAGCCTCAGCTACCTAGTGAGGCACTCCGCAACTTAGTGAGACTCGGTTTCAAAATAAAGAATACAAAAATAGGACTGGGGGTATAGCTCGGAGGTAGAATGCCCCTGAGTTCAATCCCTAGTACCGGAAAAAAAAAAAAAAAAGTTGACCAAGTATGGTGGTGCACCCCTGTCATTCCAGCACTTGGGAGACTCAATTAGGAGGATCACAGGTTTGCAGCCAGCCTCCGAAACTTAGCGAGACCCTCAGCAACTGTTAGTGAGACCCTGTTTCAAACTAAAAAATAAAAAGGGCTGAGGGTGTAACTTGGAGATAGAATGCTCCTGAGATCAATCCCCATAATGAAAGGGGGGGGGAGGAGAGGGAGGAGGAATTCTCTACAGATAAAAAGTGTTTTTCCTATCAAGTGTCCATTGGATATTTGCAAAAAATGATTATGAACTAGATTCAGATGCAATCTTAATAGATACCAATAAAGCATAACACCAAAGCCAGGGGGCATAAAAATTCCACTGTTTAAGAAGTTCAAACTTGTGTTTGGGGAAGAAAAAACCTTCCCCTTCCTGAAAATAAAATGCTACAACAAATTGGGAGCTGGGGTATATTTTTAATGTATATGACAGACTATACATTCTCAATATCTCAATATGTAAAGATTAACCTTGTTTTGTTTTGTTTTGTTTTGTTTTTGGTGGTGGTGGTGCTAAGGGATTGAACCCAAGGGCATTCTACCTCCAAGCTATACTCGCAGCCCAGTTTTCTTTTTTTATTTTTTTTGTAACAGTCTCACTAGGTTTCTGAGAGTCTCACTACTTGCTGAGGCTGTTCTCGAACCTGCAATCCTCCTTCCTCAACCTCCCAAGTACTGGGATTACAGACAGGCACCATCACACCTGCCGACCAACCCTATTTTTAAAAATGGACAAAATATATGAAAAGTCTACTTACACACATATAAAAACACAAAGAGATAATAATCACAAATAGCTTTTAACTTCTCTAGTAATAAAAAATGCAGATTAAGAGACTATAGGCATAATGTAGCTAAAATGAAAAAGATGGTCAATGTTAAGTGTTGACAAGTGGTAAGAACTGGCACCTCAGTCATTGTTAATGTTCTTAGTAAATGTAACTTAGTACAATCTTCTTGGAAGGCGACCCTGGCAGCAAATGTCAACTTTTACAATGTGCATTTGCTTTAAGCAACTCTGCCTCTGAGAATTTATCCTAAGGAAATAATTGGACAAGTGCACAAAGATATACCAGGATGCATATTATAGGAGCATCTTTTATAGCAATGAAAGATTAAAAAAAAAAAAAAAACTTCCCCAAGTTTCCATACTTAGAGACTGGCTTTATTCATTAAAAATAACAATGTCTCACCATATTTTTTCAATATGGAAAATGGCCATGAAATTATTGCAAAAGAAAAAAAGCATGTTTACCTATGATTTCACAATTATTTTTAAAAGGAAAAAGGTAAGTGTGTATGTGTGTGTATCTTTGTGTAAGCATAAGAAAAAATGGAAGTATTTATATCAAAATGTTAATATTGATCACTCTAGATAATGAAGTTGCAAACTTTTAACATTTTTAAAAATGCTTCTACATTGTGAGATTTTTTCTAATCTAATAAGTATAAAAGTTATTAAATCCATTAAAATAATATGATTATTTGTTTTGAAGCATAGTATTATAGATAACAACTAAATTAAAATGCCACCTTTAATCCCACAATATCAACAGGGTTTTCTGTCAAATCTAGTGGACATATCTTTGATTATTATAAGAGTATAATCAAAAAGAGGCTATTTGAGAGGCTTAGATTCATTCACATCTCCCTCTAGAGATGACTAGAACTTCTGAATGGTATCAAAACAAACATAGCATTATTCGAGTCTTCTGTTTGCTGGAAAAGAAATCTGTGAATCTCTTCTTTTCTTTGCAATCCTTGAAAATGACAGACTATCACTCAGGTTTCTAAGAAATGTAAATATTTATACAGTGTCTTCTTTTATAGAACATTAATAATGAGATTTCAACCATATTGACTTTCTAACAAAAATATTCTTTTTTTTATTTTTTGTACTGGGGATTGAATCCAGGGACATTCTACCTCCAAGCTACACCCCCAGCCCTATTTTTTTTTTTTAACTTGCTAACAGGGTCCCACTAAATTGCTGATAGCCTCCCTAAATGTCTGAAACTGTCTTTGAACCTGCAATCCTCCGGTACTCAGCCTCCAAGTACTGGGATTTCAGGTGTGCGCATAAGTGTTAAGGATCTCTGGTGGTCTCTCAAGTGGCCTTGACTCAAAAGTCAAATGAGATGATTCAACTATTGGAAAGCTATGATGTCCAGCACCATGTGCTTCTGTGTAGTGCAGACCTGGTTCTACATCTTTAGGAGATACGGCAATGAATAAGACATGGTCCCTTTCTATGGGAAGGCTTCCAACCTGGTCAGGAAAACAGATCCTTAGCAATATATGAGATTAAACAAGGGAGGGGGAAGTGAAGCAGCTATACTACAAACTAACTCTAGAACTGTGGAGACTCACAGTACCTGATGGTATTAATCACTTGACCAGGGTCAGTATAGAGCGCCTACTTGCCTCCTTAGAGGTGGAAATGAAAGACAGAGGTAATTGTGTCCTAGTGGAAAGAGATATCCCCAGTCTCTCACTAAATCTTGTAATTAGATGCAGGAGCTTTTTTTTATTATTATTCCTTTATATTTGAGGCACTCTTGCAAGTTAGCATGAATAAAGCTAAGCCTTCTGATTCCCAATGCATTGGACAGAATACAGAATTTCTCCCCAAAATGCTGATGTGGGCTGTTCTTTTCTGTTCCTATGATAGGAACAGAGAAAAAGTTCAGGTTCATTTTTGCCTTTATAAACTGATCTTTATTTCAGTAAGCAGCAAAGAGGAGAAGTTCTATGAATTGCAGGATTGCAGCCTGTGACATTTCTTGCCCCCAAACCCCAACTTAATGGGAATATTCCGGAGGGAAACAACAGACCTAACATTACAGGCTCCCAGGCAGTCTTGTCTTAATCAGAAACAGTCAAGTGAACTAGGGCTTAAAACATGGGCATCTGTGCTTTTCTTGTGTTTTCATTTCAGATTAAGGCATCAGGATAGATATCCCATAGTAATATAAAACGTAGCAGGCGTATCAGTGCAAAATGCATTCAGTCCCAGGCTACAAAACAAGACTGACCCAGGCATGAACAAAAACAAGAGGCTTATTTTTCATTTTTAACAAGCAGTCCTAGAATAGACACTCTAAGGCTGGTAAGCACCTTAACAAGACCATGGAGTACCCAGGCTCCACATTTCAGCAGAAAGCTCTCCACCTGCATGCTGGTTCCCTTATTACCACAAGTGGCAGGCAAATGAGTATGGCAGTAGGGCTGAGGATGCATCTAAGTGGAAGAGTTTGCTAGCACATATGACACAATCCCTAGTACTACAGAAAAAGAAAAAGAAAAGCAGCCAATTCCACCAGTCTCTTTGTAAAAACGTATAATGGAAGTCAAATGAGTGAATCCACCTAGCATCTTTCACTTACATCTCTTGGAGAGAACTCACTGGTGGAGACATGGCCACATTGCGCCAGTAACTGGAAGGTGACTATGGAGAGGAGAGGCTATGGCCCGCAGTTAAATTAGCCTACCCAAAAAGATCTGCTGCAGTAGGAAACACAGAACAATTTCCGAACAATTATTTCTTCACTTGACAGAGGTGCTGAGCTCGACTTTGTTGTCATTATTTTGCCCTCATTCTTGTTCATTTCACCTGTTTTTTTTTTTTAATAATGTTTATCTTATTTCTTTTTTGGCATCTTAAAAATCTGTTGTCATCAAAGTAGCTTAGAGACTACACACTGCTCCTTGAGTTTTAGACTCTGGCTCTCCAGCAGATTTTAGTTACCTTTGGAACCATACAAAGACAAGGTGCACACAGTGTGTGGACAACACAGCATTTCCTTCCATGTCTCTATAGAATTATGAGAATTCTAACCCTGCTCAGAAAGGAGGAATGTACTAGAAGCCGGTTGTGAACCTAAGCTTACATTATTTCAGAAATGCTAGAGTAGGGAGTGCTATACCTGGTAGAATAAGGTTCTAGCAGCTCCCTGTCAACTTGCAGACCCATCAGGCCACTTGCTGTCTTGCACTAGAGTTTCCTCCCAAGATGTCCAGGAGACATAGCACATCTTTAAAGCAAAAACAATTTAATGAAGCCAAGGTGGCTGTGTCTAATTACCTTCTTCTTAAAAGGCACTAGAAAGGGCATTTAAGCCTTGAAGCTAAAAGCAGCATTTACTTCTCACAGAAAACCTTTGGAAAACTTTTTTTGCCTTAAGCCCATGCAAATGATACACATAAGTTTGTGACTGCAGGACTTACTACTGTTTTTGTTGTATGTTGATTTATTTTTCCAATATTGCTAAATATTCTACATTTTTCTATTTTTTAGATTGCATCCTGTATACTCTAACACTTAACAGCCATAATGGTTTTATATCTATAACATCACAGTATCATTGTATAATAGCTAAAAGTTACTGATTTGTAAATTAACTCAAAGCAAATGTTATTTCAAATCTCAATGTTTTTCTCTCCCAATCTTACAGTATAGAAAGACAAAGAGATGGTGTGTTGGTTAAGATGCTTCAGAGTCAGGCAAAGCTAATTTCTTGTTGACTCTCTACCACTTATAAGCCCCATTTCTTCATCTGTTAAAAAGAAATAATTAGCCAGGCATGGTGGCACACCATGTAATCCCAGTACTTGAGAGGTTGAGACAGGAGGATTGCAGGTTCACAGCCAGCGTCAGTTACTTAGTGAGGCCCTCTGCAACTTAGTCAGACCCTGTTTCCAAATAAAAAATAAAATGGAAGCCGGGCGTGGTGGCGCACGCTTGTAATCCTAGCATTTGGGAGGCTGAGACCGGAGGATCCGGGTTCGCGGCCAGCCTCAGCTACCTAGTGAGGCACTCCGCAACTTAGTGAGACTCGGTTTCAAAATAAAGAATAAAAAATAGGGCTGGGGGTATAGCTCGGAGGTAAAATGCCCCTGAGTTCAATCCCCAGTACCGCAAAAAAAAAAATAAAACAAATAAAAAAATAAAATGGGGCTAGGGGTGGAGCTTAGAGGTAGAATGCCCCTGGATTCAATCCCTATACTGAAAAAAAAAAAAAAAAAGAAAGAAATAATTATTCCCACTACACAGAGTTACTGTAAAGATGAAACTAAAGAAGATAATGTGAATATTGCACTGAGCACAGTCTTAGGACTCGGCCTAGACTCAACAAATGATGGGCACCATTATTAATAACAATAAGCAAGTTGTGGCATTTGCTATTTTTTTATTGAATTTTCAAGACCAGCAGTACTGACTATGATTTTTTTGCTTCCCTTTATTGAACATTATACTAAAGCAGAGATTAGGGTTCTTCTACTTCATTCCTCTATCCATTGTTCAAGTGTAAGATCTTAGTTTAAAACAGTTTAAACTAAAGTTTAAATCACTCTTTGTTGGGAAAAGCTTCTTCTGTCTTGTAATCTTGAGTCCAAGTCTCTTGTAACTCTATATATGGACAATATTCCTTTTTTTTTGGTGGTGGTGGTGGTACTGGAGATTAAACAGGGGTGTTCTGTCTCCAAGCCACACTCCCAGCCCTATTTCATTTTGAAATAGGGTCTTGCTAAGGGTCTTGCAAAGTTGGTGAGGCTAGCCTTGAACCTGCCATCCTCCTATCTCAGCCTTCCAAATACCAGACTTATAGGCATGCACCACCATACCCGGTTCCATTTTTAACAGTATCTTAATGTCTGTAAGAAACAAGTCATAGTGGTTACTCCCTATTTTGCTGAATCTACAAAAGATAATTAGAAAAATATATTCAATGCATCACAGAGCTCCTTTGTTCACATCAGCTATGCCCTCTGGTTATGGGGTTACTGTTGAACTGGTGTGGATCAACCCTAGTGCAGTGAACCCATGGAACTACACTGCACATGTATCCGTATTTTAATCTTCTCTAATGGGTTACAGATTCCTTGAGCTTTCTCTAAAAAATAGCACTAATTTTGTCTACCTTCAAAAAGTTTACAATTATGGTTGCATAGCATTCGATTGAGACCTGGCAAAACATGGGAATTTTACTGACTTGCAGCATAACCATTAAAATTACATTATGATGTTTTCAGTATTTAGTGCCTGAGTATTAAAAACTATTTTGAATATAATAAAAACAAAAAGAAAATTTATAAATTGCCAAATTTCCAACCACAAACATTCTGGTCAACTTCCTTTTTTCATCATTTTGTAGATATTTTGAAACACATCTCATAAAATATATTTAATATGAATATATTATCCTTATAAATATTTAAAACATAGATAATATTCTGCCAGGTTGCTATCTCAATTTACTTAAGCCTTCCATTTTCCCTTGAGTCTGACAATGAGGTTGCTACCAATTAGTTATAAGTAATCCTATAATATTCACATTTTTATAAAAGTATCTCAGAATTTAGAATTACTTCCTGAGAATAGATTCCAAGAGCTGAAATTAATGAGAGCAATACATGAGTCAGTGCCCAATTTCAGATACATGTGACAACTGTAGGTATAAACTTATTTAGAAAGTTGCTTCTTGGATAGATTGTTTTAAATCACATCTATTATATTGACTGAAACCTGTTCTGGAACTTGGTAAGGTTTAAACAAGTAAAATGAAACTTTTTTGGCATACGGCACCACGTGAAGGGCTTAATTTTTTCCTGACATATACATTGGTAATCTGGCATTGCTTTTTAGACCTTTCTGATTTCCACCTCTGTCTCTTTCAGTTTTACAGGAGATTCTAAACTTGCCTCAAGTATGCGCTATGTGGAAACACAGTCGATGCAGATAGGCGCTTCCTATATGATTCAGTTCAGTCTGGTGATGGGATGTGGTCAGAAATACACCCCACACATGGATAACCAGGTGAAGCTGGAGTATTCAACCAACCATGGCCTTACCTGGCATCTTGTTCAAGAAGTAAGTGTATTTTCTCTAGAGCTTGTGATCTGTAGCTTCTTCCTTTACACATGAAAGCAAATAAAATTCTAAACTTTTGGGTTAAGTTTAAAATAAACAGTGTGATTCATAACTTAGACTTGACATAAAGTCAGCAATGGTTTATACGAATGCCACATTCTTCACTTTCTTATTAGAAATAAAAAAGAAATGGGAATAGTTTTAAGACTAGGTACTTTCAGATGGTGTTTTGAATATTATTTTCTTTAGTCCTCTCCCTCTATAAACATGTCTCTTCTTCCCCTACAACATGTCATCATCTGTTCCTTTCCCAAGTCTATTTACCTATAGGTAGATTATATAAAGAATGTGGAGCCAGGAGTGGTGGTGCATTCCTGTAATCTCAGTACTTGGGAGGCTAAGACAGGAGGGTAGCAGATTTGAAGTCAGCTACAACAACTTATTGAGACCCTATTTCAAAATAAAATATAGCTCAGAGGTAGAATACCCCTGGATTCAATCCCAGTTGCAAAAAAAAAAAAAAAAAAAAGTTATATCTCTTGACTTTATAAATGAAAACAAAAAAGAAATATAGAATCAGTTTCTTGAAATAAAATTTATTTTTTCTACATGTGTTGGTAATCTGGCATTGTGATAAATGCATAAATATCATAATAAATAGAATAATTTTACCAAATGCTAATAACAGGTCAAAAGATGAATTCTTATCTATTGAATCCTAATCTATTTCTATTTGAACATGTGAGAACTGGGAAACATTTAATTCCTTTATGGCATCTCACTTGCAATTATTTCCCAAAGCACTTCAGAAGGAAAAATCGTGGATTGTATCCATATCACCAATGGTTAATATTATGACATTAAATTTCCATAAGGTCTTTTACATGTATGGTAGGTGAGGAAACATATTTTCTCTGAGGGAAAGGAAAAATTGAGTTTGACTGCCTGACTGTCTTTCAGGAATGCCTTCCAAGTATGCCAAGTTGTCAAGAATTTACAGCAGCAAGTGTGTACCATGCCAGTGAATTCACACAGTGGAGAAGAGTCATAGTACTTCTTCCCCAGAAAACATGGTAAGAGGGGACATCTTACATATGACTCTCACTTTCACTTTTACTATCACTGTTAGCAGGAGCTGAATATGTAGCTGAATTAAGCACAATGGAAAGATACTTATTTTTTCACTATCCAAAGGCCTATATCTTTCTTTTATGCTGAAAATGTTTGAAAAAGAAAGCTAAAGGATGAGACAGGAGGATCACAGGTTCGAGGACAGCCTCAGCAAGTAGTGAGTCTCTCATCAACCTAGCGAGACTCTGTTTCTAAATAAGAAATAAAATTGAGCTGGAATGTAGCTCAAAGGTAGAATGCCTCTGGGTTCAATCCCCAGTACCAACAAGTAAGTAAGTAAGTAAGTAAGTAAAATAAATAAATAAATAAATAAATAAATAAATAAATAAAGTGACTTTAATGTATTGTATTGTTGGAAAAAAAATAAAGCTAAGGGAAAATATGAAAATGTTGTTTTCCCATGTCCTAACTCCTTCTGACCTCCCTCTTATCTCAACTTCTTTTTATGGGAGAACTCAAGAGCAGCTACTCTAGGTTCAACATACAGAAGGGAAGGACAGGAATCTAAAAGTTCAACGAGGTTTGAATTGCAGCTTTGCCTTCTTATTGCAAAGCTCTACTTCTCATATTAAAAGCTTAACATCTACTTTTCTCAAGTCACATTTTTTTCAGTAACAATAAAAATCATCTGCCAGTAAGCAGAGGCCTCAGTAAACAAGGAAGAAAGAATATTTGATAATGTGAAAGAAGATCCAGGTGTGGTAGTGACACCCATAACCCCATTACTTAGAAAGCTGAGACAAGAGGATCACAGGTTTGAAGACAGCCTCTGCAATGTAGCAAGGCTCTCAGCAACCTAGTGAGACCCTACTTCAAAATAAAAAATAAAAAAGGGGCTGGGAGTGTAGCTCAGAGATAGAATGCCCCCTGGATTGGATCCCCAGTATCACACACACACAAAAGAAAGTACCATAGTTTCTCCCCAGATAGTGCATTGTTTTATGTTAGGTTTATTGATCAAAACAATGCAATATTTAGGGGTAATGGTTGAAGAATTAAGTACTATAGAAAGTATTTAAAGTCCTGAATGAGGATAAGCTTTGCCCAAAGAAAAAGCCCGGAACTAGAACTGGGAAGCATGAATTTTCAGTACAGCTCTGCCACTGATTAACCACACGACCCTTACCATCGGCAACATCTGCAAGGCCAATCTTCATGAATATAATGAAATGTCTTAACTAGATTATGTTGACGGTCCCTTGCAGTCCTAGAATTCTAAGACTCTGGAATAAGTACAGAAGAAAAAACATAAGAGAGACAAGGGTTATATTTTTCTGTGATATCTGTCTTTCAGTACCACTTTTGTGAAAAGAGAACTATGAAATAAACTCTTCTCAGATTATTTTATATAAAAGTCAGGCTCTACCAAAAAAAAAAAAAAAGCTGGTTAGGTAACAACCTAGAATTATTTGAATACCTTTAGTTGAAGATTGAATTACCACATTATGTAAGAATGCCTCCTTGATTGCTTTTAAGGCTACATTATTGTGTCAGTTGGAACAAAATGCTTGAAATTTCATTTGTACAGATTTTTTTATGTCCAACTGTGAACCATTTCCTAGATACTCTATTGATGCTTTGTATGGCAAGTTCTTATTTTCATATATATATATATATATATATATATATATATATATATATATATACTGATGGAAATATAATTGACTTTTTAATTTCAATGACATTCCGACCATATGTATCAATAGAGGTTTATACAAAACAGCACATCGAACAATCAAAATAATAGTCATACTGGGTACAAAACTACTGAGGGATTTTTAAATTATTTCCCAATTAAGTATAACAAATTATTTTTAGGAGAGCATGGTAGCCCATGCCTGTAATCCCCCATATTTGAGAGGCTGTGATAGGAGGATTGCAGGTTCTAGTCTAGCCTCAGCAACTTAGCAAGACCCTCAAAAACCTCGTGAGACCCAGTTTCAAGATATTTTGCTTCAGCCAGGCATGGTGGTGCACATTTGTAACCCCAGTACTTGAGAGGCTGAGACTGGAGGATCCGGGTTCGCGGCCAGCCTCAGCTACTTAGTGAGACCCTCCGCAACTTAGTGAAACCCTGTTTCAAAAAAATAAAGAATAAAAAATAGGACTGGGGTGTAGCTCGGAGGTAGAATGCCCCTGGGTTCAATCCCCAGTACCCTGCAAAAAAAACAAAAAGCAAAACAAAAAAAGAGATATTTTGTTTTTTTCAAAATAGGACTGTTTATTTCAAAATAGCTTAGAGGTAGAATGCCCATGATTTCAATCCCTACCCCCCCACACACAAAAAAAAGCATCAATTTTTATTCATTGATATATGTGGTACAATTTCAAAATTATAAGGGTAAAATACTATTTTGTGTGTGTTTGTGGTACTGGGGATTGAACCCAGGGACATTCTACCTCTGAGCCACACTCCCAGCCCTATTTTATTTTTTATTTTGAAACAAGGTCTCACTAGGTTGCTGAGGGTCTCAATGAGTTGCTGAGACTGATCTCAAATTGTGATCCTCCTGTCTCAGCCTCCCAAGTACTGGGATTATAGTCTTGTGCCATCACACCCGGCTGGTAAAATATTATTGATAGTGTGTTTTAGAGATGTGTTTTCATCCCTAAAAACATGATGGGCTATTAGTCTTATTTATTGTAGTTTAGGGAGTACCCAAACCAATATTGTCCTTATCAAAAAACCTTTTACAGGTTATTTTACACTCAAATTGTGTGTTGTTATTATTTCTTAGTCCAAGTGTAGCATGTCTGAGTTGAAAATGTTAGCATACTCAGAAAAGTTTAATTTTCATCAGTTAATTAAACACTGAAAAAGAAATATATTGACCCTTAAATTCTAGATTCGACATAGTACCTGCCATATAGTAGTTGCACTCATCAAATGTTGGGATTTTAAACAGAATTTTAATTCAATGTGCCTTGATAAACAAGAGATGTTTTATTATTAGATACCTGATTTTGCAAACAGAAAAAAAACCTATTAGGTTACTCCCTTGGCCATTTGCCTTTAAGTACATGTAATAAATAATTTAATTCTGCTCTTCGAACTTTTCTTCAAAGTCCTGGGGAAAGAATGTGAAAATATTTTTTGAAACAGCCAGTAGAATATTTACCTTAGCATTCCTACTGGCTAATACTTAAACTAAACATTATTGCTACATTAAAAAAAAAAGTGTTCAACTGGTTATTGTCATTGTTTTGGGATCTCTAATGCTTAAAGGCTCCTCTGTGGAGATTAAGTACATTTTCTCTCCTCGGCATTCTTGGTAACTTTATTACATTCATTTCAAACTTTGCAGATAATATTTCACTGGAGGAAAGGAGTGCAGTCTAGTTTAGACAGTATTATTTTGACCCAATCTTTGTTTGGATGTTTTGATTCAAACATACGGAAATATAAACCGAATGCATAAAAGCAAATGTGAGTCTTGAGTTATTAAAGATCTGATAGCTTCAGAAAATGTGATAGATAGGCTAACTTAAGAGTGGAATATCAAATGTATACACCTGCTCAGAGAAATTATGTTGTATATGACCTGAACGTTTGTTACTCAATGAAAATTAATTTCATTTTTATGAGAGGCTTTTCCATGAGAACAGGCCCTAATGAGACCCAAACAGCTGTCAGTCGCTGACTTCATAAACAAATCAACACATAATGACTGAATGAGTTTCAGAATAATTGGGTAAATGTAATTACAGCAACTCTAAAGGTGGAAAATACAATTTAGTCAGCCTTCGTTTACCTTGATTCCTCAGGCTATTCAACTATCAAGGGATGACTCAGAGCCATTCTATTCTAGTCTTGAAGTTTATATGGGGAAAAATTAAATCGAGACTCAAGTTTTGTTGCTTTGGAGAATCCATAGAATTTGGATTTTAAATGCAAGTCAACTACATTTCGTGATCCACACAGCAGTGGTGGCGGGCGTGGTGGCGCACGCTTGTAATCCCAGCATTCGGGAGGCTGAGACCGGAGGATCCGGGTTCCACTTTGAGATTCAATCCAACGTATACAAGATCTTCCTAAGATTACTTAGTTGAGAGAGTTGGCAAATTAAATATTTGTATTGAGGGCAATGTTTAGCAGGGTGCAGCTGCAAATCAGTGAGATCACACCTTGTCTTCCCACGTGTGACCAGCTGGAGATTGCTCACACGACTAATTTTTTTTTCTCACTAAAAATGAAGCCAATATCCAACCACTTTTTCCTGACTTTTCACTTAATTAACATCAGCACATTAAACTGTGGATTGCATTTAAGTGGAATAGTCCACTTTAAGATTTTTGCTTTAATTCCTTTTTCAAGAGTTCATAAGATGTGTGTAAGGATTCATTTACTTAGAAAAAGAATTTAGAATGTGTCTACATGTAGCTGTTAAAAGCATAAATAAACTGGGAAATCCGGGACAAGTTTCAGAGCCTCCCGCACCCCATTTAAATAGTGTAAGTAACAAGACCTCGTAATAATGTATGCCATGGATTTTGTAGAGGCATGTAACTGGAAAGAAAATAAACCATCACCTTGGTCAACACACCACTTGGAGGAATTGTATTTGAGAGCTAGAAGGGATCTTAGAAATCAGATTGCCCAAATCCTTTACTTGAGAGATGAGAAACCAGAAGCCGCTGAAGGCTTAAATTTCTCACCAAAGGTCACACAGCTGATAAATTGGAGAGCCAAGGTCCTGGGGGTCTTGTCCCCTGACTCCTGGTACATTCTTCACCCCACTACCCACAGAAGTGAGAAAGCCTGCCCTTTCCTGACCTGTTTATCCACTCGTTGACTCATTTTTTTAGCACACACATATTTTTTTATCACCTGCTTTATTCTTTTCCTGTGTAAACTATTGAGACAAAAGATTTTCCTGCTTCCAAAAGAGCAGTGCCGCGTGAGTTCTATTTACTTCTGTTCTGTAGGACTCTATGCACTAAAACTTTTGTTTCTGAGAGAGCTTTTCTAAAAAACATTTCTTAATGGGACTATGAAAATTGCCATGACTATCTAATTACAAACCTAAACCTATTACTACAGAAGAGGCAGTGCATCCGACCCATTGTATGTCCTGTGACAAGTACTGATAGGCAAGCAGACCTGGGCCTGCTGAATGTACCCCACGAATCCAGGAACTATCCTACTAGGAATAAAAGTGCAATCTATTAGCATCAGATCATTGGCAAAATAAACAGTAAAAGCTAAGTCTGGATTTTGGCGGTCTGTTATGTACATAGGGCTTGCTTAATATGTGTAACTGATGCAGAAAACTTTAATGGATTATTCAGAACCATTAAGCTCATGTGTGTGTGTGTTTGTGTGGAGGTATGCTCAGGATGGTTCAGTCAATGCAACTGAGCACCCACAATGATTCTGCAAGTCCTTTTCTTGATTTTTTGTTTAGTACTTTGACAAAAAAAAAAATCTAATGACAGATCCTCAAAAATTCCTACAGTTGAAAAACATGCTATTATTTTAAAATAATGTTTTAAAGTAGTTAGTGACTGGAAGCCTTCTTGACAATGCCCTCAAAATACCCTCTTCTTTAGACTTTCTATTTGGTTTCCAGGAATTAAGGTCCCACCTGTTTCTTGCTATGGAATATACTGCTGGACTTTTCATCTCGATTTACCATCAGCCAAGGCATGAAACTCAAGCAAGACAGGGTTTCAGAAATGAGCAGAATTTAGAATCCAAGTGCTCTTACTTATAAGATGTCCTCTTATAAGTATGTCCTCTCTACTCCAAATACAAAACTCCTCCCCCAAATTTTTGTTTTATGTTAAGAACTATCTGAAAGTATCATAACTACTGATATGTTTAGTCTAAGATACAGAATTACTCTGGTTGAAACATTTCACATTTTCATCTGTGAAAGAGAGGCCCAGTTTAGTATATAATATATGTATTATATATATATATATATATATATATATATATATACTTTCTTTTTCCAGTATTGAATCTCTAAGCAACAGCAAAAATATGGTGTTTTTGTTTAAAATATCTCAAATGAATTAAGATAAATCCAGACTAAGATGTGTATCTAATATAGAAAGATTTCTTTTAAACTTTTATTCATAATAGAATTGTTATATTAAAAATAATTGAGTGGAAAATTAAGCTAAAGAAAAATGGTGGGTAGGTAAAGACAAACCAACTTTCAGGAAGTTTTCTGGAAGCTGCTGAACTTGGTATTTTTTCTCTATAGCACCACTTGTTGGTTGAGGCACTATTTTATTACCATACCTTGTTTCTAGGTCCAGTGCCACGCGCTTCCGTTGGAGTCAGAGCTATTATACAGCCCAGGACGAGTGGGCGCTGGACAGCATCTACATCGGGCAGCAGTGCCCCAGCATGTGCAACGGGCATGGCTCCTGTGACCACGGCCTGTGCAGGTACGTGCCCCAGAGAGTGCTGGTGGTCCATCCCGCCATCTCAGGTTTGTTGTACCTGTGGGCATACCACAGCAGTTGTCATCTGAGTTAGTGGGTATACTGATAAATAATGAAATAAAAGAAAATGAGCCTTCTCTTTAGTCTTATTTTAGATGTAAAAGATACTATTACATTAGTGCACGCCTATAATCCCAGCGATTTGGGAGGCCCGAGCAGGAAGATCACAAGTTTGAGGCCAGCCAGGCCATTTAGCAAGACTATGTCTTGAAATAAAATATAAAAATGGCTGGGGATGAGCTCAGTGGTAGAGCACAACTGGGTTCAATCCCCAGTACTGAAGAAAAAAGTATAAAGCCATATATCCTAAGGACAAGGCCTCCTGGATTTAAATTTCAGAGTTTATTAAAGAGCCTTTCCCTTGCCCTTTCTCCCCTGACAGTCTTACAGTACCAAACACTGCTGCACACTCTCCTGTGCTGCTTTAGCAGAAGCTCAAGGTTGTCCACACAGGGAGAAGGTGATTACCACTAATGAGAACAAGAGGGGAACACACTTGAATACTTAAAGACTCTAGAAATCAGAAAGAGAAACTATAAAGCATGGCCGGCCAGAGTTACATGTTGGTTGAGCAAACATTTCTGTGTGATGTCTTAAGGCTGCAAGGAAATCCCATTGTCTCTTCTTGCACACACACACACACACACACACACACACACACACACACACACACACAGAGTACCTGTGTCCTTCTTCATTATTACTTGATGCCTAAATTCTACCATGATAGCATGACTTCTTTTCAGAAAGGATTCCGTCCATTTGGGGGAATATGAAAAACTGAAGAGTCTTTGTACCCCCCCCCCCAAACACACATACAGAATACACTGTAGAGAAAAATCTAGTGTGAGTGATAAGACTTGAGGAACAGTGAGACCTCTGAAATGTTTTAGGTAAGATGGCCACTCATTGCCACTGAGCTGATGACATGGCTGCCCGGCCTGTTCTCTCACAGGTGTGACCAGGGATACCAAGGCACCGAGTGCCACCCAGAAGCCACGCTTCCTTCCACAATCATGTCGGACTTTGAGAATCAGAATGGTTGGGAATCTGACTGGCAAGAAGTTATTGGAGGAGAAGTTGTAAAGCCAGAACAAGGATGTGGGGTCATCTCTTCGGGGTCATCTCTGTACTTCAGCAAGGTATGACCACCAGCTGGGACGGGTCACTAGGACGGCAGCTAGTTCAATATGTGGCTGGTTCCATACATATATTAAATGGTTTTATCATTCCCCACATTCCTTGCTTTTGATTGGGCTTGGTCAAATTCCTATCCCTTCCCTATATCTTAAGAAACTCTTGTAGTTTTATGATTGGTTTGGGTTACTACAAATCTAGACTAGGCCACTTTAAAATTCCTACCCTCTTGTATCTGACTTAAATCCTATTGCTTTCCTTTCTTCCCATGCCAGGCAGACTTGTGTCTGAGGCATTTTCAGTGGGGTAGGCTCTTAGCTCTTCTCACCCTGGCCTTTGGGTGTGTAAATGTGTGGGCTTGGGGTAAGAGTGGTAGATCTGATTCTACTATTTCCTAGCTCTGTGACTTAGAGCACATAGACTCCTGTGGCTTAGTTCCCCCCGCTCTGTAAAGTTGGGACAATAAAAGAGTCTACCTCATTAGGGTTATCATGTAGATCAAATGAGTTGGTATTTGGCAATCATGTAGATGCTCTGACATATGTGAAGCATGTCCATAGGTGTTTATTGGTGTTGTCAATCCATTAATTCAGAAATATGATGAGAGGACAGAGGAATAATAGTAGTCATTGTAGTTTGGGTCTGGAATGTTCTCTCAGAAAACTCACATGTTGAAAGCATGGTCCCCAATGCAGCAAGGTTCAGAGGTGGGGCATGGCTAGAGGAGGCAGGCCGGCCACTGGGGGCATGGCCTCGAGGACTGTGTCTGTCCCTGGCCCCTTCCTGTCTCCTTCTCTCTGCTTCCCAACTTTCATGAGCTGAACAGCTTTACTCTGTATGAGGTTTCTGCCTTGGAGCCAGATGCCAATGGACTGACCTTCTGAAACCATGAGCCAAAAGAAACCATTCCTCCTCTAAGTTGTTCTTGTCAGGTATATTGGTCACAGCGATGAAGAAACTAATGCAGTAGGGATGGGGTTGTGCAGAGCTATTCTACGATAACTGCCCATGGAGAGCAGATATCTCAGGTCTCATTCTGACTCAGTTTGATGGATGCTGGTGGCATCTATTGATGTGTGGATCTCTACATAAAAGTTTTTCTTGCAATGTTCAGCTTCTCTATGATGGTACCAGATTAGACATGTAGATTGGTAGATTGCAACCAGGGACTGAGGTCCTAGGCAGAATTACAAAGACTGATTCACTTGAAATACCCTCAAGGTCTATTGCTTTGTTGGGAGAGAGAAGAAAGGGAACCACCTCTCTCTCCTCCCTTGCTACAGCCTGGGTAGGACCTTCTTTTCTTCTTGCTCCATTGTACCTCCTTATATAATCTTCAAAGGGACGAGAGGAGGTACAGGTCCAGTGTCCCATCTGAACAACATGCCTAATTATATTACTGGAGACTCTCTTCAGAGTGTGAAATGCTTAATAAGAACTGCTTCTCTGCAGAAGGGACTATAGCCACCAAATTCCGAGGCAATTAGAAACATCCCACTTTACATCCTGTAACAAGTAGACAGGTGTGGGTGATATACCACAGGGTGATATGTTGCTGAATCTGTTTAGGCAGAAATCCAAGACAAGTTAATTTATGCAAGTACAAAAATAGGTATAGGCTTTGTTTTGATGCAGGTGCAGAACAAAGAATCAGCAAATAAACAAGACAGAGAATGATAGAAAATCTGAGATGGATTCAATTTAACAATATTTTCTATTCATTGACATCGAAGGTCCCCTGATGGTTATTGTTAAAGATAATAGTAAATGATCAATATACATTGTATAGATCTGAATGTGCTGTATAGGAAGTTTGTGCTTCCTATGAGCATTAATTTTAAAATAAGATTATGAATTTTTAATAATATATATTCAAACACCTCAGTAAATGTGTGCATCTATATGCACACACACAAACACACACACACACGTTTCAAACATATAAAGGCTCTGGGTTACTTGTCAATATTTCTTCTACTTAATTCAAGATAGCCTCTAGAGTCAAATTACCTGGATTTATATCTGTGCTCCAGAATTAATGTATTGGTTCACCTAGAAAAGCTATAATATGTCTCTATAACTATTATAACTATTTTCTTGTCTGTAAAATGACATGTTGTGAGTAATAAGTGAGTTAATGCAGGCAAAGAACAAAGAATAATGTTGGCATGTAGAAAAAGCCAGAATTGTGTGTGCACCAGTTGGCAGGAAGGTGGAGTACAGAGGTTAGCAGTCCCCACCAGCAAGCGTTCTGAAGTGGAGAAAGGCAGTAATCCAAAGTTTGAGGCCACACACAAACCCCATAGATTAATTGATCTAGAAACATACTGCCAGCCTCTCCTTTCCCACTCACAAATGTCCAGAAAGGTCTCCTGCCCTACTGGCGTAACTCATATTCATTTTGCAAACATGAGTCCTCTTCTGCAGCTAGGAAGCTGTCCTTGTCATCCAAGGTTTTGCCAGTGTCACTGCCCCTGTGATGCCTTCCATGTTCTCTGCATTCCCATATCCCTGTCTGCATCCTGCCTAAAGCCTGCTGTGTCCATGAAGATTTTAGGAGTTAGGGCAAACTATACCAGTCTCTCTACCCTTCTAATTACTCTCTCATTTATATATATTGACCATATTTTAATTTTTATTCTCACAGTACCTGGAAGAATGTAAGAGTTCACTAAGCTGAACTCTAGATATTGTGTTCAGCTCTGAAATACATGCCATATACTAGGCATTTACATAAGAATAAATACTCAAGACTAGATAGACCAGAGAATTAAGTGATCATATGACCAAAGTAAAGGGCATGGAGTCTAGTCCTCAATTGTCATTACTCTCTCTGCCACAAATCTATAAACTCCATTCATGATTGTCTTTTTAACACATGGTATTCTGCCTGGTACAATTATCAAAGAAAGGAATGCATGAATGAATGAACCAACGAATGAATGAATGAATGAAATTAAGAAAAAAATTGAAGGCAAAAATTCTAAAGAAATGTTTTTTTTAAAACAAATGTAAGAGAATTCTTTATTTTGAGTGACATTTGATTAAAGAAATTTTAATGGGAGACAAAAGGCAAAGATTTCTGAAGTGTTTTAGAGGTTTTCTGTGGTAAAAGTTCTAGTTCTAAAAGCATTACCTGTTAAAATTTGTTTTATTTTAGCTAAACCTTTAAAGTAATAAATCACTTAGCTTCATATTTGAAGATGAAGTTGAAGGGTAGTTTTCACACTCCCGGAATGAGGAGATGCTTAACTTTTTACTTCCAACACACATGTACACAGACGCACACACTGCATGTGCACATGTGTCTATACATACATGAGTACATTGGTCATACTGTAATATATTTGCATGTATGCCTCTACCAGCTCGTACCTCACAAAGATATATGATTACAATGCACAAATAAAAATTTTTTTAAAAAAGGAAAACTTCAAAAGACCTTTTATATCAAATTCTAAACCCCAACAAAAACTTTATCATAAGCCGTTTCCCTTTTTTTTTTTCTTTCTTTTTTTTTTTTTCCTTTTCTTCCTTTAAACAATGTTCAGCATTTCAGGTCACTGAACAAAAGAATATTATTTGTACTATTCTCTAGGAAAAAACACTTTCCGTGCCAAACTAAGCTTTTGTGTGATATTTTCCACCGTTTACAAAAATCCCTCAAAACACTTCCGAAATCTCTGCAGACTAACACCCTCATCTCCTGGAAAAACAACCCCGCTCTGTGAGTTTCACAATAGAAACATCATTCCAATCAGCTAATTGTGATAATTGGATCTTTATAATTCTACTCACCTTAGATGTTTATCCTTCTGGCTCATTTCCACATGCCAAGTTTTTCATAGTTTACTTAGATTGGAATTAACCTATAAGGTTAATTCCAATCTAAACTATAAGGTTGGAATTAACCTATAAGGTTAATTCCAATCTTCAACTTCATAGGTTCTGTAGTTTTTATTCTAACAATCTTTTTTCTTGTAATAATCCTTAGGGCATGAAAATACTATGATCACTGGGGTGTTTCTTACAAGCTTTCAGATCAAAAATAAGAAAATTAAATGCACATTTAACAAGTCCAAAACATGTATTACTGAGCTGAGTGTGGTGGCACACACCTGTAATTCTAACACTTAGGAGGCTAGACTCAGTTAATTTAACAAGACCTTCTGCAACTTAGCAAGACCCTGTTTTAAAATTAAAAATAAAATAGGGTTGGGAATGTAGGCCAGAGATAGAGTGCCCTGGGTTCAATCTCCAAATTCACCAAAAAGAAGAAAATGCATATTATTTATAAGATTTCCTCAATATATGTACTTAATTTTGGTTTTAAATTTAATTTAAATATATACTTAAAATTAAAAGCTTCAAAGAATGGCTTTCAGCCTTAAAATTAAATGCAGCTCTCATTTTGGGAGGTACCCTCATTTGTCTTGGACTGTCTTAATTGGCTTTAGTTCTATCAAAACAGTATACTCTTTTAATTAGCTACAAATATTTACCCTGTGACTTCTAATAGCTAAAACCCTTTCTTAATGAACTTAGTGGATTAGCATAGGGTTCACATTGTAAGTATGAGGGGTGCTTTTCCCTAGTCTATGTATACTATCTCAGTTTTCCTACCTGACTTTTAACTGAACTCCCATCAGGGAAGTCCCTGGATGAGCTTCACTGGACTCTATTTAGATGGAAGTGTCTCATAAACAAATCTTCCACTTCCTCTGCATGAAACTGTTTGCACACAACAGGGTGGATGGGATCCTTGTCAGTTTGTATCTAACATCTCACAACAATACTATGACATGCAGGGACATACCAAGCAAAGGAAGTGGGTTCGTGGATTTGAGAAAAACTTTAACACTTTTAAGACTGTTTAGCGATTGTAAGTTTACTTAAATGACCTCTCCCAGCTTCTGCAATTGAGACACTAAGGAACCTGAGAAACCAGAATATTCTTTCTTTCTGTGTGTCAGCAAATTCTATCTTGCCTGTTTCACTTTAATTCTCACAGAAGAGGAGGGTCAGAGACATCTCTCTGGAAAGGAAGGTATATAGTATGCTAGTCAACTTTGAGTAGAATAAAAGCTCTGTAAGGTCACACTGCCAGTGAACAGTGGGAATAATGGGCTGAGATTCTGACCCAGATATAACTGATTTAAAAGTATATGGTCAAGCCGGGCGTGGTGGCGCACGCTTGTAATCCCAGCATTCGGGAGGCTGAGACCGGAGGATCCGGGTTCGCGGCCAGCCTCAGCTACCTAGTGAGACACTCCGCAACTTAGTGAGACTCGGTTTCAAAAAATAAAGAATAAAAAAAATAGGGCTGGGGGTATAGCTCGGAGGTAGAATGCCCCTGAGTTCAACTCCCAGTACTGCAAAAAAAAAAAAAAAAAAAAAAAAAGTATATGGTCAGCAGGGCATGGTGGAACATGCTTGTAATTCCAGTACTTGGGAGGCTGAGACAGGAGGATTGCAGGTTTGAAGACAGCCCAGCAAGTAGTAAGACTCTTATCAAGGTAGGGAGACCCTGTTTCAAAATAAAAATAAAAATAGGGCTGGGGGGTATAGCTTAGAGGTAGAATGTCCCTGGGTTTAATCCCCAGTACCACACAAAAAATAAAAGTATATGGTCTTCCTTCTCCATTTCTCTGGCCAGAGGAGATTTACAAAGCAAAGATTGGGCCTGTTTTAATTAAAATTAAGTTTGCTTTATTTTCTAAAAATATTCTAGAACTCTGGTATAATGAGAAATTCCCAAGGATCTAATAACTAAGTCTGTCTGGGGATCCATGATGAAGAGATTAAGCAAATGTATGTGAGAACAATTATCATAGCTAGAGCAGAGCAATGAGACGGCCTTACTTGCTCCTCTCAACAGCAGCCGGGGAAAAAACCAGCTCCACACAGTGTTGGGATGGAAATTCAAAACTGAACAGTAGGATGTCAGGGAGCTCCCAGAAAATTGACTCTCTGATTTTTCTTTGGAAAGGCTGGGAAAAGACAGTTGGTGAGCTGGGATCTGGATACTTCTTGGGTGGACTTTGTCCAGTTCTACATCCAGATAGGTGGAGAAACTGCTTCATGCAACAAGCCCGACAGCAGGGAGGAGGGCGTCCTCCTGCAGTACAGCAACAACGGGGGCATCCAATGGCACCTGCTGGCCGAGATGTACTTCTCAGACTTCAGCAAGCCCAGGTAACCGCCCGCCTGCTGCCTCCTCTCCTTTTCCAGGAAAGATTGAATTGTTGTTGAGATATCTTTTAAATGTTGACAGTTGCAAAAATAGACAAATTCATAAATATTTAACACAAATGATAGCCTAGCATATAAAGATTTCATTTCATTTAAGGGACTGGACAGAAACCATTTATATTCATGTTTGAATTTTTAAAGATTTTGAAAAAAAAATTGTGACTAGAAGTAAAGCAAAATGATTGGCCACTGTCTTCCCAAGGAAATGGTGTGATACAGGGGTGTTCCAGCTCATTTTTCCATTTGAAGGCTTTTGTTTTTGTTTTTATATTTACATGGAATGTACTCAGCTATTAGATTTAATAGCAAGATGGACTTTTTGTTAAAAGTTTCTAAATGGCTACACAGAGGTCTAGTCATAAACAGTGTATGAATCTATAGAATTCTGATTTTCTAAGAGTTTTCACTGGCTATCTCTCTTTATCTTGATAGATGGGGAATATATATTATATTATATTATATTTCTGTTTTATATAATATATATATATTCAAGACAACCATTGAAAAGTTTGGGGAAACTATTTATGTTTAATGGTAATACCTGTATCGTATCAGTAACCAATGTATTTATTTATATTTAAATTTACTTTTGCAGTTTTGTAGTATTTTGAAATTCTATGTTTATATTTGTGTTTCACATAAAAATCACCAAGTTCTACTAAAGGATATCACTTCCATGATGTTTCTCCTTATAATATCTATATTTCCACTTTAATTCAAAGGCAACATGCTTCTTATATGTTGACTGACAATAATTATTGAGCTTTAATATATTAATATCCCCATTTTACATTATTACAACTGAGCCTTGTTGTATTGAAAAAATTATTAGGAATATACAGAGCCAATTCTTACAAACTGAATATATTTTAAGCATGCTACCTAAAATATACTTTTGTAGATTGAAGATTTACAAGTTTGGTTTTTTTTAAATATTGAGTCATATTGGTGACATAATTTTCCATAATTTAACACAAGTAGATATTAAAAAGCATGCCCTCTAAGGGGCATGGGGGAGAGGCTGAAGCCAGAAAAAGAGGCAAGTGGGTAAAACAAGAGATAGAACATCTTATGAGAAAGCCATGAATGATGGATGGGGAGATGAAACCTAGTGAGATTCCCTAAGATGCAGTACCACAGAAAGGAGGTTGATAATGGTGCCAAACTGGTGTAAAAATAGTTTAAAATAACACAAGTGATGTTTTCCAAGTATATAATTGTCAACCTGGAAATTCTTAGGAGTTCAGAAAAGTGACCAGACAACTATATAAATAGACAAAAATTCAATGCCTTGTTCAAATTCCAGAAATAATTAGTTTTAACAGTTGATAACCTTGACTCAAGAAGTTGTGACCCACTTCGAAATACTTTGCAAAATATTTTACTTTTGGAAGTTTATATGGAAGTCCAAAAAACTCACCAGATTCTCTCAGGTTTCTGTGACACTACACTGGTTAAGAAATTTTGAGTTGGAAGATAGGGGCAAAGACCATATTCACAGTGGCAAATACATTAATACAGAAATAGTTTAATACAGAATTAATTAATACAGAAATAGTTTTAACAAACAGTACTGAGAATGACTGCAAGAAAAACAACAAAACTTCAAAATTTTATTGAGAGATATAAAAGACAACAAATAAATGGAAAATAATATATAGTATCCGTGAATTGGAAAACTACTAAAACTTGTGATATGAAAATATCTCTTTAAGGATTGAATAAGAGAAAACTCACAAAACAGAGCAGTGCCTGGAACATATTATTGCTGAAGTTATCCAGAAGTTTTACCCCCAGCCCTATTTTTTATTCTTTATTTTGAAACCGAGTCTCACTAAGTTGCAGAGTGCCTCACTAAGTAGCGGAGGCTGGCCTCGAACCCGGATCCTCAGGTCTCAGCCTCCCAAGTACTGGGATTACAAGCGTGCGCCACCATGCACTAATTTATTTTTTAATTATGCCTGCTAGCACATATTAATTGTATAAAATAATGAGCTGCATTTCCATACATGCATATAATTAAATATAAGTGGAAAAACAGCTTAAATTTTGGGGAAAGAAAGGAATGTCCTTTGTGATAGTAAAGCTTAGTATAAAGCCTATAAGCTGGACATGGTTGCACATGCCTGTAATCCCAGTACTTTGGAGGCTGAGACAAGTTTCACAGGTTCGAGGATCGCCTCAGCAATGTAGCAAGACTCTCAGCCACCTAGCGAGACCCTGTTTCAACACAAAAAATAAAAAGGGCTGGGGGTGTAGCTTGGAGGTAGAATGTCCCTGGGGTTAATCCCCAGTTACACACATACACACACACACACACACACACACACACGCACGCACCACACACACACGCACACACACAGACTATATAATTAAACTGAAATTATATTAGTGCACAATAAAACAAGCAATGAAATCAAATAGATGACTAAGAAATTGACTCAGATGTATGTAACTTACATGGGAAAATAGACATGTCAAAAATCAATGAACTAGTTATTTAATCATGTGGTATTAGAAAAACATGAATAGGCACTTGGAAAATATTTCAGTTATTACTTTATATTATCAGAAACTTTTAAAGACTGATTTAACATTTAAACGTTTAAGTAACAGGTCACTATATGATCTTGGAAAAAGAACTAAACAATACAAATTTAATGGAAGAATTCACAAAGAAAAGAACTACTTTTGAATAAATGCACTACATGCAAATGTAACAACTACATATGTGTGTAACATCTATATGTTAAAAAAAACAGCCAAATGTGATGGCACACACTTGTAATCCCAGTACTTGGGAGGCTGAGACAGGAGGATCACAGGTTTGAGGCCAGCCAGCAACTTAGCAGGGCCCTCCACGACTTAGTGAGACCCTATTTCAATGCCCAGGGTTCAATCCACAGTGAGTGAGTGAGCGAGTGAGGGGGGGGGAAGAAATGAGGAGGAAAAGAAACTGAAAATATGAGAAAAGGAGGGTGAGAATATGAGAAAAACATGTGTAAAGGGGTTTATATAAATTATCCAGAGAAGCACCAATATTCTAATGAGAAAATGGATGAAGGAATGAGTAGATGCTGCTACAAAGGAGGAAGTACATATGTTCTATAAGATGTGAATAATAGCTTCCATTGCATTTCAGTATACCACCTTTTAACAGTCGAGATATCATTTTTTAATGATGGAATCAAGTGCCATCTCTGCATGGGAGCAGCAAAATGGGCCTCTTATGTCAGCCCCCAAACTACTATAAAGTGTTATAACACTTCCAGGAAAGAATTGGGGAAATCAAGAGCCTTAAACATGGCCAGTTCGTTTAACCCAGTAATTTCATTTTTAGGAATCTTACCTAGAGAAATGAACTGAGATGTAGATAAAGCTTCATGCATAAGAATTTTCACCACAGAATTATTTATAATAGGGAAAGGGGAAATAAATACTGTCATGTCTTTGTGATGAAAAATTATATGCACATTAAAATGATCTTAAATAATTTTACATGAGAATTTCATATGATGCAATGTTAAGTTTTCAAATGTAGGACACCAAATTGCACATATGATACTTTATTTAATTGATTACAGATTGATGATATACAACAAAACATTAAGAAAGGACAACCCCATACAGTACCCTATGAATGATTTATGTTTCATTTTAAGCATAATTTTTCCCATAATGAGTAAGAACTTCTTTTAAAATACTATTTTAATATAATAACATACAAAGGAACAGTTTTTTCTTGATATTTCTTTAAAAAGTTATGACCATTCTCATAGTAGTCAAAAGAAGTTAGACATCAAACTCAGTGGAAATATGTTCCCTCTTCTTTAAAGACACAATTCCAAATGAAATAAATATGACCAGGACCCAGGTTTCTTATATTAAGCCTCTTATGTGATCTGTTCAAACTTAAAATTACAAAACTATCAAGAGATCAAATAAACTTAAGCTTTCTTTTGTTGGTATACTTGTTGTTTTACCAGATTTGGGGGAAAACACAGCTTTCCTTTCCCAGCCATAAATATTTTACTTTTATGCAGGTTTGTCTATCTGGAGCTTCCATCTGCTGCTAAGACCCCTTGCACCAGGTTCCGCTGGTGGCAGCCGGTATTCTCAGGAGAGGACTATGACCAGTGGGCAATCGATGACATCATCATTCTGTCAGAGAAGCAGAAGCAGGTTATTCCAGTTGTCAACCCAACTTTGCCCCAGGTATTTTTCATATGTTGGAACTCCAAGAAGCAGAGGCTTGTAAAAGTGGAAGAGAGCAGCAGTGTGTGGTGGCTCACACCCAAAATACCAGTATTTGGAAGGCTGAGTCAGGAGGGTGGCAGGTTTAAGAACAGACTCAGCAATGTAGCCAGTGTTTCAAAATTTAAATAAAAAAGGGCTGGGTAGTATACTTGAAGTAGAATATCCCTGAGTCCAATCCCCAGTATGGACAGAAAGAAAAAAAGGAAAGAAGGAAGGAAGGAAGGAAGGAAGGAAGGAAGGAAGGAAGGGAGGGAGGGAGGAAAAAAGAAAGACATGGCTCACTTTCTAAAGTATTTAGTGCTTGACAGTGAATTATATAATATAAATTTAAGTGTAAGTTAATTATTCTTTTACCTCTCTGGGTTACTGGTTCACAGATTATTTAGACGTGAAAAAGACTAGGAAATCTGGCCAAGTCATCAAGCAAAATAGTTACTGTGTTTATAAATTGATTAGATCCACAGTAGCAAAATGTTTTTGGTTGTTAAATCATCAAAAGAAAATGTTAATGGCAGATTTTATTTTTTTTAAAAAAAAAGTTAATTTAA